>JAMPIV010013041.1:190000-579026 GCA_024509875.1 Oreohelix idahoensis | reverse complement strand
AGATACCTAAGCTAAGATACCTAAGCTAAGATACCTAAGCTAAGATAACTAAGCTAAGATAACTAAGCTAAGATAACTAAGCTAAGATAACTAAGCTAAGATACCTGAGCTAAGATAACTAAGCTAAGATACCTAAGCTAAGATAACTAAGCTAAGATAACTAAGCTAAGATAACTAAGCTAAGATACCTAAGCTAAGATAACTAAGCTAAGATAACTAAGCTAAGATAACTTAGCTAAGATACCTAAGCTAAGATAACTAAGCTAAGATACCTAAGCTAAGATAACTAAGCTAAGATAACTAAGCTAAGATAACTAAGCTAAGATAACTAAGCTAAGATAACTAAGCTAAGATACCTAAGCTAAGATACCTAAGCTAAGATAACTAAGCTAAGATACCTAAGCTAAGATAACTAAGCTAAGATACCTAAGCTAAGATAACTAAGCTAAGATAACTAAGCTAAGATATCTAAGCTAAGATAACTAAGCTAAGATACCTAAGCTAAGATAACTAAGCTAAGATAACTAAGCTAAGATAACTAAGCTAAGATAACTAAGCTAAGATAACTAACGAAAATATGCATGAGCAGGGTTTATCGTCAGTATTTTCCTTATCGTCCCTTACAGAGCACGGAGCCACCACTGTAGCTGGTCACTTTACAGGAAGCCTGCGCCAATAATTCCCATGCTCTTCCATCAGTGGTTTCTATAGCAGTTAGTTTTACATAATGAGGTGCCAGTCTCAAGAACATCCTCATATTAGTAGCACTGTACGACATGCCTGAAGGAACAGTAGTCTTGTATTTTCCTTGTCTCTCGGTAACAAGTCGGAGCGAGAGGGAGGTTAATTTAAAAATCAAATAAAAAGAAGATGAAATATGAAACGTAGAAAATTATCCTTCAACGGACACATGATGACAAGAGGAGCATTCGAAAACATCGTGAACAAGGGGAAAGATAGAGGAAGACACAGAGAAATGATTATGGATAACTTGACGCTATCACATGGGAAGATATCAGCAACAGAACTAATGGAGGGCATTACGAATTCAGATCTGTGGAGGGAAATGATCGCCTTGGCATCTGACGACTTGTTCTTCATTTCCTTACAGATCCTTGGTGATCATAGTTCTTCATTTCCTTACAGATCCTTGGTGATCATAGTTCTTCATTTCCTTACAGATCCTTGGTGATCATAGTTCTTCATTTCCTTACAGATCCTTGGTGATCATAGGTCTTCAACTTGGCCATGCCAAGCGCATTTGTCCAGTGCCATTTCTCAAAGTTCTCTCCATGACTTCCTTATATAGCATCCTTACAGTAATATTTATATGAAACAAGTACAGTTATATAGCATCCTTACAGTAATATTTATATGAAATAAGTACAGTTATACAGCCAAGGACAACTAGACCAAATGGCTTTTTAAAATCAGTCGGTAAATTTGATAAAATAGAAAAAAATATTTTTTATATTTTTATGTCCGCTAATGGTACCGAAATTTCAAAGATCTTTAAAAAATAGTTTTTAAAAAAAATAAATAAATTGAGAATCTATCTAATTGAAATTGGCGCATTAATGTATTTTGAGGTGAAGAATCCGTTTTGCTTGTTATTCATACTTAATGGATAATTTGAATAATTTATTTACAATGTTTAAAAGTATACATCACTTTATGAAAAACACTTATTTAAATTGCTAAAAGTTCAAAGGACGCAACGTAGACATGTATTTTAAGCAACACATTACTTCTGCAGTAATGACTGATCATATAATAAACAAATTGACACACTGAACTATGGTAACATTGGGCTTGTTTATTGAGCTCCTTTGCATAACTTACTCACAATTTGTAAACGTGTATACAAAGACTACAACGGAAGTGACGCAATAATACAATTCTATTCATATTTAAACTAACGATAATATTTACGATAACCATAATTATGCTTTTATTTATTTATTTTAGCTCTTGATACATATTCTAAATATCAGCTGAAGAATATTTAAACTTTACATCCTTAGGAATTGGGAATTACCGATCAGGTGGCGATGAAAGTAATTTATAAAATATTACTAACAACATTAAATTCATGTTGTAAACTGGTGTAAACATACTAAAGCGCAACACTGATATAACAAATTGTGTTCATGTTTAAATATATGACAACACTAACGATAGATTTTGTTGCGCTTTGATTTTGTTTTATTTTTAGTTTCTGTAGCAGTTCGTTTTACAATACCACGAACATTCTCATATTAGTAGCCTGTTACGACACGCCAGATTAAGCAGTAGGCATATTCTTTCCTAGTCTCCTCAGAGACCTCCAGGAACAACACGTGACATAAACATACATACTAAGTCAAAAACTAATACTAGAATTAGATACGAGAAAATGCGTCCAGTATAACCGAACAACTCCAAACACCGACACTTCAATACCCTCGCTCTATATATAGCTCAGACAGATGTTGGCACTAGAAATTAGGCAGTCGCCCAATCGCCTTAATCAAAAGTGAGACGTCAAAGAGCCACAGCTAACATGCGTCTCCGGATTTAAACCGCTTGCCCTACACTGTAAGGAGCAGATGACAAATCAAATTCTGGCCAACCGAATTAAGAGAGTTCGCGGCTAACTAGATTTCCCGTTCCGGTGTCATTGACGAAAGGATATCCAGTCTGCTTTTGGTTTGCCTGGACAAAACTGAATAAAACAACTTTGTCGTCCACGGGTTGCCTCCTCCATTTTGTTATTGCGAAGACGATCGGGCGCTTATTCTAAACACTGGAGGGCACAGTTGCACGGAACATAACACACGATTCAGTTTATGCCTGGTTCATGGACAACCGCCTTGACGCCTCCTTACAAGAGGACTTTTATGTAAGACAAGCATAAAAGGAACTATCTTAGCAACCAACATAAAAATGAACATAAAAGCTGCTTTGTCATGGACTAGTGAAGATAAAGGACCAATGTGTCATGCAGGCAGCGCAACTTACTAGAAAGTTCCAGAACATTATAGTCATTATACAAAAACCGATCTCCACAAAATTATTTATTTAGTGTTGTCTGTATGTTTCTGTTGATGGCATGAGCTGTTGGTGGATACAATTAATGGCGCATGAGTTAGTCAGTGATTAAAACGATGAACAGAACAATAGCGTAAAAACGTCATGAACCAAAACTTTGTGACTTGTAAATGAAGATCTTATTTATTCTTTTTTGTTTTGTTTTTTTTAAGTTATTTTCATGTGCGCTCTCTACAGAGCATGGAGTCTCCGCTGCGGCTGGCACCCCCCTCCCCCCACACACACACACAGGAAACGTGCACCAAGCATCCATAAGCTCTTGCAGTAGTTGTTTCTGTGCTGATGCGTTTGACACGATAAGGATCCCAGCCCGATGCGCAACCTTATACTAGTGGCCGTATACGACATGCCTCAGGGTACAGCAGTCTGTTTCTTTGTCTCTTCAGGGACCCTCGGGAGCTATACGGGGCAATGAAGCACTTGCTCGGGCATTAATTCAACCATGGACAACATGTGACAGCGAATAAATATCATAGACATAACCAAGTTTTGATAGACAGGCCAAATATTTTCACTGCTGAAACACATGAAAAGAAGATCATAACATGTTAGATGAGATGCCTAAAGAAATTCCGTATGTCAACATAAAGAACCGAATGAGGATAGATGAAATTAGGAAGTTGTTCAGCGCAAAACTGCACAACGACATCAGAGAAAACAGACACGCATTTCTGTGCCGTCACCATGCCCTGTCAGCTAACATTACAATCCTAGAACAGCCGATGTGACGTCACAGCAAAGGAACTCGTTTTTTTAGGAGGTGGATAGAACCTGACCATTATCCTTCAACTGATGTATGTGTTAAAATATACTGTTCAAAAAAAGAAACGCAACTTTTTTGGTGTTACTTCTTTAAAAGATATTCGCTGATTGGACATCAGTCAACCTATCGACTGTGTCCACCTGGTCATTAACTTCTCGTGGTTACCTGAACTGTACTCACCTCATGATTCGTGAGGTCATGAAAGAGGTCAAAACAACATTTTTGACAATACCTCGTGACAGGTTCATGAGAATCCCGTGAAACTTACTGAACACAAAATTCTCTGACCATATTATTGAATGCCTATAAAAGATTGACGCTCCTCGAATAAATTCAGTTGAAAATTTAATGCGCAAGTATGGCGCATCTCACTACAGAACAACGACTCACCATCATTGGACGTTTACAGACTGAACAGTCACAAAGTGTAGTGGCCAGACAATTTAATGTGGTTAGAAGCACCATTAGTCGCCTTTGGAGGCGATTTCAAGAAACTGGCTCAGTGGCAGACCGGCCGCGCAGTGGAAGACCCAGAGTCACAACTCCTGCCGAAGACCGCTTCATACGGCTGCGTCACCTCAGGAATCGACTTGCATCTGCGTCCTCCACAGTCCAGTCAATGTCAGCAGCTCGTCGAATTTCAGATCAAATGGTCAGGAACCGGCTGCACGACTTTGGTCTTTGGGCTAGAAGACCCTACATAGGTCCTGTTCTTACGGACCGGCATCGCCAGAACCGACTGCAGTGGGCGAACCAGCATCGTCAATGGACCGTTGGGAATGACTGGAGACGGGTTTGGTTTAGTGATGAATCATTTTTTGTGCTCCAGCGACACGATAGACGGAGAAGAGTTTACCGCAGAGTCCATAAGGGCTACTCCCAGAACAGCGTTGACGAAGCTCCTCCACATGGTGGTGGAGGTGTACTGATGTGGGGGGCGATCAACTTCATGGGAAGAAGTGACCTGGTGCAAATTGAAGGACGCCTGAATGCCCAACGATACGTCGCTGAAATTCGTCGTCCTCACGTCCTTCCACTTCTGGCTGCACGAGGGTCGATTTTTCAGCAGGATAACGCTCGACCTCATGTGGCACAACTCACCACCCAGTTCCTCGCTGACAACAACGTCCAGACCATTCCGTGGCCAGCCATGTCATCAGACATGAACCCCATAGAACACTTATGGGGTGAACTCGACAGACGACTCCGCCAGCGAGACGTGGCTCCAGCCAATCTCCTACAGTTGTCTCTTGCACTGCGGGAAGAGTGGGCAGCCATCCCACAGCAACAGATCCAATGGATAATCGGATCCATGTCAAGGAGATGGTTCTCTGATAGAGGCCAGAGGAGGCCATACACCTTTCTGAAACGGAGGCCTCAGTCGCAAAGAATAGTAGTCCAAACCAAATTTAATGAACATCATTTCATTGTTAAAGTTTGAAAGTTTCTTCATGCCAAGATTGAAACATTAATTCCGTAAAATAAAAGTTTGGTACAAGTTTGAAATTTGGTGTCCATTACCACTGCAATAATGTTGCGTTTCATTTTTTGAACAGTATAGTTTCATTCCGTTTGTGCCAGGCCATCCATTCCATTTATATTTGTCATCTTCACCTTTTCTATTTCTGCATCCAATCCTCTACTCTATGTCTTTTTGAACTATCATTATAGCCCTTACCTTAAAGATTCCAAAACAAGGGCTGCCCTGTAATGCTATTGGTTAGCTTCCTCAGCATGTATATCTATTGCCAACGTTTTCTCCTCGCTTATAGTTACACAGTTTTTTACCAGGGTCTTTCCTTAAGTTTTAAAATGGCGATCTTGTCATACTATTTCAAACCTTCCATTGATGAAAAAAAGGATGCACACTAATCAGTGCAAGACACTGTACGCGAGCACAAACTCCATCACTTAGAATACTTCAAGACATTATGCGTGAGCACAAACTCCATTACCTAGGATACTTCAAAACATTGTACGTGAGCACACACTCCATCGCCTAGGATGCTTCATTACATTGTACGGGAGCACAAATTCCATCGCCCTGGATGCTTCCAGACATTGTACGAGAGCACAAACTTCATCACCTAGGATACTTCAAGACACTTACGTGAGCACAAACTCAATCGCATAGGATACTTGAAGATAATGTACGTGAGCACAAACTCCATCACCTTGGATACCTCAGGGCATTGTTCGTGAGCACAAACTCTATCGCCTTGGATACTTCAGGGCATTGTACGTGAGCACAAACTCCATCACCTTGGATACTTCAGGGCATTGTTCGTGACTACAAACCCCATCACCTTGGATACTTCAGGGCATTGGTCGTGAACACACATTCCATCACCTTGGATAATTCAGGGCATTGTACTTGAGTACAAACTCCATCATCTTGGATACTTCAAGATATTGTACATGGGCACAAACTCCATCACCTTGGATACTTCAAGTCATTGTACAGAGCACAAACTTCATTACCTTGGATACTTCAAGACATTGTAAGTCGGCACAAACTCCATCACCTTGGATACTTCAAGTCATTGTAAATGAGGACAAACTCCATCACTTAAGATACTTCAAGTCATTTACAAGAGCACAACCTCCATGACCTTGGTCGTTTCAAGACATTGTACGAGAGCACAAACTCCATCACTTTGGATACTTCAAGACATTGTACGTCAGCATAAACTTCATGACCTTGGATACTTCAAGTCATTGTAAATGAGGACAAACTCCATCACTTAAGATACTTCAAGTCATTTACAAGAGCACAACCTACATGACCTTGGTCGTTTCAAGACATTGTACGAGAGCACAAACTCCATCACTTTGGATACTTCAAGACATTGTACGTCAGCATAAACTTCATGACCTTGGATACTTCAAGTCATTGTAAATGAGGACAAACTCCATCACTTAAGATACTTCAAGTCATTTACAAGAGCACAACCTCCATGACCTTGGTCGTTTCAAGACATTGTACGAGAGCACAAACTCCATCACTTTGGATACTTCAAGACATTGTACGTCAGCATAAACTCCATGACCTTGGATACTTCGAGAAATTGTTCGAGAACATAAACCCCATCATCTTGGATACTTCAAGACATTAGTAGAAAGGAAATGTACTTTGTTTATAATATATCAAAAAGAAATGAAAGCAGCTAGAATAACCAATGCGAGAAAAAAAGACGAGGTCATATTCGTGGGTTGTGTGTTTCACGAGGACGACAAAAATAGCTTGAATTGTAATTTCAAGATGGGAAAAACCGGTTACACAGAACAACTGTTTTCCAATGTACAGCTTAGAACTTGGCTATCAAATCGATTGTTCCAAACATGTACATTCCCTTCCTTTGGAACTATATACCACCAAAGTTCAAGTTAATTGCCATTTAAGTAAGCCATTTTCTTGTAGCACCGTTTTGGCTTGGAATCCTTTCAACATTGCTGACTAGGAATTTGGAAGAAGTCACGTACTTTTCTTTAACTTCTCAATCAACTTCGTTAAATTTTCATACTGTGTGTACAAGAGTTCCGCTATGACAATATATTAACGCGTTTAGTAAATTTGAATAGTGTTTTAATGAAGACATTATCTCCACCATAGAAAGATCTCAGAATCATTCAGCGCATATTATGCATCACATATCATTATTATTTTTTGTATAGTTTCTTATGAAACATAATAAGACTACGGCTGTTGCTCACTAGCGATTTCAATTTTTGGCAGTTATCCTCAGCGCTGTCAATGAAATCGTTGTTGACTTGGCTCTTTTTTCATGTTGACTTGGCGCTTTTTTCATGTTGACTTGGCTCTTTTTTCATGTTGACGTGGCTTTTTTTTCATGTTGACGTGGCTCTTTTTTCATGTTGACTAGCTTCCTCAGTCTTCTTAAGTTCTGAGGATTCCACTCAGTGAATTTCTTGCTATAATGTTGGTTATTTCCGTGGTGCATGCATCATTCCTATCCAATCGCTCGCTTTAATTTCTAACTATATTGGTTTTGCAGCCAGCTAAGGACATCACGATTGCACATGGAGAAACCCATCTACAAGACGTTGGCTCATACATGTATCGTTGTGTTAATATAGAAAAGTTGAATGGACAGGCAATAATATCAATATAAGAATAACAATGGCAAGAGGAGCATTTTGGAAATATATGAAAATTAAAAGAAATCATATCCAACATTTGGAAATTAAAAGAAATCATATCCAACATAAAGATCTCAATCTTGAACTCAAATATCAAAGCAGTCCTATTCTGTGGCTTTTAAATATGGAGAACAACAAAAACGACAACCAAGAAGCTGTAAATGCATATAAGTGAAGGACTGAAACGGTGTGACACGATCACCAGTGTGGGGATGATGACAAGAACCAGACGTGCCTTTAGAACAAATGGTTATAAGAAAACGTTGGCGTTGAATAGGATACACACTGATGACGTATGTTCATACCATTTGTCATAAGAGGTTTTGATGTTACTAAAATATAGGCTATCCAGGACAAATAGGTGTATCAGAGGATACCTGGATAGTGCCAGATAAGAGACTGGTCTTATAAGTAATAACCCCTTCTCTGAAAAGAGCAAGGGTGTTTAGACATCAAAGTGGGGTCAAGCTATGTAAGTTCTCAGAGAAGATGATGAGGTAGTGCTCTGAGTCCCTACTGCTACCTCTTAAGATCCCAAATTGATTTTGCTACGTGTCTAGGGGAATTTATTTAATTTAACAGGTATTGATTTCAAACAGAACTTTAACTTTAATAAAATTATTAAGCAAGACTGGATGCAATTTTATGCACAATTTAATTGTCCAGAACCTCAATATTTTCAGGTCAGGAATACTCAAAAGAAAAGAAATGATATTATATACAAATTAAAATAAATAATCTGGAAAAACTGTTCCCTTTTTGTAGAGTGTTCCCTGGAATAACTACACATACAGTTTCTGTTCCTATGAGTGATAACGTCTGCTATTACTATGCTGTAGGTCTCTTGATTACTTTGGAAGGTCTGCTACTTTCATCCTACAAAGGGTTGTAAGTTTATTTTGTATACTTTTTGGTGAATGGTTTGGATAAACTGACATTGCCTTCCTAAAGGACTTAACTTTAGAATGTTGCTTCTGCTGTTCTGTAAAACATTTGTCAGGATCACCAACTTAGTGACTCCTGACTGCGAAGATGGGGTTTGGCTTCAGTTTTCTTGAGGACCTCTAAACTCCCACACTTCCTCTCAATTGAATACAGCCACGAGGTAATTTCGTGATATAACCTGGAATAGAAGGACAACCCATTCCATGTAGAAGTCTGCCTCAATCCATTCACCCCTAAACAATATTAAAACTTACCCTTGTCAGATATTTGTGCTAACAAGTTGCACAAGACCTTGAATTTCCTTGCCTACAATCAGTTTCAGGTAATCATTCTTTCTCTGTTTGGATTAAATGTTAGTGTCCTTCGTCCATGCTTGGCTTCCATGCAATAATCATTGTAAGTACAATACAGCATATGACCTATTGATTACTTCATTCTAACCTTCCCTATATGTTTATCACATGATCTTGGAACAGTGTGTCACTCCAGAAGAAAATACCAATTTAAACCACTACTAACACGTACTGTCGTAAATTTTGTGCCCTATTTGCAAACACTATACACCTTTTTTCATTTTGAACAAGCCTACACACATTCCTACTTAGGTCAGTGTGACGCAACACATCCCGCCGGCAGTTTCACTTTCGAATAGCACTCGAACAAATAGGCTGTTTACTCACAAGTTAATAATTAATAAAATAAGAAAATAAATATATCTTTCTTACCCTCAGGTAAATATAGTCACACACACAAGCTGAACTGGCCTTCTAAGGTATCTAGAACTGCTTTCAGAACAGAAGGCGAAGACTTGATCTTTTTATCTTCCCAATGCTGTCAGCTCGGTGTAAATTTTTGAATCTAATGGCCCCGATAGTACCACCTTGTTACTATTTATAGAACTTGTCGTGAAACATTCTAAATCCACATATATAAATTAAAAGGTAAATGTAAAGCCTAACACATAAATTCAATAAAAGGAAAGAGAAATGGTAAAAGTACAGTGCTGTCACAATGGCGTACAAAAATCCCCCTTGTTTTCTACTTCGTCTGCAAATTGTAACGTTTCACGTTGATAGTAAAGCCTACTGCATCACTACACGCTTTCTACAATAAAACGTGTACTGTATTTCTAAGAAAACCTTGAGCTAGGCACACTGCGTAATGACCTAAATTAATACTTCCATTAATTTCATTTTATACACTACGTTAACATAAACGGAAAGACAGATGAACTTAGGATAGAGAGAGGGAGGGCTGAAAGCAGGAACGCATGCAACACTAACACGCGTCTCGCGATATACAATTAATGCCACCCTCCCCGCGCGAAAGGCCAGAAGCACTAACTTTTTTTCAAATAGACAGTGATAAAAAACACTACCCATACGAGAGTTAGGTTTAAAAACCTGAAAAACGCTTATTAGGAAACATGACATTATACTGTTTTATGTCTGAAAGCCTGACAGTACCCAGACACCACATCGTATCGAAGTGAACGGGAGGTAGAAGAAAATGCATATTTTGAACGCAGCCCCTTAGCCCATTAAACTTATATATTTGGGTTCCTTAGGACTTGCTGACAAAGAATATGTTAAGTGTTACGCAAATAGTCTAGGAATTAACAAATTATAGCCAAAAGAAAATAGTGAGGGTGTCAGACAACACCAAAAAATAATCGCACAGTGGCATGTTTTGAAACCACTATTTTACGGGAAATGGGCCACCATGTAAAATCCTATTTGATTGGATAGAAGTAAATGTAAGGCTAAACACGATTAGTCGGACTACAAATACTAATTCTTTGTTGTTAGGGGAAACGGTAGTAAGGGTACTTTTTTTGAAAAGCTGTGTAAACATGGCCCGATTGGTTAGACCCGCCAATATAGTCAATTAGGAGCGTCAGTTCAGTGCCACATTTTAAAATAAACTTACTAAGAAACAGTGCGTTGAGATCCAGATCATATTTTTCTAAATAAAAGTCTGGGACAGAGGCAGATCGGAATTTGTGCCATATTCATCGCCAGTCAACGTATCTGTGTATTATTTCCATGAATTGTGGTAAGCTTGACATATTCGATATCTTTTTAATGAAAATTGAATGTAAATTGATAATTTATGTCTGTATATGTGTGTGGTTCAGTAGCAAACATGAGGCAAGGCCTAGATAGTGCTCCAACCTGAACAGGACGTGTCGGAGAAAAGTAAAACTGCATGGAATTGCCAAACAGTACACTGACACCTATCTTATTGACTAGAAGGAAATAATGCTGGAATTGCAGAGGCGTAGTAACCATTAGGGAGGAGTATACTGGTGTAAATTGTTTCAGATGAAGCTAGCAGTTGGCCTACCGCTCTGAACTCAGTGTTTGTTATGTATTGTGTTCAGTGTGGAAATAGATTATAAATTAGATCTGAAGTAGGAGGTACAACCTTCTTGTTTCAGGGACTGTGGTCCTAGTTATTGAAGCAGCACCTGGTCTGAGTTTTGCTGAATCCAGAGGCTGACAGCATACTCCTTGGTCCAGATAGCGACCAGTGAGGTGTCTCCAGAACACAGGAAGCAATCGAGCAGAGGAGTCTTTTCCTGCCGCCATCACGAAAGATAAGCTTCTGTGGCCAGAGTAGCTCAACATTATGTGCCCCCTCAAAAATTGACATTTTATTAAACACAGAGGGACAATTAATTGGTTCAAATGACAGGAACTGTGAACTTTTCCCAATACTATTTCCCCGATAATCAAACACTTGAAGTCATGATGAAAAACAACAACCAAGCTTGAACAAAACCAGTATTACCTCATATTACTACTGCACAAATTACACACATAGAATAATAATAATAAAATATGTCAATACAAAGTTCATATATATAAACTGTGTACATATACTTGTAATTACATTTGATTGTGATTCCTGGTTCACTGTGTAGTTGAATCAGGATACCCATTATTGAAAGAATTAATACATATATTTTTAAACTTAAACACTTGACTCATTTAAGATAGTCTTATAGAGTGTTATATGTGTGTGAGTGTCACAGTGTTGTAAAGTGTTGTGGAATAAATTAAATTGTTTATCTGTCTGTTGTTGTTGTGACTTACACTTCATCATTTTCATAACCCTAGACATTTAACGTAGTCATCACAATATTCCAGAATAATTCTGACTGAGGTATAAATGTGGTAGCAAGTAAGGTCATCTGTAATACACCACACTTATTAGATACAGATACCTTCACAGCTGATCTCAGTCAGTACACTAAGTCCCCTATAAATATTTATAACATCCCACTTTACCACATATATTGGGGTCCTGTCCGGAATTTTGAATCTTTCCCTATTATAAATATTGGGGGTAATTCACTTCAGGGAATAATAAAGATTTAAAAGGTATCCTTGGGGGGAATTAAATAAGGTTGAGCTCTCAGTGCCTGTGGTTGTCCTTGGATAATTAATTACAGATTGTATTGTTTAGTTAGACATTATATACATTTACCTGTTAGAAAATGGCGGACCTGGCCAAATTTCGATCGGCTGCTGTGCAGACTGCTAAAGAGTTAGGAATGGACGGGCAAGTTATGATTGACTATGTCACTACGGAATGTGACAAATATATTGAACGTGAAGAAAGAAGATTAGAAAAAGAGGCAGAAAGAAAATTAGAATCTGAAAGATTGGCCGAAGATAAGAGAATAGAGGCTGAAAAAGAAATTAAGAGGTTGCAGATTGAGGCTGAGGCTAAGAAATTGGAGGCAGAAAGAGAAGACAAGAGACTGGCTGCAGAAAGGGAAGCCGAGGAAAGAAGACAGGCTGCAGAAAGGGAAGACAAGCGATTAGCTGCAGAAAGGGAAGCAGAAGATAAAAGATTACAAAGGGAACATGAGTTACGACTAAGGGAGTTTGAGTTTCAAGGCCATGCTCCTGAAAATGGTGCCAGTCCCTTTGCCTCCGATGCTACTGCTAGTCAGGGAGCCTCAACCTCAGCTATGAATTTTCATTTAGATCATTTTGTTGAGAAAGACGATGATATTGAGAGCTATCTAAATAGATATGAACTATTAGCTACCACGTATGGGTTAGAGAGAGAAAGGTGGAGCTTAAAGTTATCTCAAGGGCTTCGTGGGGCAGCTTATGAAGTTTTTGCCAAAATGAGCAGAGGTGATCAAGAAAATTATGACATGCTAAAGCAGGCTCTTTTGTTAAGATATGAAAAGAACGCAGAATTTTATAGGAAAAAATTTAGGAATGCTAAACTACTGTCAGGTGAAACCTATCACCAGTTCTCTGCACGGTTAGAGACATACTTGGAGAAATGGACTTCTCTGGGGAAAACCCAAGATCTTAAGGAAATGGTCCTTATAGAACAATTAAAAGAGTCCATGGCTCCAGACCTGAGAAAGTTTCTCATGGAACAAGGTGCAGAGAGGCTGGGTGAGTTGCTAAATGTTGCTGAAAGGTATCAAGCAGCTCAGGCAGAGGTATCAGGTAATAAAAAGAAACAGGTAGATAATTTTAGGGCACCACAGAACTTTAATAAATTTGATCCTAGAGATCAAAACAAAGGTAAGCACCAGTTTGATAGGCCACGGTATGACAATAAAAATAAAACCCCACAATTCGATGAAAGGAAATATGATGAAAGAAAATCTTTCAACCAAGGAAAGAGATGGTGTAAAAATTGTAAGATGAACAATCATGACACTGACCATTGTAGAAGGAAACCTCCTCATTGTGCTGCTATGACATCTGGAAAAAAGGGAAAAAAGGTCAAACCTGCGGAACTACAGGAACCATACCATCCCCCAGTGTGTGAAGATGTCATCTGTAATGGTGTCACCATAAGGTGTTTATATGATACAGGTTTAGATTATGATTCCGTTGTGAGTTCTCACCTGGTGCAGGCAGATCAATACACCACAGAAACAGTGGAGATTCAAACTGCAACCAAGGATGTAGCTACCATGACACTTCCCGTCGCCCGGATAAAGGTGAAAACGCGATATGTGGAAGGAATCATAAAAGCAGCAGTGATAAATGAGCCAATCTACCCTCTGATATTGGGGTGTAGATATGTCTTCTTGGGGAATCCCAAGAGACCTGTGATATTGGCAACAGTGCAGACCAGATCACAGTCTAAAAAGGAGGAGGATAATCCAATAAATACTCATCCAGATGAGATGAGGAAGGCACAGGCGGAGGACAAAACACTCAAGCCGTGTTTCAAGAAGTTGCCCAAATCTCATACACCTCCAGGCAAGGGAGAATTTTATATGAAGAACAAACTGATTTATAGGAAGGCTGGATCTGAATCCAATGGTCACGGACAGCTGGTCCTTCCCACTTCATATAGGACTAAAGTGTTGGAACTAGGGCATGCGATTCCCTTCAGTGGTCATATGGGGATCAGCGCAACAGGACAGCGAATAGCTTGTCACTATTTCTGGCCAGGAATAACTGAAGATATCAAACGATATGTAAAATCCTGTCCAGAGTGCCAACGAGTAGCACCTAAGCATTGGACTGCACCAGCAACTCTGGGGGAAATGCCCATAGTGGGAACACCCTTTGAGAGAGTTGCCGTGGATCTTGTGGGACCTCTCACTCGAACCAAGAGAAGGAACAGCTACATTCTGACTCTGGTGGACACTTGTTCTATGTGGGGAGAGGCGGTAGCCCTGTCATCGATTGATTCTAAACATGTGGCAGAGGCATTACTCACAATTTTCACAAGGTTAGGCTTTCCCAATCAAATCTTGACTGATAATGGCTCTCAGTTCAAGGGGAAACTAACAGAAGAAGTTTTCAGGATCTTCCAGGCCAAACACTTCCATTGTAGTGTGTACCATCCCCAAGGGAACGGCCAAGTGGAAAGATTTAATGGCACGTTGATGTCGATCCTGAGAAAGTTGGCACACGAAAAACCAGATACATGGGACCAGTACCTTCACGCCGCCCTCTTTGCTTATCGGGAGGTACCCCATAGTTCAACCGGTATGGCCCCGGCAACATTATTATTTGGAAGGCCAATAAAAGGTCCACTTGAAGCGCTGTTAAGAACGTGGACTGATGAAAAGGCAGAGGAAAATATTACATCCTCATACCAATATGTGAATGAGCTGACCACTCGTTTAAAAACTGGCTGGAAACTTGCCAATGAAAATTTGAGACAAGCCAGGAAGAAACATGCTGCCTATTATAACAGGAAGGCTAAAGACAGAGATTTGGCTGTGGGAGAGAAGGTACTGCTTCTTCTACCCGGTAGTCAGAATAAGTTACAAATTGGATGGCAAGGTCCATATACAATTCTAGAGAAGGTGTCTAGAACAATTATAAGATAGATAAGAAGGGGAAAGAAAAAATCTATCATGTGAATCTCCTGAAGAAATATTTGGAAAGAGAAAATCAGGAAGAGACACACTTGTTGACCTTGTCCATTGCCATGGAGATGAAAAAGGAACCACTTTCATCATTTGAATATCCATTACACCCATGTGAGACAGCGGCACAGGTGAAAATCAGTACACATTTAACGAAAAATCAGAAAGAGAGAGTGCAACAGGTTCTAGATAATCATACAGAGGTGTTAACAGACCGACCGGGGCATACAAACTTATTGGAATATGATATGAAACTGATAGACCCCACACCTGTCTGTATGAAACCCTATTCGATTCCTTTTGCTAAGGAGAAAGCTTTGAAGGAAGAGATAGACTATTTGTTGAAGGAAGGAATTATTTCACACAGTGAATCTTCGTATAGTTCCAGTGTTGTACTCTTAAGGAAACCCTCTGGAGAACATAGACTCTGTATGCTATTACAGAAGGACAGGTGGATCCATTGCCGGATACAAATCAGTTGTTTGCCAGGCTAAATAAAGCTAAATATTTCTCAAAAGTGGATCTGAGTAAAGGATACTATCAGATTCCAGTAAAGCCTGAGGTTAGACCATACCTAGCTTTTAGTACCTCAGAGGGACACTATGAGTTTAACAGATTGCCATTTGGATTGAAGAATGCGCCTAGTGTCTTCTCTAGAATGATGAGAAAATTATTGGACCCTCTGAATAATCCATGCATCACAAATTTCATGGATGATATCCTTATAGCAACAGAAACATTTGAGGAACACATTGACTCTCTGAACATGCTGTTTAATCGACTTAGAGAAGCGAATTTAACAGCCCGACCAACCAAATGTTGCGTTGGATGTAAAGAATTAGAATTCTTGGGACACACAGTCCATCAGGGAAACATGACCCCTGACCCCAAGAATTTAGAGAAACTAAAGAAAGCCCCGAGACCACAAACCAAGAAAGACGTGAGATCCTTTGTCTCATTATGTGGTTTCTACCAAAAGTATATCAAAAACTTTAATTCCATATGTGCACCGTTAACTGATTTGACACGTAAAGGAAATCCAGATCGAATTACATGGACACCACAATGTGAATTGGCTTACCAGGAATTGAAGGAAAAGCTTACAAGCAAACCTATTTTGAAATTACCTGACTTAAGTCAAGAATTCATTGTAAGGACGGATGCCAGTAATATTGGGTTAGGTGCGACACTGCTACAGAAATCAGATGCATTGGATGGGGAATTAAGCCCAGTGGCATATGCTAGCAGAAAGTTGAATAAAGCTGAAACCAATTACTCAACTAGCGAAAAAGAATGTCTTGCAGTAATATGGGCGATAAAGAAATTCAATATTTATCTGTATGGGAAGGCATTTAAGTTGCAAACGGATCACAAACCCTTGTCGTTTCTAGCGCAGGCTAGACATGAAAATTCTAGATTACTCAGGTGGTCCTTACTTATGCAGCCATATGAGTTTAGCATAGAGTATATAAGTGGAAAAACAAATCTGGGAGCGGATTTTTTAAGCCGCCATCCGTGTGATGAGAATCACCGTAAGCCCCAGAAATAATAATAAATTTCTCTATGTGTATATAGAATTATAGACTGACATATAACGTCTGTTTTAAGAGGGGAGAATTTGTCGTGAAACATTCTAAATCCACATATATAAATTAAAAGGTAAATGTAAAGCCTAACACATAAATTCAATAAAAGGAAAGAGAAATGGTAAAAGTACAGTGCTGTCACAATGGCGTACAAAAATCCCCCTTGTTTTCTACTTCGTCTGCAAATTGTAACGTTTCACGTTGATAGTAAAGCCTACTGCATCACTACACGCTTTCTACAATAAAACGTGTACTGTATTTCTAAGAAAACCTTGAGCTAGGCACACTGCGTAATGACCTAAATTAATACTTCCATTAATTTCATTTTATACACTACGTTAACATAAACGGAAAGACAGATGAACTTAGGATAGAGAGAGGGAGGGCTGAAAGCAGGAACGCATGCAACACTAACACGCGTCACGCGATATACAATTAATGCCACCCTCCCCGCGCGAAAGACCAGAAGCACTAACGTTTTTTCAAATAGGCCGTGATAAAAAACACTACCCATACGAGAGTTAGGTTTAAAAACTTGAAAAACGCTTATTAGGAAACATGACATTATACTGTTTTATGTCTGAAAGCCTGACAGTACCCAAACACCACATCGTATCGAAGTGAACGGGAGGTAGAAGAAAATGCATATTTTGAACGCAGCCCCTTAGCCCCATTAAACTTATATATTTGGGTTCCTTAGGACTTGCTGACAAAGAATATGTTAAGTGTTACGCAAATAGTCTAGGAATTAACAAATTATAGCCAAAAGAAAATAGTGAGGGTGTCAGACAACACCAAAAAATAATCGCACAGTGGCATGTTTTGAAACCACTATTTTACGGGAAATGGGCCACCATGTAAAATCCTATTTGATTGGATAGAAGTAAATGTAAGGCTAAACACGATTAGTCGGACTACAAATACTAATTCTTTGTTGTTAGGGGAAACGGTAGTAAAGGTACTTTTTTTGAAAAGCTGTGTAAACATGGCCCGATTGGTTAGACCCGCCAATATAGTCAATTAAGAGCGTCAGTTCAGTGCCACATTTTAAAATAAACTTACTAAGAAACAGTGCGTTGAGATCCAGATCATATTTTTCTAAATAAAAGTCTGGGACAGAGGCAGATCGGAATTTGTGCCATTATTCATCGCCAGTCAACGTATCTGTGTATTATTTCCATGAATTGTGGTAAGCTTGACATATTCGATATCTTTTTAATGAAAATTGAATGTAAATTGATAATTTATGTCTGTATATGTGTGTGGTTCAGTAGCAAACATGAGGCAAGGCCTAGATAGTGCTCCAACCTGAACAGAACGTGTCGGAGAAAAGAAAACTGCATGGAATTGCCAAATAGTACACTGACACCTATCTTATTGACTAGAAGGAAATAATGCTGGAATTGCAGAGGCGTAGTAACCATTAGGGAGGAGTATACTGGTGTAAATTGTTTCAGATGAAGCTAGCAGTTGGCCTACCGCTCTGAACTCAGTGTTTGTTCTGTATTGTGTTCAGTGTGGAAATAGATTATAAATTAGATATGAAGTAGGAGGTACAACCTTCTTGTTTCAGGGACTGTGGTCCTAGTTATTGAAGCAGCACCTGGTCTGAGTTTTGCTGAAATCCAGAGGCTGACAGCATACTCCTTGGTCCAGATAGCGACCAGTGAGGTGTCTCCAGAACACAGGAAGCAATCGAGCAGAGGAGTCTTTTCCTGCCGCCATCACGAAAGATAAGCTTCTGTGGCCAGAGTAGCTCAACATTATGTGCCCCCTCAAAAATTGACATTTTATTAAACACAGAGGGACAATTTATTGGTTCAAATGACAGGAACTGTGAACTTTTCCCAATACTATTTCCCCGATAATCAAACACTTGAAGTCATGATGAAAAACAACAACCAAGCTTGAACAAAACCAGTATTACCTCATATTACTACTGCACAAATTACACACACAGAATAATAATACTAAACTATGTCAATACAAAGTTCATATATATAAACTGTGTACATACTATTTGTAATTACATTTGATTGTGATTCCTGGTTCACTGTGTAGTTGAATCAGGATACCAATTATTGAAATAATTAATACATATATTTTTAAACTTAAACACTTGACTCATTTAAGATAGTCTTATAGAGTGTTACATGTGTGTGAGTGTCACAGTGTTGTAAAGTGTTGTGGAATAAATTAAATTGTTTATCTGTCTGTTGTTGTTGTGACTTACACTTCATCATTTTCATAACCCTAGACATTTAACGTAGTCATCACAATATTCCAGAATAATTCTGACTGAGGTATAAATGTGGTAGCAAGTAAGGTCATCTGTAATACACCACACTTATTAGATACAGATACCTTCACAGCTGATCTCAGTCAGTACACTAAGTCCCCTATAAATATTTATAACATCCCACTTTACCACAGAACTACATCCAGCCAATCGGAGGAAAAGTCAGAAAGTTAATTTTTGATACTTGTGCCTTATGCGGTTCTGAGCGTGTTTGTATAATCTGACTAATTTTAAATATTATATATTATAGTTATTAGCGGACCGATTTTAATTATCAAAAGTGATAATTAAACGGCCCATTGTTCTCTATCGTTCTATATGGTTTTCCTTTTGTTATTTCTTTGCATTTCAATCTGGGTAATTTTTAAGTAATTAAATTTGGCATTACCCTGATGTGAAAATATCACTAAAATAAATTGTTCTACTACCATAAAATTTTATCATGCGTGAATATTTATGCTTATGTGTTAAGCAATATCAGCGCTATAATTTGAGACATATCCTTATGTTTAATTATCTTTAGTTGTTAAGAAATAAAATATATTCGTTCGGTCAAAAACACAAAATAGGCATTGTTACCACGTTAAAAGGTTTCTTTATCCTTACCAAAAAAAAAAAGAAGCATTATGATTGGTTGTTAAATTTGTACTATGCTCTTAGATAAATTTTGGTGGGCTGTAAATTTGACTGGGTTCTTAGACTGCTTCAAATACTATAGTTAGTTTTAGATTCAAATATTATGCTAGTTTTTGAGCGGGAAATTTGAGCGTGGTGTCATACAGATTTAAAATTTTTACGACACCATTCAATGGAATCACAAGGCTAGAAAGGTATAGAGAAGGGAGCTGATGACATATGTTCATACCATTGAATGGAATCACAAGGCTAGAAAGGTATGGAGAATGGAGCTGGAGACATAAAATTAATATAGAAGTCATGGAAAAACCTTGAGATGACAGCACAGGACAGAAATGTTTGTTGAAGACATAGTCTCCTCGTGAAGCTGAATGGTAATAATGATGACGAGAGCTGTGTTTTATCTATTTTTTTCCCTCACAGGTCTGTATTTGTTATTGCGTGTGGCTATTTCAAGAGGAGAAATGAGTAAAGGTCCATGAAGGAATATTAAAAAACTCATGTATGTAAAGGGATACGGAAGTAAATGCCTGGGAATGAATATTTTTTTTAATGTATGCGAAAAGACACTGAAGTAACTCTTCCATGAACGATTATTAACAAAACCATGTTTGTGAAAGGATACTGAATTAAGTGTCCGTGAATGGGTATTATCAAAATTATAAGTGAAAAGATACATAAGTAACTTTCCATGAAAGATTATTTTTTAAAATGTATGTGAAGAGATACTGAAGTAACTTTTCATGAAAGATTATTAACAAAAAAAATATGTATGTAATGAGATATTGAAGTAACTTTCCAAGAAAGATTATTTACATAAAAAATGTACGTGAAGAGTTACTGAAGTAACTTTCAATGAACGATTATTTCTTAAAAATATATGTAAAGAGATACTGAAGTAACTTTCAATGAACGGTTATTTTTTAAAATGGATGTAAAAAGATACTGAAGTAACTTTCCATGAAAGATTATTAACAAAAAAATGTTTATGAAGAGATGCTGAAGCAACTTTCCAAGAAAGATTATTTTAAAAAAAATGCATGTAAAGAGATACTGAAGTAACTTTCCGTGAAAGATTATTAACAAAAACATTTATGTGAAGAGATACTGAAATAACTTTGCATGAAAGATTGTTAACAATGTATGTGAAGAGTTACTGAGGTAGGTAAATGTGCATGTATGAATATTAACCAAACAAAAATGTACATGAAAAGATAATGAGGACAATGTCCATAAAAGAATATTAACAAACAAATGTATGTGACAGGAAACTGAAGTGTTTGTCCATAAAGGAAAATTAACAACAAATATAGGTGAAGAGATAGAGAAGTAAATGTACATGAATGACATTTTTAAATGTACATGAAGAAATAGTTAAAAATGTACGTGAAGGAATATTGAAAGATCGAATCACATTCTAGATAATCACAGTTGGCTTTGAAACTGTGTTCTTTGCATTGCCAAATTGTCTGTTGTCTAAAAGACGATAATATAATGGGTTATCAAGGCTAGGGCAAACTGCTTGCAGCTTTATTTAATGTTATCTTAACCGCTATCTTTTTTTCTAGCCGGGTAAAACAACTTAACCTCTACACCTTCACACATTCATAGGGACTGACTCATATCTTAGCGTCTCCCTATTACATAAGGTGACCATATTTTCAAAACCCTAATCCGGGACAAACTAGTAGATTTGACCTATTTCAATGCAAATAATCGGGACAAAAGGGTAAAGAAAAGGTCAAAAGTCGGGACATGTCCCGGAAAAATCAAGTCGATGTCAATTTAAAATAATATACATTTTATATATACATTTGAATAACATTGAATAACATACATTTTACTGTATAAGTTTAACTACTTAAACTAATAAGAGAGAAAAACATCAATAATTCTTACTTAAGGTGAAGCTGAGTTACTGTACTTTTCAGATGAGTGGATTTTTATCAATAGGTCCTTCTTTGCAAGCAGCATCTTAAAAAACTCGACACATGTTTCCTCACAGTTCACTTTGGTTGTCAACATAGCTTTCAACGTTTCAACACCTAGCTGTGTTTTATCACTTGCCCATAAGCTGTTCATCAAAGAAAAATCTCTTTCTGTGGCAGAATTTGTTCCAGGTAGACAGAAAAAAAACTCTGCCAACTTCAAAATATTTGAAAATGTCACATTATTGTTTCTGAAGTGGGAAACCATTTCAATCCAAAGTTGTGGTGGCAATGTTTTTTTGGCACTCCATTCACTAATTTTCTGAGAAGTAACAAACTGCTTCATATAGACATATTCGTCATAAATTTCAGTTTCTGTAAAGTGGGCTGAAGGTAATGTTTGAATCACTAGTGATGATGATATCTCAATATCTGCCCAAATTGATATTCTGTTCAGCGTTACCCAGCTGTAGGATTCTAGGTCTTGAAAATTTGTTGCAGCCCATTTATTCAAATAATTGAAAGCTGTTTCATAGAACGAAGAAACGCTAGCATGAAACTTTTTCACATCCTCCTTTGGAAGTCCTTCCATTTCCAGTTTTCAAGGATTAGCTTAACTCTTGATGGCAAGAAACAGTCTTCCAGTTTGGACTTCAAAATAGTTTTCAACCTGTTGATGCTGTCAATGACTTCAAACACAGTGACCGTCTGTCCCTCTATTTTTTGCACTGCTTCGTAGAATGGAGAGGCCTGACTGAACAAAAACAAGCCATGCCTCAGATAGAGGATTTTCAAAGAATGTCTGTATAAAAATATCTGTCTTGAAATTGAAGATATGATTTTAGAGGCAGGAACATCTGAAGAACCCTTTCAACAGCAGGCATCAGAGCAAGCCACCTAGTCTGAGCATAACCTAAGATCATCTGGAAGTCTGTTTCCACAAACTGGCAAAACTCCTTGAGTCTTTCAACTCGTACTGTGTATGATTTGAAGAGTAGATACATTTTAGCAATAATCAGCTCGACATCAACAGGCAGTACATCTGCAGCTGTTCGAACAGTGTTGTGGAAAATATGACCTGCACGCCCAACTCCTGTAAGACCATGTCCAAGGTTTTCTTGCAGTTTTTTGAAAACATTGTTCTGTTCTTTCCTTTCAGCACCTCCAACATTGGAATTTGTGTTGTCTGCGCATAATCCAACTACTTTCCTGTCTAAACCATTTTCAGTTATGCAGTCATTAAGAAAACTACTTACAATATCAGATGTTTCCCCTGGCAATGACTTTAACTCTAATATTTTAATTTTCACTCCATTACTATGATCAAAGTATCTGACAAGCAAAGGAAAAATATTGAATTCTTTGTGGTTGGATGCATCTGTCAGTACAGAAATAAATGTAGACTTTTCTAGGTCACACCTTAACTCACTTAGAATATGGGGTGCCAAGACATTTCGAATAATGGCTTCTGTTTTCGTATGTGCACATGCAAATTTTGGCTCTAAAGTAACCTGAAGTAATTTTTATGAGCAATTCATAGACCTGAAAGTATGATTGTGTAGCACTGTATGGTATGCAAAGGCGCCTTCTATAGCTACTAATAGCTCTTCTTGGTCACCAATTTTATCAGCTCTGAAGAAAGTGGTTAACGACGAGCTTGATGCAGCTTTTTCGACGGCTCTCTTATGTTTCTCACTGCTTATGTGGTTCTTAATATCACCACGTCCATAATGGCTTATCGAAAACCCGGAGGCACATATATATTGCATCGTACATTGAAGTTTGATGTACTCTTTTTAATAAACGGATATTCCTTTTGTAAATCTTCATTGAAACTGCATTTAAGCTTTGGTACAATTTTCTTACAACAATAACAAAATATGCACAAATAGTTCACCGTTTAAATTAATTAAACGTATACCGTACGCAAAATCTTGGTACTTTACCACTACCTAAAATTTCAAATAACTGCGAATATCACATTGGAACTACAAAACTAATTAGCGGTCCTGACAACCTCTTGTGCTGTTTCGGCGCCAGTTCACTAATAATTAAAAATTCCCTCAAGTCAGCCACGGAATAATAATTTTTTTTTTAATCTGTGAGATTTTTGGCAAATTCATCCAAAACCGGGACAAATCGGCGTCCCGGATTGCATCGAAAAAAAGTCGGGACAAATTATCAAAAATGGTCGAAAACCGGGACTGTCCCGGAAAAACCGGGACGTCTGGTCACCTTATATTACAGCACAAGGACGTTGAAATATATTGAGAGAAAAATCTGGCATGGAGGTTCTCACTGGATTTGAACGACGTGATGTTAATGAAAGGTCAATTTTTTTTTATATGGCTTGCTCTCAAATGAAGCATTTTAAGCTGAGAACGTACCATTCTGGCTGGATTTAAAAGTTTGGAGCATAAATTTTTTATTCGAAAACGTCAAAGATCAAATTAAAAATTAATAAGCACGTAGCACTTTAATGAGAAATGTTGCCTATGAATTGTATCATCTGTTTTCTTCTCTTCTTCGTCAACTAGTATGCCGTCTGCCGTAGGCTACCTAGTCTCTCCACGTCTCTAGTGCTGTTTACCAGTTATTTATGCCATTTATGTCTCTTTCATGACAAGATGTATAATGCTTAGTTATTCTTCTCCCTTTGTCGCCATATATCCCGCTGTTTATAATGTTTGCCACCTGCCATGATATATCCTAGCGTTTCTTGAGCTGATAGCACAGGACACGAAAACGTGGCACACGTTTGGTGATGGCTTATGCTCCATGGGGGCTACCCTTTAAGGATGATGATGATGATGATGATGATGAAAAGTACCCTTAAACAACGGGTTGTAGCGCTCCGTTTAGCTACTACATACTTTTTAATAGATGAACCCTGCTGCCCTGAACACAAGGAAAAATAAATATATCAAAACCTTCTATGCTGTAAAAAGCGCGAACAACGGAGAAGTGGCATGAACAAGTGTTTTAACGATCGCAACATGAAAGTTACAATGTAAAAGCTGCTGAATATAAATACTACAGTGAAAAGTCAAACTATAATAGAACTGCAGCAAAGCAATGAAAAACATACGAGCAGTAAAATTCAATTTAGGAATTTTCCCGGTTTACCATTGTTGTTGGTATCCAAGTTTGGCAGGCACGCTAGCTAGCTTACCCTTTCGCTGCAAAGCAGCAGACTCCACCAGACGGCGGGAAAGAGAAGAAAGTTGAAAGGCAAAAGACACTGATAAAGCAAGTTATAAAACAAACAAAACAAGAGAAATACAAGCAAAAGGTTGTGATACATCTTAATTAGATGGTCTAACCCTTGAAACATGCATTCAGAGATGCAACTGAAGGAATATGCCTTCACACTAGGTCAGATGGCCGTCTGTTTAATCTTTCAAGGCTGAAGGCAAAAACAAAAATCAGAAGAGTCACTATAAGAGACTTGTTGTTCGCTGATGATGCTGCAGTCGTCACTCAAAGCCAACAGGAGCTTCAGAGCTTGATGAATCGCTTCACTAAAGCATGCAAGGACTTTGGCCTCACAATAAGTCTAAAGAAAACGAATGTGCTGAGTCAGGATGTGGGTGCTGCACCAGTTATCACTATCGATAACTATGAATTGGCAGTGGTGCACCACTTCACATACCTAGGGTCTACCATCAATGACAAACTCTCACTGGATACAGAAATCGACAGCCGCATTGGCAAAGCTGCAGCTACCTTTGCCCGCCTCACATCGCGTGTTTGGGGAAACTCTAAACTCACAATGAAGACCAAAGCTGCGGTATATAATGCCTGCGTCACCAGCACACTCCTATATGGCAGCGAGACCTGGACGACCTATGCTAAGCAAGAAAGAAGGCTCAATACCTTCTATTTGCGGTGTCTACGCCGCATCCTCGGCATCTCGTGGAAAGATAAAGTGACAAATGTCGAGGTGTTGTCACGTGCTGGCCTTCAAAGTATGTATACGCTGCTTAGACAGCGCAGACTTCGCTGGCTTGGCCATGTTCGCCGCATGGAAGATGGTCGCATCCCAAAAGATATCTTCTACGGACAATTAGCAGATGGCAAGAGAACAGTTGGGCGACCACAGCTGAGGTTCAAAGATGTGTGCAAGAGAGATATGAGGGCACTGGACATGGATCCAGCAACATGGGAGGATGAAGCTGCCGATCGCACAAAGTGGCGATGCTATTTATGGCACCACCTCAGATTGGGCGAAGAGAGGCTCACACAAGAAGCAGAGGTGAGGAGAAAACGTCGAAAGGAGCACCAGGAAAATAAGCAGTTGAGGGCTGTCACCTCAGGGGCGCATTCCCATAGTCAGTTATGACTGAAGGGGCTATTATTATTATTATTATAACCCTCCATATAGCTAGCATCCGAGTGGCAGAGTTGTTTTTGAGGCAAAAGGATATAAGGCAACACTGAAAGCAGGGTTGTGGAATCGGCCATAAACTTTTCAGACTCCTGAAATTTTAAAAGTCCAGTTCCGACTCCCAACTCCGACTACAGTTTTTTTACTAGTCATAGTTCACACATCGGAGTCGAGTCCAGACATTTTTAACCGATTCTGACTACACGAAAAGTACCGACTCCACGACTCCAACTCCACAGCCCTGATTGCAAGCCCCGTGATGGTCTCGGGAACTGCCATGGTGGTCAGGTGTCATCACACTATATATATATATATATATATATATATATATATATATATATATATATATATATATATATATATATATATATATATATATATATATATATATATATATATATATATATATATATATATAAATGTTTAATAGACAAGCAATGAAGGAAGTCATAAACCAAATTAAAAATTCACACAATAATTTTTTTTTAAATTTGAACACTTACAGAATAAAAACTCCCAAAAATAAACTAATAATATGCGGTACCGGTAAATAATTATGAAAATATCTCATATCAAATAAAAGTAATTATAAATAACTTGTTTATGTAAATATGAAGGGCTTTTTTTAAATTATTTGATTGAGTTTGTTAATCACCTCACGGTAGAAGAGGAACGACTAAGTAAGTAAGTTCGTTAATCTAATCTAATCTAGCTAAGGGCAGGTAGTGGACAGTTTGACATCAAAGCAAGGCAGGTAGTCAAATAAGAGAACTGATAAACAGTACTGGAGACAGGAAGTTGTGGAGAGACATAATCGTCTACGCCACAAGACAAAGTACTCGAAGAAGCTTATTAGCCATTAGTTTTTGTTGTTTTTTCTTTTTTGTGCGCATTACTCGTGTATTTATGACTGAATGTGTTTTTCTTGCCACACGAGATAATGCTACAAATTAAGAATGCATTAATGTGTTAGCAACAATGTTTAATCTAGTTAACAAGTTTTTTTTTTCTCTACGTTTGTTGAGATAGTTAGTAAACGGGCATTAACTACTTCACAAAATACACAGTTGGTTTTTACCAGATTGTTTTTCTCTGCTAAATATATCCACAGCTCTATATGTAAATTATATGACAAGCGTTTGTTACATATGCGTCACATATTGCAAATATAGAGTTCTTAGATGACATAATGAAATAATATAGCTACTGCTCCCTCAGGCATGTCGTACAAGGCTTCTAATATGAGGTTCTGCATGGGTCTGGCAACGTCATCGTGTAAAACACAATGCTACAGAAACGACTGCTACAACAGCATGAGAAATGTATGCAGACGGCTTCTACTCCAGTGGTAGCTACATGCTCAATAAAGAACGAAAAGGAAAATGATTGAATGAATCAATCAATTGCAAATATTACACCGCAGTCTGCGCTTTACAAATAAATTCCATCTTTTACAAATAGGCTGATAACGTTCTCGGTGTCTACCCCCTGCCTAAACCTACCACTTCTTTTCCCATTCCACACCATACTAGTCTCTTTGCAATCAATCTAAAGACCTTTCGATGTGACAGGCGATCAGATCAGATCGCTAGAATTTGAGGGCCTCTTCACAGAATTAGTGTCTGGATCTGTCTCTTACCCTTGTTAGGCCATTGTCCATGTCTTGTCAGGCCACCCGTTGCGTTTGGGTAGTTTGAGACAAGGATGCGCGACCGAACTCTGAGAACCGGCTGATGTCTTGAGTGCATGATGGCTACCCCTGTGTGGTAACATATAAGGTACTGTAGTAGGCAGTGTGTTGGAGTAAGTAGAAAATTAACAGTAAAAAGAAATTAGGTACATTTGACAAATGATTATTTGTTAGTATTATGTTTAAAGTATTAGTAGACATATGCGTAAGAGAATGTTTGAGTTTAACAAGCCATAAATTATGTAGATTATCACTTCCCGCGAAATAAAAATACATCTTCAGAAAAGTTTGCGCCTCTTTGTGTGCCTAAAAACAAAACCATGATGAACAGTTTAAAAAAAACTGGTCATCCTATTTAACAAAATATCTGGACCTAGTACAGGGAACTCTCTAACACTTCAGTACCCTACATCAGAATCTGCTATGGGACTATATAATTTTTTGTTAACATAATATATGTGTGAATATATCACGTGCTTATAATATACTTACGTGAGCAAGAAATGCAAGCCACCTTGTAGGTAACTTATATATGGACATACATTGTAACATATAAACGAGTCTAGGTTTAACGAGACATATCTGGACAAAACGAGGCAAAGAGCATCTGTTAAAAAATAAAATTTCTGAGCTAAATGCTGTTTTCTACATGTTTTTTCTAACTGCCTCAGACTGAGATTTTGTACTTTAATATGTCTGATTTAACCAATGAGAACTCAGAATAAAACAACAATCCAAAACCAACATCAAACTATTGGCGCCTGGTTCGTGAGTGCAACAAAGTACAATGAGACAAGGAATTCTAATACAGAGCGACAAAAGTATTTTCTGGAAAATGTGCAGGCTCGAACATCTAAACAAAATTGTCGTGCGCGATGATGTATTTTCCACCCTATGATCAATATGTCCTCGTCTTTGGCTTGTGATATCACTATCTTGGTCATAAATAATCAAATCAGTTTCCTTCTCCTGCCAGGAAAAAAATGGCAAGAAGAGAAAACTGAAGTACAAATCTCTCTGGACTTTCCTTGTAAATTACTCTTATGGATACAGTGAAACTTGGGGACTCCCATGTCTGCGCGGGGCGTGAAGATTTTCTCATTTAATCGCACAGTGCCCAGCTCGACCCGTTCATTTCCCTGCAGACTCATCTCTGCGACGTTTGCCGTTCATGGCGGCCCCAGCCATCATAGCTGGGACAAGATAGCGGACAGCCGGATTGCTTATCGACTGGCATTGCCCTGCTAATTTCAACGCTATGCGACATCCGTTATGCTCTGTGCGTACGTTGTTTCCGACATAGAATTCATCTGTATTCTTTATTTGCATGTGTTACAGGGCTTGTATATTTTGAAAGCTGCCAAGTTTTTATCATGATAATCTCTGCTCTGATAGTTAATTCTGGCATGTCGTTACTGCGCTACCCAAGAATCTTACAATTCCCGCATATGCCAGTTTGAAAAGATCCTTAGTTTCTCCACAAACATTAACAACTATTCACACAAATACACTTTATTCCGTCCTACATCACACACATGCACACACAATTATGTAATTAAAAAAATATATATTTCAGCTAACAGTTAATCTAATACTTATATTATGAACTTTAAAATTATAATTTATAAAATGAATTTTAGCAACGATTTTAAAATGCAGCCTACGTTTTGTTTGTTTGTTCGTTTCTTTTGAACTGTAAGTTAAGAAGATAAACATGCTGATGTCTGTTATCGGGTGTGTTGTTTAAGCTCACAATAGCCATTTACTGTGACGAAACAATCTCGATCGTTGCATTTTTGTATGCCATCTTTTAATTTCTTCTGAGCTCTTCCCTTTCCTTTTTGTGCCCTCGTACAATATTTATGGTTTCGCTTCATAGTTTAACGTTGGTTTCTTGGCATGTCTAGGCCTAATAGACCATACCTTACTAATTTCTTTGATCGCAGACTTTCTTTTGAAATCATATTGAGTGTAGATTGAAGTGTCTATGTACAATTTGTATAACACACCTCCGTCAAGACAGTAAGCGCACGGATTAAGCGTAGGAGTGGAATGGCCACCTGGATCTATCGTGTATCGCTAGCTTGGCCTATAATTACTTCCGACTTTCTGTCTGGTGAGATAGGAGAAAACCCAGGTTTTTGCCTGATACGTTGTTAAAATTTACATATGCCGTGGCCAAAAATACACGGTAAATGTCAATCTTGTAGCAGATTAAGACACGGACAATAAGGTAACGAATGTGATTTTTGGAGCACGGAAGAAGACGTAATTGTTTTCGCTCAGATTTGCTGTAAGTGATATCTACGATAAAATGGCAATCTTGACCGCGATTATCTGTAATAGATCTAAGAAGTTGTGAGTTGGTAAACATGATAAAAACCAACAGAAGAGGTAATAAATATATTATAGTCAATTTTGAAAAATCACATCTTATGAGTCACGCAGGAATTTATAAATGAAATGCAGTGAAGATTATTTTATGTTGTCTTGAGAATATTCTAGATAAATGAGGGTAGTGGGGGATAGATCCCTACCAAAGTCAACAAGTTAAGTATCATTAGTTTGGGATTTTAGATGCAAATATATGCTGCTCTTGATTGGGCTTCTCGCCTCGAAGCAGGATGTGCAGGTACGCGAAAATATTCTTTATAATCTAGCGCCCTGCAAGATTACTTCACTACTTCGAATTTCTTCAAGGAGAAATCATAGACAGCCAGGAACACAGAATGTCAGGACCCAAATATAGGACAGGCCAGAGGACCGGACGTGAAATCTTTGAGCAGAAGAGAGTAGCACCGGATAACTCAATGTATGCGTAACTTCTAGGATCCTAGTTCAAGTGCTAAAAGTTAGACACCTAACTCACCTGATGAGACGGCATCTTAAACCAGTTGCCCTACAATATTCGAACGTTACCTGTGCAAAACGTCTGTCTTAATTCGCCCGACAACTTAGGGTACGTTGTAATATGTATTTTATTTTTTTCATATTTTGCATCTTTACAGGTATAATTTGCTTGTGCATGTACAGTGGTATATGAGGCTGTCAACATTAACACTGTAAATAACGGGACACATGAACCACCATTGAGCTGGTGACTGCTCTGTGTGAGGGTTTCCTCATAAGGAACCAACAGCTGAGGTTGCCCCAGGCTTCATAGAGAGCAGGTAGTGGATGACGATATCATGATGTACATAGTTGTTATACAGGCACTTTAGTAAATTTCATATATAAATACCTCTGGTTAAGGAGCTGTCATGCCCTTTTCAGGGCAGCTCGGCCACCTTTGGTCCAAACCTGGCATTCAGCTCTCACCTGTGGCTCCTCGTAGCTGTCAGTATGCGACAGCGGCCACCCCCCGGGAAACGGCTTTGACAGGCCGGCTAAACTAGGTGAGGGTAGCCGACTGGTTATAAACCTTCGGTGAGTTAGGGTCTGCCTACCCATGCATGCGAAGACTGGATTCGGTAGACTGCGCGGAAGAAACCACCTGTTGGTTCAACGGGCATGACGGCGATTACCAGCAACGCGCTGTGGAGTGTAAGGAGCATGGCGAGGCACGAATAAGCCATGGTCATCCACTGCACCTGACTTCATCTCCAGTCGTCATGACTTGTCTTGCCACTGAATTAAGATGGACCCAGGCGAGAGAGTGAGGTCGACGAATTGCGCAACTCTTCCTCACTTTAAACCAAATCACTGCGCAAGTCACTCTTTCATCCACTCATCCACTCATCTATCCACTCACAACAAGTCCTGTGGCGATGGGTGAGCGGCGAAGCGGCAGGCGTGGGTGCGCTGGCAGTCGTAGTCGCAGACCTACACACAGGCGGCTCAGGCCATATGGTCGTCTTCCACTAATCGGAGCAGCAGTGGGATTCGGCAGCCCCCTGAGTGACTGAGCAGCCCTCTTTAGGAAAGCACTGCTCACCTCCATGGCATGAGGAAGGGGCTAGAAAAGGTGCCCTAAACATTGCCTGCTCCACCATTACCTAACCAGCTTACCGCGGTTGGTGGGTACCCTACTTCAGCGGGCGACACATAAGAAAAAGAAAGGACAGATTTTCCCCCCTCATTCTAGGCGCATGGAATGTGCGCACTCTACTCGACAAAGACTTTAACACAAACAGTCCCGAGAGGCGAACTGCCCTGACAGGGAGAGAACTGGCCAGATACAACATTGACATAGCAGCACTGAGTGAAACTCGACTTGCAGGCGAGGGCCAACTTTGCGAAAAGGGTGCAGGTTATACATTCTATTGGAGCGGAAGAGGAACTGAAGAAAGACGAGAAGTAGGGGTTGGATTTGCAATCAAAACAGCAATTATTGGCAAGCTAGCGGAGCCCCCAAAGGGAATAAATGACCGACTCATGACGGTCAAGATCCCGCTGCTTTATGGAAGGAAACATGCCACCATTATTAGCGCGTATGCACCAACTATGACAAACCAGAATGACGTCAAGGATAGGTTTTACGAAGAACTACATGCAGTCATTGCATCAGTTCCCAAAGCAGATAAGCTTATTATTCTTGGTGACTTTAATGCAAGAGTAGGCTCAGATAACATCTCCTGGAATGGCACTATCGGAAAGTACGGCGTGGGTCGCTGTAACAGCAATGGACTTCTTCTCCTCCAGACTTGCGCAGAACATAACCTCCTTGTCACCAACACCATTTTTCGACTTCCTATCCTGTAGTGGTTTTGATGGTATTGTATGATGGTGATATTACTAAGTGTAATGTATGAGGTCAGCTGTGAAGGCTCCTGAGATAAAATGTAGTTGTGAATTTTCAGAAGGCCTTTCTTGCTACCACTACGACCTCACACCTATCTTTTATCCTAATGAATGTGGCTACGTTATAATCTAGGGTACTGAATGTAATGTGTTGTATTGACATATACAAACACACACACACAGATATTAAATATTATATTATCAATAAAATTTAGAACACAATGAACTAAATCCAGCTGGTGAAATTTTAGAAAGTAAATCTTTTTTTAAATTTATTTGTTCTGAACCAAGGTTTTATTTGGCCAGAACATATGAAAAGATTTTGGAATTTATGAGTGAATGGCATGAATAAATGACATGATAAATAAAATGTGTGTACGTATACAAATTTTAAGATTAGTTAGTATTTCTACAGTTTATAATTGTATTTTCCCTTTGAGAACGATGAATAGATGTGCTGTTGGGGTGGCTTCATCCCTCCCTGTCTAAGTTTACCAAACATTGTCCATTAATGATGGAAGTAAATGGGATGTTTTAGTAGGAATTCACTTTGGGTGTTATGTCTATGAAGTTGGTGTAAATCCAGCAGACCAGCCTGCTTACGTAACTTTGAAGGTGTAGCGCTGGTGTTGGAATCTGGTGGCCCCACCTCTCCGTGCTTGGGGGCAATATCGGGTGGCCCCACCTCTCCGGGCTTGGGGGCAATACAAGGCTGTTCTGCCGAGATGCGACACTGCACGGGTCTTCACTGTCAATTATCTACCCAGCATTTGACACCACCTTTTGGTGTCAACATAAAAACTCACAGCTCTGAAATAAAGTATTGGTTTAGGTTCAGAACCTTACCTAAGGAGCCACTTCTACACGTAACAATTTACAATAACACCATTTAGACAGGGTCAGATCTCTCTGACCATACAACACATCTTACCAAGTTGGTTTCCCATAGGATAAGTTCTCCCAGACTACATATTCAGAAATATGTTTATTAGCTTCTTGCCCTAGGATAGGATAGGTGATATGTTCCACTGATCTCAACACCTGATCTGTCCTTCCTAATCTTTGCTGGAGTATATATATTGTTTGTCCCTAGACCCTGAACTAGGGCGGGGGGTCTAGAGCAAATCCTTACTTGTTTGTAAGGCTAGATTTCGATATGGCAGTATCAAATCACTCGAAACCTTAAACAATATTCAAAATATGCAAAGAAATAATTTCAATCTTACCAGATTATGAATAAAGAACACAGAAATGCTAGCAAAACTCAGCTGAGCTGCTGGCTATAGTATGGCGTCCCTGAACTTATTTCAATTTATTTCATTTGGAAATCACCACACTTGAAATTTACTGTGTCTATCACTGGACAACTATTGAGGAATGGTAAAAAAGCTCGTCTGAGCGCGGATAATATGATTGTCTGTGGCCAATCAATGCCTTGGTTTTTTTAAATTCAAATTTCCTACACTAAAGTCATTTCAGTCATGCTTCAGTCAAGTATGGATTTTTATCTGTTAGTCCGTCCGTCTCTACTTGCGTTTTCACAAAAACGTACTTGTTTTTTTTGAACCAACCTATTCGTCCCCTCTACACTTTTTGTCTGTAAAGTTATTTTTAGCCCCAGCTTCCACCAATTCCCCTTCTCTTTCATTCTAACTAGATTTGGACACTTGAGTCTTCAAGGTCGCGATTTTTGTGCAAATAGTGACATGTTAGATTCAATGCAGTCTTTCGCTGATGTGAACAACACTGTCTTTTGTCATTATCTTCATTATTATCTATCCGTCTGTATAAATAAAAGCATATTATTTCACTGCTCAGAATGGGCCATCCGGCCAGCTAATTTTTATATTCCTAACATTAATATTAAGAAAAAGTTACTTTTTAAATTTTGTAATATTTCAAGCATCTACGTTTGCCGCTGAATTCAAATAAAAGGCTTGGTATCGCAAAAGCGTCCAATAAATGACTGTGGCGTATCATATCCAAGGTCCCTTCTGTCGAGTTCCTTACTTTATGTCAACTTGGGAAACGTGACTTTTCTCCGTTCACCCCCCCAATTGTGTCTCCTTAGCCTTGCTAGTCTCACGCAATTTTTTCAGTCATATTTTTTTCCTTTTGATCCGCCGTTCTCATCCCGTTCAAATGGTAACCGTTTTGATTTCCCGTCTAGCAAGTCAATTTTTATGGAGGGTGATGACCCGTGGTCAGGGCGATCATGTACTATCAGCAGCTTACGCATTATGTTTTTATCCTTACATTTTATCCTTTGGAGATATTTTTACGTTGTATCACTTGTTAATTTTATGACACATCTCCCCACTTGAAAACATGCCTACGGCAAGTTCTAAAACCAGTGATACACATAGATTAAATCTCTCCTCACGTCTTTTTTGTTTGTGGTCTAGGTGCTCTCTGCAGTTCTTCCAAGTTCTTAGGATCAGGGGTCATGTTACCCTGATATACAGTGTGTCCCAAGAATTCCAACTCTTTGCATCCAATACAACATTTTGTTGGCCTAGCAGTTAAGTTCGCCTCCCGAAGTCTATTAAATAACATCTCTAGAGCTTCAATGTGTTCTTCAAATGTCTCTGTGGCGACGAGAATATCATCCATGAAATTCGTGATACATGGGTTATTCAGGGGATCCAACAATTTGCGCATCATCCTTGAAAATACACTCGGAGCATTTTTCAGTCCGAATGGTAGCATATTGAATTCATAATGTCCATCCGAAGTGCTAAAAGCCAAATAAGGTCTCACTTCAGGCTTCACTGGGATCTGGTAATAGCCTTTACTAAGATCCACCTTTGAAAAGTATTTTGCCTTGTTCAGTCTGGCAAATAACTGTTTTGTGTCTGGTAATGGATCCACTTGTCCTTCTGTGACAGCATTCAGTTTCCTGTAATCTATGCACAGTCTGTGTTCCCCAGACGGTTTTCTCAACAAAACGACACTAGAACTAAAAGATGATTCACTGTGCGAAATAATCCCCTCCTTCAACAAATAATCTATTTCTTCCTTCAATGCCTTCTCCTTCGCGAACGGAATAGAATAGGCTCTCATACAGATTGGGTTTGAGTCTACCAGTTTCATGTCATACTGTAGCAAATTTGTATGGCCTGGTTTATCTGTTAATACATCTGTATGTTCCTCCAGAACCTGTTGAACTCTCTCCTCTGGTTTTTAGTCAGGTGCTTACTGACTTTTACCTGTGCTGCTGTTTCACAAGGATGTAATGGGTATTCATGTGAGGTGAGTGGTTCCTTTTGCATCTGAGTTGCAATAGCCAAGGTCAATAAGGGGGTGCTTTCCTGGAGTGGTCTGTCCAGATACTTCTTTAATAAGTTTACATGATAAACTTTCTCCTTCCCCTTTTTGTCAATTTTATAGTTTGTTCTAGACACCTTCTCTAGAACCGTATAGGGACCTTGCCAACCAATTTGTAATTTATTCTGGCTACCGGGTAGTAGAAGAAGCACCTTCTCTCCCACAGCTAGTTCTCGGTCCTTTGCCTTCCTATTAAAATATGCTGCATGTTTCTTCCTGGCTTGTTTCAAATTATCATTTGCCAGTTTCCATCCAGCTTTCAGACGAGTGGTCAGTTCGTTCACGTATTGATAAGATGAGGTAACCGGTTCTTCCGCCTTCTCATCCGTCCAGGTCCTTAATAAAGTTACATCTGGATCTTTAATTTATCATACTTATTTTTCATGGAACCCATCGGGTCCCGTCCATTAGAAGCTTTATAATGAGGACTTTTCTTCCTAGAATCATCACTCACAAATCGACCACTACCAATTTTTTTCTGGGGTTTGTCTCCCCACTTTAGATTGCTTATGAGAGATCTTCGCTCTCTTGTCTGTTCTTCCAGTTTATATAAGTCTGACCGAGGGATTGTCATCTTATCCTGGGTAAAATTTCTTCTTTGTACTCTTCGCATAGTGGCCATGTTAATCCATTCAAGTGAAGACTGGGTGTGAAAAGGGGGCTCCCATTCCACTTTGTCTACCCGAGTATAATTAGTTTTCCTTTCAGGCCTAAAGTTGCCCCGTGGCGTTTCTAGGTCCTGCACATATTTTCCCTTTGTGGGTGTTCCCTCATGAAATACGCCACATGCTTCTACAAAGTTTTCAACATCGACATTTACGTCGGGCCAATAGTATTTTCGAGCAATCTTTTGGCAGATGGTACCGACTTTCTCATGGTCACCATCTTTTCCAACATGTAAGCTCCTTATTAAGTTTGCCCTATATATCTTGGGAAGAACTAACTGTCCGTGACCAGTGGATCTAGTTCCTGTCTTCCTGTATAATAATCTGTTCTTCACAAAGTACTCTCCCTTGCTTGGAGGTGTGTGGCATTTGGGCAATTTTTTAAAACATGGCTTGAGTGTCCTATCCTCAGCCTGCGCCTTTCTCATCTCCTCTGGATGAGCATTTATAGGTTCACCTTCTTCCTCCTTCTTCTGTGACCTGGTCTGCACTGTCGCCATGATCACAGGTTTCTCGGGATTCCCCAAGAAGACGTATCTACACCCCAATATCAGAGGGTAGATTGGTTCATCTATCACTGCTGCTCTGATTTCTCCTTCCACATAGCGAGTTTTCACCGTTATCCTTGCGATGGGAAGTGTCATGAGTGGTATGTCCTTAGTCGCCCCTTGTATTTCCACTGTTTCTGTGGTATACTGACTTGGGTCCACTAGGCTAGACTTCACAACTGAATCATAATCCAAACCTGTATCATAAAGGCACCTTATGGTGACCCCATTACAAATAACATCCTCACAAACTGGGGGGTGATAAGGTTCCTGTTGTCCATTAGGATTAACCTTTAATCTTTGCGTCCCCGACTTCATTGCAGCAATGTTTGAAGGTTTCCTTCTACAAAATTCGGTGTTATGGTTATCTTTCTTGCACCATTTACACCATCTTTTTCCTTGGTTCAACGGTTTTCTTTCATTGAACTTTTGGTCATTGAACTGTGAGTTTCTGTCGCGATAGTCATTTCTTGGCCGCTCAAAGTTTGTCCTACCTTTATTTCCCTGCTCTCTATTATCAAATTTATTAAATTGCTGTGGAGCTTTAAAATTGTCTATGTGCTTCTTTTTAGCACCACTTACCTCTGCCTGGGCTGCCTGATACCTCTCAGCGACATTTAAAACCTCTCCCAACTTCTCTGCACCTTGTTCCATGAGAAATTTTCTCATGTCTGGAGCCATGGACTCTCTCAATTGCTCAATCATGATCATTTCTTTAAGATCTTGGGTCTTCCCCAGAGCAGTCCATTTCTCCAAATAGGTTTCCAGTCTAGCAGAGAATTGGTGGTATGTCTCCCCAGACAACAGTTTGGCATTTCTAAATTTCTTACGATAAAATTCACCATTCTTCTCGTACCTTAATAACAAAGCCTGCTTTAACATGTCATAATTGTCTTGGTCTTCCCTGTTCATTTTAGCAAAGACTTCATAAGAAGTACCTCTCAGTCCCTGTGATAGCTTTAAACTCCACCTCTCTCTCTCTAACCCATATGTAGTAGCTAATAACTCAAAACGTCCTAGGTACCCCTCTATGTCATCGTCTTTTTCAACAAAATGGTCTAAATGAAACCCCATAGCTGAGTTTGAGGCTCCCAGACTAGGCGTAGCATCTGAGGCAAAAGGGCTGGCACCATTTTCAGGAGCCTGGCCTTGTAATTCCAGCTCCCTTAGTCGTAATTCGTGCTCCCTTTGCAACCTTCTATCTTCTGCCTCCCTTTCGGCCTTTTTATCTTCTGCCTCCCTTTCGGCCTTTTTATCTTCTGCCTCCCTTTCGGCCTTTTTATCTTCTGCCTCCCTTTGCTGTCGTTTGTCTTCTGCCTCAATCTGCAGCCTCTTAATTTCTCTATCAGCCTCAATTTGTAACCTCTTCTCTTCAGCCAACCTTTCAGACTCTAATTTTCTTTCAGCCTCTTTTTCTAATCTCCTTTCTTCCCGTTCAATATATTTATCACATTCAGCCGTTACGTATTGAATTAAAATCTGACCATCCATTCCCATCTCCTTTGCGGTCAGCACAGCAGCTGATCTAAATTTTGCTAGCTCCGCCATACTTTCTAAACAAATCTAGCAATAAGCAAAGTAAAATTTCCAATCACCAAAATAATTCTAATTAACTAATTAACTAACACTGGCTGTGAAGATTCACCAACTTCTAATTGCCCTTTTAATTTAAAGGGACACTTTTAATTTTAAGGGAATTTTACAATTTTGTTCCCCTAATTTTATTTCTCCCACCAGGAGATCCTTATATTACTGTTTATGCTAATTATCCCTGGACAAGACCCCAATATATGTAGTGGTTTTGATGGTATTGTATGATGGTGATATTACTAAGTGTAATGTATGAGGTCAGCTGTGAAGGCTCCTGAGATAAAATGTAGTTGTGAATTTTCAGAAGGCCTTTCTTGCTACCACTACGACCTCACACCTATCTTTTTTCCTAATGAATGTGGCTACGTTATAATCTAGGGTACTGAATGTAATGTGTTGTATTGACATATACAAACACACACACACAGATATTAAATATTATATTATCAATAAAATTTAGAACACAATGAACTAAATCCAGCTGGTGAAATTTTAGAAAGTAAATCTTTTTTTAAATTTATTTGTTCTGAACCAAGGTTTTATTTGGCCAGAACATATGAAAAGATTTTGGAATTTATGAGTGAATGGCATGAATAAATGACATGATAAATAAAATGTGTGTACGTATACAAATTTTAAGATTAGTTAGTATTTCTACAGTTTATAATTTTATTTTCCCTGGGAGAACGATGAATAGATGTGCTGTTGGGGTGGCTTCATCCCTCCCTGTCTAAGTTTACCAAACATTGTCCATTAATGATGGAAGTAAATGGGATGTTTTAGTAGGAATTCACTTTGGGTGTTATGTCTATGAAGTTGGTGTAAATCCAGCAGACCAGCCTGCTTACGTAACTTTGAAGGTGTAGCGCTGGTGCTGGAATCTGGTGGCCCCACCTCTCCGTGCTTGGGGGCAATATCGGGTGGCCCCACCTCTCCGGGCTTGGGGGCAATACAAGGCTGTTCTGCCGAGATGCGACACTGCACGGGTCCTCACTGTCAATTATCTACCCAGCATTTGACACCACCTTTTGGTGTCAACATAAAAACTCACAGCTCTGAAATAAAGTATTGGTTTAGGTTCAGAACCTTACCTAAGGAGCCACTTCTACACGTAACAATTTACAATAACACCATTTAGACAGGGTCAGATCTCTCTGACCATACAACACATCTTACCAAGTTGGTTTCCCATAGGATAAGTTCTCCCAGACTACATATTCAGAAATATGTTTATTAGCTTCTTGCCCTAGGATAGGATAGGTGATATGTTCCACTGATCTCAACACTTGATCTGTCCTTCCTAATCTTTGCTGGAGTATATATATTGTTTGTCCCTAGACCCTGAACTAGGGCGGGGGGTCTAGAGCAAATCCTTACTTGTTTGTAAGGCTAGATTTCGATATGGCAGTATCAAATCACTCGAAACATTAAACAATATTCAAAATATACAAAGAAATAATTTCAATCTTACCAGATTATGAATAAAGAACACAGAAATGCTAGCAAAACTCAGCTGAGCTGCTGGCTATAGTATGGCGTCCCTGAACTTATTTCAATTTATTTCATTTGGAAATCACCACACTTGAAATTTACTGTGTCTATCACTGGACAACTATTGAGGAATGGCAAAAAAGCTCGTCTGAGCGCGGATAATATGATTGTCTGTGGCCAATCAATGCCTTGGTTTTTTTAAATTCAAATTTCCTACACTAAAGTCATTTCAGTCATGCTTCAGTCAAGTATGGATTTTTATCTGTTAGTCCGTCCGTCTCTACTTGCGTTTTCACAAAAACGTACTTGTTTTTTTTTGAACCAACCTATTCGTCCCCTCTACACTTTTTGTCTGTAAAGTTATTTTTAGCCCCAGCTTCCACCAATTCCCCTTCTCTTTCATTCTAACTAGATTTGGACACTTGAGTCTTCAAGGTCGCGATTTTTGTGCAAATAGTGACATGTTAGATTCAATGCAGTCTTTCGCTGATGTGAACAACACTGTCTTTTGTCATTATCTTCATTATTATCTATCCGTCTGTATAAATAAAAGCATATTATTTCACTGCTCAGAATGGGCCATCCGGCCAGCTAATTTTTATATTCCTAACATTAATATTAAGAAAAAGTTACTTTTTAAATTTTGTAATATTTCAAGCATCTGCGTTTGCCGCTGAATTCAAATAAAAGGCTTGGTATCGCAAAAGCGTCCAATAAATGACTGTGGCGTATCATATCCAAGGTCCCTTCTTTCGAGTTCCTTACTTTATGTCAACTTGGGAAACGTGACTTTTCTCCGTTTCCTCCCCCCCCCCCTTCCCCCCCCCCCCAATTGCGTCTCCTTAGCCTTGCTAGTCTCACGCAATTTTTTCAGTCATATTTTTTCCTTTTGATCCGCCGTTCTCATCCCGTTCAAATGGTAACCGTTTTGATTTCCCGTCTAGCAAGTCAATTTTTATGGAGGGTGATGACCCGCGGTCAGGGCGATCATGTACTATCAGCAGCTTACGCATTATGTTTTTATCCTTACATTTTATCCTTTGGAGATATTTTTACGTTGTATCACTTGTTAATTTTATGACATATCCGTAACAGGACCTCCTGGATGCACCCTCGCTCGAAGCATTGGCACCTAATTGACTATGTAATTGTTAGGAAGAAGGACAGGCAAGATGTCCGGGTGACGAGGTCCATGTGTGGTGCCGAATGCTGGACTGATCATCGCCTCATTGTGTCTAAACTTAAAATTCGTATCCAACCTGCCAGGCGCCCTCAGGGAAAGAAAACTCAAAAAAGGCTGGATATTACCAAACTAAAGAAGACACAAATTAAACAGTCATTCACTGACACCCTAGAAGACCGTCTCAAATCTATCTCGTTAGACGGCCAAAGTGCGGAAACAAATTGGACAGCCCTAAGTGAGCAGATCTACAACACTGCTACAGAGGTCCTGGGTCCCGCCATCAAGAAACAAAATGACTAGTTTGATGAGAACTCAGATGATATAAAGAAGATGTTGGCTGAGAAACACCATCTCCATAAAGCATATTTAAATGATCCAAAATCTACATCCAAGAAAGACGCTTTCAACAACATGCGTAGAATCGTCCAACATAAACTACGCCAGATGCGGGATTCATGGCTGAGTAATAAAGCAGATGAGCTCCAAGGCTTTGCTGACAGCCATGACTTGAAAAATTTTTACCATGCACTCAAAGCGGTCTATGGTCCAACATCATCAGGATCATTTCCCCTCCTTAATGCAGATGGAAAAACACTAATTACAGACAAGGAAAAAATTCTCCAACGCTGGGTCGAACACTTTAATAATATTCTGAACCAGCCATCATCTATTAATGATGAAGCCATCAACCGACTGCCCCAAATTCCTATAAATGAAGCACTAGATGATATACCGACTTTGGAGGAGACTCAAAAAGCGATTCGTCAACTTTCTAGTGGAAAGGCCCCCGGCTCCGATTCAATTCCTGTTGAAGTCTATAAAGATGGCGGTACAGTTCTGATAGAGAAACTTCACATGATCTTCCAGCAAATCTGGCAGAGTGAAACCATCCCACACAATCTCAAGGATGCGTCAATTATACATCTTTATAAACGTAAAGGTAATCGCCAAGACTGTAACAATCATCGAGGCATCTCACTACTATCAATCGCTGGGAAGATATTTTCCAGAATCCTTCTTAATCGCCTTACGGCTCATCTTGTTAAAGGTCTTCTACCTGAAAGTCAGTGTGGATTCCGGAAAGAACGTGGAACCACCGATATGGTGTTCGCTGCAAGACAGCTTCAAGAAAAATGCCAAGAACAGCACTGTGACCTGTACACAGCTTTCATCGACTTGACAAAGGCGTTCAACACGGTCAGTAGAGAGGGTCTATGGAAGATCATGGCAAAATACGGCTGCCCAAAGAAATTTATCTCAATAGTGCAGCAGCTGCATGGTGGAATGCAGGCTAGAGTTCAGGAAAACGGTGAGCTATCGGAGCCTTTCCCAGTCTCAAATGGAGTTAAACAAGGGTGTGTACTTGCACCGACTCTTTTCAGTATCATGTTTTCTGCTATGCTGACTGATGCTTTCAGAGACGGGGACACAGGAATCGACATCAGATATCGTATTGATGGAAAATTGTTTAACCTTAGGAGGCTTCAAGCAAAAACCAAGGTCAAATCACACACCATCAGGGATCTTCTGTTTGCTGACGATTGTGCCCTCAGTGCTGGCTCAGAGGCTGATCTGCAGCGTAGCATTGATAGATTCTCCGAAGCCTGCTCCAACTTTGGGCTTACCATCAACACGGGGAAAACAGAAATCATGTACCAACCAGCTCCTGGCACAATTTATACTGAGCCAGTCATCAAGGTAAATGGTGAGAAACTGAATGTTGTGAACAGGTTCACATACCTTGGTAGTACACTATCCCAGAACATCGTCATTGATGATGAGGTGAACACCAGGATCTCCAAAGCCAGCAGCACATTTGGCAGACTATACACTAACGTTTGGCATCGAAGTGGCATTAGTCTACAGACAAAGCTGAAGGTATACAGAGCTGCGGTGCTTCCAGTGCTGCTTTATGCATGTGAAACATGGACTGTATACAGGCGCCACGTAAAAAAGCTCAACCACTTCCATACAGTCTGTCTCAGGAAGATAATGAACATCAAATGGCAAGACAAGATCCCGGATACCGCCGTTCTTGACAGAGCTGGTATCCCTAGCATTGATACTATATAAAATCAATCTTACCACATATCAAGGAAATATAAATAAGTAACGATGAATGTGGCAATCGAATATGGCACACGTTTATCACTGCCTCTGTTCAGACTGCTTTCAGATGGTAGTATTATTAATAAAAAAGCACAAGTCTGCTCATCTTCGCCTAGCGTGCGGACGTGTTTTTGTGGAGTCCTACATTTGGATTTTTAAACTGCATATCTAGCAATATTTCTGAAGGATTTTTATATCACTGTGTACATAATGTTAATTGCTTTATCGTGAAATACATATTATTGTGTTCATATGAATAGGAAATGTGATTTTTAGGAAAATGAAGACAAGCATATCTTCTATTATAGGTATAGCAAGTCGCTTTTGTGTTGGAATTACTAAACGTTCCACATGGTCAGCACTGATAATTGGGGTAGCCGACAGAAATGGATGTTTTATTACACCCTACGGAATGTCAGAGAACCGTGGCTTTAGAAATTGGTCAGCGGTAAATATGTGTGTCGACCGTGTCAAGCTGTCAACTAGAGCGGAGTGAACGACTATAATTGACCACTTTCCACGCCAATTAAATACGCCTGGTCATTTACCGTTCCCACTCACAATGCTACACGTAAATTCGGTCGGTACAACCCGTCCGAACACAAAAGGTGCCAAACAGAAGGACTACGTTTTGAACGTTACTAAAGCGGTTAAAAAGAAGACCAGCACGCTATACACGCCATGCGTAACATTATCTTATAAGAACAATAACCAGTGTGCGATTCTGACGTTTTCTACCTTAATCGAATATGAAGCTTTACGTAGCCTGTCTAAGGCATACTATGAATCTAGTGCAACTGTTGAAGCAAGGACTGACGCTAATGGTTCATATGTAGAAGATGTTATTTCCACAGGAGAGGTTGTCCTACATTTCTATAACACTACAAATAAAGTAATGATACAGGGCGCAGAGTGCGCTATTAAAGATTGGGTTAGTACGGACCTGAACAATTTATGGAAATCAGCAAATACTGCTGGAGTCAGTCGAGAGGCCATCATATCAAATGTGCCAGTTCAAAGTATTCCTGCAAAAACTTCTAAATCTAAGAAGTTAGCAATCACACATTCCACTGTTTCCGCAGATATCACAACAAACATAACTCCCAATAAAGAGTGCAAAAAGATGTCACAGACAAAACCAAAGTCACCAGCGTTAGCTGATACAAGTGACATCACAGAGACAGAACACCTATCAAGCACCTTTGACAGTAGTCCAACAACATCCCCTCTTACATTACCTATGCACTCGTCACAAGATCAATTTTTAATAATATTGTCTGAGATGGAGATACTAAAAGCAGAGCTGAGCAGCCTCAAAAAAGCTTACGAGCAGCTCCATGCTGACCACATGTGCCTCAAAAATAGCTGTGAGAGAAACGAGTCTGAACAACAGAAAGAAAGCACACAGCAGAAGAATAAACACAGACAGTGTAACACAAACACAAGCTCAGAGGGAAATTCCGACGGTAGTGAAGTACAGCATACGACACAAGCTGAACCGAGCCATAAAGAAGACCATGACCTGTGCATTCTGGAATTCCCTGCAGACATGAGCAGAATCCCTGTCCAGATTTCTACTCGGCAGCCCCCACTGTCGACAGCCAGTTCACATCACAGCAAGAAACCTACACACAATCCCAGCATAGTTCAAACACAAGAAACAGCACGCACTGCCACCGGCACACACACACATCTTTCAAATAGAAGGAAACACTTCATCTTTGGTGACCAAAATGTGAAGGACCTTCAAAAATGTCAATTAGTAACAGCAGATATAGACAGGGTCACTGTTCGCTACAAAAACTGGGCATCTGCGCAGGACCTACTGACTCTCCTTAAAAGATATGAAACTGATCTTGATGTAGCCAGGGTCACTGTGCACATTGGTCTGTCGGACGCGCTAAAGCATAACGAAATTGCACAAACAGAGCTAAATCAAATCACAAGTAACTTCCAGTTCCTGTTCCCAAATGCAAAGGTATATTTTTCAGCTATTATACCTCCAGTTCGTTCACATTATAGGAAATCTGTTGAGATGAACAACACAAAATTGAAAAAGCATTGCGTCAGACACCACCACACATTTATAGAACACTCCTCGTTCCTTGCCACATCCGGAGCTCCTAGGAAGCATCTTTATAGCGGCGACATTTCCTTATCCGATCAAGGAACCAGTATGTTGGCGAGAAACATCAAATTTCCAGAAAACACCCTCAGAGGCACAGCCAGCACATCAGCATCCAAGTATCCTTCAAAACGACACACGAATGTAACCAGCTACTCCTCTAATGCAATTTACGACCTTGAGTTTCCGCCAATACCCACAACTTCAAGCACCAGCCAGACAACGTCACACAATCAGGAGTATCAAGACAGACCCCTTATTAGAACTACAGATGTGCAAGAAACAGCCAATAATATCGGCCTTCAGCAACATTCTACGACCGACGACCCACCTCAACAACAACCTGAGACACTCCATTCTCAAAGATCTGTAAAAGATTCAATTCAACCAACTCAGGGTCCACCTACTGAAATCTCACCACGTCCGCTGTCGCACCAGACACCAATGAGAGATCACCCATCATCGTTGTCATCACAGGTTTTCCCATATCAACCCGCACACCCAACCTTTCATAACTTTCTACATCAGCAAAGCCTCTTGAACTACGCACCTTACACTTGGAGGTCCTACTGGCCGGAATATCCCATTCATCCAACAACAGTACCTCAACATCCCGCGAACACCTACTACCAAATGAATCATCTTTTACGGCCAAATCCATCTCGCTTTTATTGTCCACAACCCTCTCCTCAACATTATCAGTGACTGTTCACTTCACAAGTCGACGTCTCTGTAGGACCAGCAACTGTCGGATAATGCTTTATTTATTTATTCTCAGTATCTATTTGTTTGTCTGCCCGTCTATTCTCTTGGTGCAGCTTAACTTTGTTGTTAACCTTCACAGTGTGGATGGGTGTGCTTGTTGTGTGACAGTTTCTTACAATTTTTAACTAGTACAGTTATCTGAATTGTTTGTAATTTGTTGTATTAAGGTGTGCATTTATGTACTATTACTTTTAATCTCACATATATAGCAACTCGTGATGTTTATTTAGTTATTTATTTTCTATTTGAGCGTAAAACTTCTTTCACATAAAAATGTCAGGTAATTATGAACAATTACTAAATACAATTGGCTTACGGCTTGGCCACTTGAACGTAAACCATCTTTTAGGTAAAATTCCAGAACTCACACAAATTCTTAACCAAAATTTCCAGGTTTTTGGTTTTTCCGAAAGTCGTCTGAATGAGAAAATAACCGACGATGACATTGCGCTCAGAGGTTTTAAAACTATTCGGCGAGATTCTAGTAGACAATTAGAGACGGGTCTAGCAGTTTATATTTCTACTTCTCTCAGTTATCGCCGCAGAAACGATCTTGAGACTATAGATATAGAATGCATATGGTTAGAGATAAAGCCCCAAAAGCAAAGATCTATTTTAATCGGATATCTTTATCGTAATCCCAGTGTAGGAACAACATGGTTTGAAGATTTTACCAACATGATGGATAAAGTTATTACTACAGTTAACGAAATTATTCTTCTTGGTGATTTTAATATCGACATGCACAAGCCAAACAATATATGGACCAACATCATAGCATCGTATAACATGAAACAAATAGTCAACAAACCTACCAGAGTAACAACAACGTCATCCACACTGATCGATCATATCTATGTAACCTGTCCAGAAAATATTATAGAATGCTCCATCCCTACTATTGCTATGAGTGACCATTATCCCATATGTTGCACTTGGGCAAAAAATGGGTACAAATCTCCAAAAAATAAACACATTAGTTTTCAATATAGAAGTCTTAAAAATTTCAACCGTGAATTATTTTTGAATGATTTGCGAACTGCGCCTCTCGCCAACGTTTTTCAAATTCCTGATCCTGATGACGCCATCGCATATTGGACAATGATATTTTATAGTATTTTTAATAAGCATGCGCCTACTAAAGAAATTCGCGTGAAAAGGCAAATTAAATCTCCATGGATCACACAAGAAGTTCTTGACGCTATGAGGCAAAGAGATAGAGCGCATAAAAATAAGGATATCACTACATATCGGACAATAAGAAATAAAGTACAATACTTAATTCGCAGAGAAAAGAAAAACTACTTTAGAAATTTAGTTCAGAGTAAAACAAACAGTAAAGAGATATGGAAGGCAATCAACACTTTAGTGAACAAACGAAATTTTCCAGACCCACATACTCCCAATACGCCACTTACTTGTACTGACTTCAGCAATCATTTTCAGGCAGACATCAACAATATAAAATCCACCATTCCGTCTCCCCCTTGTGACTTAAGCAAATTATCAACGTTCTGCGAGAACAAATGTACTAACACAATTCCACCCGACATCCCTTTTATAACAGTTAACGAAGTTTACAACTATATTACTGGCCTTAAAGATAATAACTCATCGGGACTTGATGGAATCAGTAATCGAATACTGCGATTTGCCGCACCTGCTATTAGTGATTCACTGACATACATATATAATCAATGTATCGCAAGGAGTTACTTTCCATCCGCTTTTAAAAGCGCTAAAGTATACCCACTTCTCAAACCAGGTTCATCTGATAGTAGTAATCTTAGTAACTATAGGCCCATTTCTCTTATATCGTCGCTGTCCAAACCACTGGAAAAACACATCCACAAAACAACACTACAACACCTAGTAGATAACGACCTGCTAATCGACAGTCAGTCGGGGTTTAGACCAAAGCATTCATGCCACACAGCCTTAACAAAGATGATAGACAATTGGCACCTAAACATCAATAACGATAATATATGTGGAGCAATATTTGTAGACTTCAAAAAAGCATTTGATATGATAGATCACTTTATTTTAATCAGAAAATTAGAAACAATGAAAGTAAATATTAAGCTGGTAAAGTTAATTAAATCGTTCATGTCAGACAGACAACAAATAGTCTCTTACAATAATTCCTTGTCGAACCCAACCGTTGTCCATACAGGTGTTCCTCAGGGCTCTATTCTCGGCCCTCTTCTATTTACCGTATACATTAATGATCTTCCTCTATATTTCAAACACTCATCATGTGACCTTTTTGCCGATGACTGTACTGTCTATACTAGTGATAAATGTTGCATCACACTAGAGCAATCTTTACAAAACGATGCACATAATCTTATTACGTGGAGCAACGAGAATCGCATGCAAATAAATATTAGTAAAACAAAATGTATGTTAATATCAACCAGACAAAAACTACAAAACTTGCAGAAAACAACACTACAGCTCTTCATTGGAACATCACTAATTGAAAACGTAAATGAACACAGAACTCTAGGTATCACTGTTGACCAACACCTAAGTTGGAACTCACATGTACATGCACTTGTCGTGAAACGAAGTGTAACCCACTACTTTGTTAATCACTATGTCGAGATACAGATTTGCTTCAACCAATCAACGATCAACGTTCACCAGTCTCTGAGACAGAATAAATAAACGGCCATCTTGTTCACGCAAGATGGCCGATGAAAACTGAATAAAATTAGGCTGTATGAGACCAGGTACAAAACCGGAGGAAACCAATCAACTTGCTCCGCCAGGAACCAACCGAAAGCTTTCCTCAAGTAGTTACTTGACTATATAATCGGGCGGATTTTATGCTAACCACGCAACCCCGAACTTGACGCCAGAGATACAGACTGAAGAGGGAGAAGCTGTCACCTTGATTTATGGTAACTTACCTGAGGGCATCGACCTGCAACCTACTTCACTAAGTCGCGTCAAAACCTGGCCAGTTTAAAATCTTAGGAGGGTAAATATTTTTACGATAACCGTTGGTATTTGTTGTGTGTCATTTATACTACCTATCAGGTTACTGATTGTATCTTGGGGGGAATTAAGTATAATGATTGTATTTCCTATTATGATTGAATAGACGAAGACTAATAGGACTCATACTTCAACCTATTGTCTCCTATACTTCAATCTATTGTCAGTCTATAACTTCAGTCTATTGTCTCTGATAATTCCAAACTGTAAATATAACCAAAACAGTCCTTGTTAGGACTCAATCTATTGTCTCCTATAACGCAATCTATTGTCTCAGATAAGACCAACTGCAATATAACCAAAACAGTCCTTGTTAGGACTCAATCTATTGTCTCATCTAACTCCAACTGCAATATAACCAAAACAGTCCTTGTCAGGACTCATTCTATTGTCGCATCTAACTCCAATCTATTGTCTCCTATAACTCCAACCTGATATATCACCACACAGTCCTCGTCTCATATACTCCTATCATAAGAACATAACAATATTGTTAGGATATATGTTACCAGCTATTGTCAGAGAGGGCGTGATATAGTATAGGGGGAAGGACATTGTTGTATCACACCTAGGTGTACATATTATTGGATTTATTCATGTATTGATTTATATTATGGGATGTATTCATGTATAAAATGTATTCATGTATTGAATCTATATTATTGAATGTATCCATGTATTAGTTTATCAGAAAGAATGTTTTGCAAGTAGACACCTGTCTTGTCTCGCTATTGCTAAATCATACTGAGCCATGTTGTCATTCATCCCACATGCATACATCGGAGACACGCTCATTTCACTCACACTAGAAATAGGTGGGCTTGAGGACAGAAATTAGCCCCTATTTTTGCTTTGTTACAGGTTTAATTGTGTCCTAAAAACCTGAGGTCGTATGTTCGAGTCAATCCCGCTGCCTGGAACTCCGCAGGAGCATAGAGGTTGACCAGACTCTACATCTTTGGTCCCCCTCAGTCTTGGGTGGGCTAAAGGAACGATACTCTGCCGGTGGTGTGAACCAAACAAAGAAGAACAGACTTAAGAGAGATGAGTACACATTAGTACCATTTCTGTCGGCATTGTGAGCATAGAACTGTCAATGAAGAAAACGTGAATTAGCGTAGCAAGAGACAATAATAAGATCATAGTGGATAAATTATACGTAAATAACAGCATAGCTGATAAACGTTATATCCTTAATTAACAGCACAGCTGATATAATTTTTGTTCCTATAATTGGAAAACGTGTTGTAATATTTATAAATATAAATATTTGTAAATCATATGTAAACTTACCAATTCATTTCATTCCATTTTTTGCAACATTCACCTTTCAGCACAAGAGTAGATAGTGTATATATACTAAATAAAATATAAGGAAATTGTATTTTGAACGACTTGTCAATTTTATCATTGTTAAGTAAAAATCTGTTTCCTTGCTTTGTTTAATATCACAATTAGTTACACAGCAGAGGTGGCGCTTTATGTCGGTCTCCTCTATACTATTGTTTCGAGATCAGATCATTCACAGCCGTAACTAATTTGTGATACCAGTAGTCCTCTCAGACACTGGGACTTCACCATTTTCTGCAGAAATTCTATTTCTGTAATTGTCAGTACTATACTGATCCAAGAGCCAAATAAAACCTCTCGCCACACTGGGGGCTCGTTCCTGGGATATTTCTGTATATCTTGAGCCATACTTAGTCTATTCATCTATCTACACTCTATCTTGTGCCACCCATAGGTAACATAAGAAAATAAATTTTTATTTTTTGAAAAAAATTCTATTTTAGGATTTTTAAAACAATATTTTCTTAGGAGGAGTACCATTTAGTACTCAGTAAATAGTTGATGCTCACAAAGTTGCACGGAAATTTTTTGTTCATTTAAAGTAATTAATTTTAATTACAATAATTTGGTTATAGTAAATTTACATACCCTCTCTAAGTAACGCCATGGCTGATCTAGTGAAGTTCAGGACTGCGATCATGCAGATGGGTAAGGAATTAAATATGACAGGTGATGCTCTTACTCAGTATGTCACAACAGAAGTGGACAAACACATGGATAGGGAAGAAAGAAAGTTGCAATTAGAGACTGAAGCAAGGAAATTAGAGGCTGATAGAGAAGCAAAGAAATTTGAGGCTGAGGAAAGGCGGTTGCAAGCAGAAGCTGAGAGAGAAGACAAAAGATTAGAAATGGAAGCCAAGAAATGGGAGGCTGAAAATGAGGCAAAGAAAATTGAAGCTGAGGAAAGGAAATTACAAGCAGAGAGAGACCATCAGTTGAGATTAAAAGAGCTTGAAATTCAGGCAAATACTGGCAATAATGGTGGTAGCTCACCTCACTCTGAGAGTAGCTCCAGCCAGAGCACCTCAAGTGGGGCCATGAATTTTCATCTGGACCCATTTGTTGAGAAAGAAGACGCCATTGAGTCGTACCTGGATAGATACGAAAGACTTGCCACTACCTATGGCTTAGTGAAAGAAAAGTGGAGTCTTAAACTATCTCAGGGATTGAGAGGTGTTGCCTACGATGTATATTTGAAGCTCTCAAGAGATGACCAGGAAGATTATGAAATCCTGAAGCAGGCACTGCTTGTGAGATATGAAAAGAACTCAGAATCATATAGAAAGAAATTCCGAACAGCTAAACTTCTTCCAGGAGAAAACTATCACCAATTCTCTGCTAGATTGGAAACCTATTTGGAAAAATGGAGTAGTTTAGGAAAGTGTCAGGATCTGAAAGAAATGATAATGATGGAGCAAGTGAAAGAGTCCATGCCTCAAGAAATGAGGAAGTTTATCATGGAACAAGGAGCAGAGAGATTGGAAGATATTGTAACTGTTGCTGAGAGATATCAAGCAGCTCAGGCAGAATTATTAGGAAATAAGAAGCAGGGTGAAAACTTCAAATCATCACAAAACTATACCAAATATGAACAAAAGGACCATACCACAAGGAACAAACAAAGATTTGACCAAAAGGACAAAAACCCTCTAAGATCGGATAAGACACCTTACCGGAAGGAAGGAAAGTGGTGTAAAACTTGTCTAATGAGTAACCACAATACTGCGGACTGCAGAAGGAAGAATCCTCCTCATCATGCTGCATGTCTTACAACAGGGAATCAGGGAAGGAAGGAAATGGCAGTAAGTCAGAAAGACTTCCATCATCCCCCTGTCTGTGAGGAAGTGACCGTGAATGGCACTCAAGTACTGTGTTTATATGACACAGGATTGGACTTTGATTCAGTTGTGTGCTCTTCTTTAGTGAGTCCTGACCAGATAACCACAGAAACAGTGGAAATCAGAGGACCGATCAAGGGAGCAAGAACCATGACACTACCCATAGCTCGAATCAACATAAGATCTCGCTATGTGGAAGGAGAAATCAAAGCAGCAGTGATGGACGACCCTATTTACCCTTTGATTTTGGGGTGTAGGTATGTTTTCCTTGGAGAACCTATAAAACCTGTAGTTATGGCAACAGTCCAGACCAGGGAAAGCTCCAGGAAAATGGAGGAGAATCCTATCAATACTCATCCAGAAGAGATGAAAAAGGCTCAAGCAGCAGACAGCACATTGAAGCCTTGTTTTGGCAAATTGCCTAAAGCACATAACCCTCCAGAGAAAGGAGACTTGTATATGAAGAATGGCCTACTATACAGAAAAGCTGGAACAGGACCTAAAGGGCATGGACAGCTTGTAGTGCCAAAATCTTACAGGGAGAAGGTTATGACGCTAGGACATGCTATACCCTTCAGTGGACATATGGGAATAGGGGCCACTGGACAAAGGATAGCCTGTCACTACTTCTGGCCAGGAATTACAGAGGACATAAAAAGATATGTAAGATCCTGTCCAGAATGCCAAAGAGTAGCTCCTAAGCATAGGACTGCACCAGCAACACTGGGAGAAATGCCTATTATGGGAACCCCTTTTGAACGTGTTGCAGTAGATATTGTTGGACCCCTCACTAGGACCAAGAAGAGAAATGCTTACATCTTAACCTTGGTTGATACTTGCTCTATGTGGGGAGAAGCAGTGGCCATGTCAGCTATAGATTCAAAGCACGTGGCAGAGGCCCTGTTGACAATATTTACCCGATTAGGTTTCCCGCATCAGATATTGACTGACAATGGGTCTCAGTTTAAGGGAAAGCTAACACAAGAAGTATTCAGGATATTTCAAGCCAGGCACTATCATTGTAGTCCCTACCATGCCCAAGGGAACGGTCAAGTAGAGCGGTTCAATGGTACGCTAATTTCAATCCTTAGAAAGCTGGCGAGTGAAAAACCTGATACTTGGGATACATACTTACCCGCTGCACTATTTGCATATAGGGAAGTACCCCACAACTCAACTGGATTGGCTCCAGCTACATTGTTGTTTGGAAGACCAATAAAAGGTCCACTGGAAGCATTGCTGCGGACATGGACTGATGAAAAGGCAGAGGAAACAGTGACTTCCGCATACCAGTACGTCAACGAGTTGACATCTCGATTGAAAGCAGGTTGGAAACTGGCCAATGATAACTTAAGACAGGCCAGGAGGAAGCATGCTGCGTACTACAACAAAAAAGCAAAGGATAGGGAACTGGAGGTGGGTGAAAAGGTGTTATTACTGTTGCCAAGCAGCAATAATAAATTGCAGATTGGATGGCAGGGACCCTATGTCATACTGGAGAAACTTTCCAGGACCAATTATAAGATTGACAAGAAAGGAAAGGAGAAGGTATATCATGTCAATCTTCTTAAAAAATACTATGACAAGGAATCATCAGAAGTTGCACATATTATGACCCTAGCCATTGCAACAGAAATGCACGGTGAACCACTTCACTCTATGGAGTATCCACTCACAACTACAGAGGATTATGTTCAAGTAAATATTAGTGAACATTTAACTCCAGAGCAGAAGAAGAGGGTTCAGAAAGTGTTGGAAACCCATGCTGATGTGCTCACAGATAAGCCAGGTCGTACGAATCTGTTAGAGTACGACATGAAGGTTACCGACCCTACCCCAGTATGCATGAGAACATACCCTATACCCTATGCGAAAGCCCAAGCACTAAGGGAGGAAGTTGATTATCTGTTGAAGGAGAAAATTATCTCGAAGTCAGACTCTCCCTATAGCTCAAGTGTGGTGCTATTGAGAAAACCGAGTGGTGAACACAGGTTATGTATTGACTACCGGAAGCTTAATGCGATCACAGAATCTCAGGTGGACCCATTACCTGACACCAACCAGCTGTTCTCTACACTGAGTAAGGCTAGGTATTTATCGAAGGTAGATCTAAGCAAGGGATACTACCAAATACCAGTGAAACCAGAAGTTAGGAAAATGCTGGCATTCAGTACATCAGACGGACACTACGAGTTTAATGTACTACCCTTTGGGCTGAAAAATGCTCCAAGTATCTTTTCAAGAATGATGAGGAAATTATTGGAACCTCTACAAAATCCCCATATCACTAACTTTATGGATGACATTCTTGTTGCTACAAACACATTTGAAGAGCATATAGTAGCGCTCTCCATGTTGTTTGACAGACTGAGAGAAACTGGATTGACTGCACGTCCAACCAAGTGCTATATCGGTTGTAAGGAGTTGGAATTCTTAGGTCACACTATTTCTACAGGTCATATGTCTCCTGACCCAAAGAATATAGAGAAGCTAAAGAAGGCACCCAGACCTCAAACGAAGAAAGATGTGAGATCATTCGTGTCTTTATGTGGGTTCTATCAGAAGTACATACCCCATTTTAACTCTCTGTGTGCACCATTAACTAACTTAACGAAGAAAGGACAGCCTGACAAAATCCAATGGAATGCTGATTGTGAAAAAGCTTACACAGAGCTAAAAGCAAAACTCACCAGCAAACCCATCCTTACACTACCCGATATCACACAGGAATTTGTATTAAGAACGGACGCTAGCAGTATAGGTATTGGTGCAACTCTCTTGCAGAAATCAAAAGCCCAGCCGGAGAAACTTTTACCAGTCGCCTACGCCAGTAGGAAGCTGAATGCAGCTGAGTTGAACTACTCGACCATAGAGAAGGAATGTTTAGCTCTAATTTGGTCCATCAACAAATTTTCACCTTATCTGTATGGGACACACTTCATTGTCCAAAGCGATCACCAACCTTTAACATTCTTGGCTGCATCTAAAAAGCTAAATTCGAGATTGTTAAGGTGGAGTCTGCTTCTTGCGCCTTATTCCTTTACCGTGAATTACATTCCGGGAAGAGACAATGTAGGAGCTGATTTTTTAAGTCGACACCCTAGTACTCTGGAAGGACAGACGCAAAAGGATTAACCACAGCAGGGGTTTACACGTCAGCTATGACAAGTCACAGCTAGGAAAGGAGGGGGCTATGTCGTGAAACGAAGTGTAACCCACTACTTTGTTAATCACTATGTCGAGATACAGATTTGCTTCAACCAATCAACGATCAACGTTCACCAGTCTCTGAGACAGAATAAATTAACGGCCATCTTGTTCACGCAAGATGGCCGATGAAAACTGAATAAAATTAGGCTGTATGAGACCAGGTACAAAACCGGAGGAAACCAATCAACTTGCTCCGCCAGGAACCAACCGAAAGCTTTCCTCAAGTAGTTACTTGACTATATAATCGGGCGGATTTTATGCTAACCACGCAACCCCGAACTTGACGCCAGAGATACAGACTGAAGAGGGAGAAGCTGTCACCTTGATTTATGGTAACTTACCTGAGGGCATCGACCTGCAACCTACTTCACTAAGTCGCGTCAAAACCTGGCCAGTTTAAAATCTTAGGAGGGTAAATATTTGTACGATAACCGTTGGTATTTGTTGTGTGTCATTTATACTACCTATCAGGTTACTGATTGTATCTTGGGGGGAATTAAGTATAATGATTGTATTTCCTATTATGATTGAATAGACGAAGACTAATAGGACTCATACTTCAACCTATTGTCTCCTATACTTCAATCTATTGTCAGTCTATCTCTCTTCTTCAGTCCTTAGCCACCGACCGTCAAAGCAGTCAGTGGCCATTACGCCTAGTGGCGTCTTAGGGCAACAGCAGATAGGTTTTCTTTGCCATTGTTTCCCATCACGCCTATTGGCGTCTTTAGGGCAACGGCAAATCAATCCATTTGCTGTTGTTTCCGTAATCGAAGTGACTGGCAAACGGGTGTCAGTCTATAACTTCAGTCTATTGTCTCTGATAATTCCAAACTGTAAATATAACCAAAACAGTCCTTGTTATGACTCAATCTATTGTCTCCTATAACTCAATCTATTGTCTCAGATAAGACCAACTGCAATATAACCAAAACAGTCCTTGTTAGGACTCAATCTATTGTCTCATCTAACTCCAACTGCAATATAACCAAAACAGTCCTTGTCAGGACTCATTCTATTGTCGCATCTAACTCCAATCTATTGTCCCCTATAACTCCAACCTGATATATCACCACACAGTCCTCGTCTCATATACTCCTATCATAAGAACATAACAATATTGTTAGGATATATGTTACCAGCTATTGTCAGAGAGGGCGTGATATAGTATAGGGGGAAGGACATTGTTGTATCACACCTAGGTGTACATATTATTGGATTTAGTCATGTATTGATTTATATTATGGGATGTATTCATGTATAAAATGTATTCATGTATTGAATCTATATTATTGAATGTATCCATGTATTAGTTTATCAGAAAGAATGTTTTGCAATTAGACACCTATCTTGTCTCGCTATTGCTAAATCATACTGAGCCATGTTGTCATTCATCCCACATGCATACATCGGAGACACGCTCATTTCACTCACACTAGAAATAGGTGGGCTTGAGGACAGAAATTAGCCCCTATTTTTGCTTTGTTACAGGTTTAATTGTGTCCTAAAAACCTGAGGTCGTATGTTCGAGTCAATCCCGCTGCCTGGAACTCCGCAGGAGCATAGAGGTTGACCAGACTCTACATCTTTGGTCCCCCTCAGTCTTGGGTGGGCTAAAGGAACGATACTCTGCCGGTGGTGTGAACCAAACAAAGAAGAACAGACTTAAGAGAGATGAGTACACATTAGTACCATTTCTGTCGGCATTGTGAGCATAGAACTGTCAATGAAGAAAACGTGAATTAGCGTAGCAAGAGACAATAATAAGATCATAGTGGATAAATTATACGTAAATAACAGCATAGCTGATAAACGTTATATCCTTAATTAACAGCACAGCTGATATAATTTTTGTTCCTATAATTGGAAAACGTGTTGTAATATTTATAAATATAAATATTTGTAAATCATATGTAAACTTACCAATTCATTTCATTCCATTTTTTGCGACATTCACCTTTCTGCACAAGACTAGATAGTGTATATATACTAAATAAAATATAAGGAAATTGTATTTTGAACGACTTGTCAATTTTATCATTGTTAAGTAAAAATCTGTTTCCTTGCTTTGTTTAATATCACAATTAGTTACACAGCAGAGGTGGCGCTTTATGTCGGTCTCCTCTATACTATTGTTTCGAGATCAGATCATTCACAGCCGTAACTAATTTGTGATACCAGTAGTCCTCTCAGACACTGGGACTTCACCATTTTCTGCAGAAATTCTATTTCTGTAATTGTCAGTACTATACTGATCCAAGAGCCAAATAAAACCTCTCGCCACAGCACTCACAAAGCAAACAGCACAAAAAGTTTACCAATTAGCCAAAATTAAACATTTCCTGGATGAAGAGGCAAGGAAAATGTTCTACATATCTCATATACAAACGCATCTAGACTATTGTTCCACAATCTGGGATGGTTGTTCTGTCTCCAACACAAGAAGGCTCCACTCGCTTCAAAAACGCGCAATGCGCCTTGTTGCTGATAAACACCAATCACATTGTATAGATTTATATAATTATCTTCAAATATTACCCCTCAGGAAGCGCTTCCTCTTTAACAAAGGGAAATTTATTCACAAAATCCTGTCACAGAATGCTCCAAAGTATCTTTGGCCGCTTTTAAAATACAATGACAGACGTAGCCAGCGCTTAAATAAATTACAGGTACCCAAGCCCAGGCTTGACCTATTTAAAACTAGTTTGGCTTACTCAGCTGCTCATCTTTGGAACAATCTTCCCAATGACCTGAAAAACACGCACAGTCCTTACTCATACAATCGTATACTGTTCAAATACTTTATGAGTGCTGATTATATGCCACCCTAACTGATTGTGTTGTACTTTTATCTAATATACTCTGATGATCTAGTTTTCATTACAATTTACTTATTCTTAATATTATATTCTTAATAACTTATATTCTTAATTTTATGATCAGGTACTGTTAATGTATGCTGTTATACTTCCTTGTAATGTTGCACTGTCCTTAAATTAATACTTTCAGTACGCTGGAGAATGTTGAGTAACAGTAATAAAAGATGAGCAGGAGGATGGAAGAATGCAAGAGGGGACTGTGTCCGATTTTCAACCCTTGGCAAATTAATTGCTTTCGTATATGTCTATCTAACTATCTACCTAGTCTGATTCTGGTCTTGAGTTTGGGACGCAAAGGAAATGGAAAGGAAAATGGAAAGTAACTGTCTACCCACCTCATCTTGATGAACCTAAAAAAAAAAAAAAAAAAAAAGTCCCTGAGTCATTCAGTTGAACACCGTATGAACATTTTACAAGTTCTCATAACATACCTCTGAATATGTCTCAAATCACTAATTTACAGTACGAAGAATTCGTTTTTATTTTTTTTTTTTGTTTTTTGTTTTTTTAAATTTATTTATTTTTTATTTATTCATTTATTTTTCAAATTCATTATTACTATTAAATTTTTTTTTTTTTTTAAATTATTTTATTTTATTTTAAAAACACTTTAATTATGATGATTATTGCAAATGTAATATTACTTTTATAATGATAAATGCCTTAATAATGCTTAAAGTAAATGTGAGGATGAAAGGATATTAGTATACATGATGAGAGAGAGAGGAAGGGCAGAATGTCAGACGGGCCTGCGTGCCCAATTCTTAACCCTTTGAAAATAAAGTTCGTTCGTTCGTTCGTTCGTTGCTCCTCTGAATATTTTGGAAAAATGGCAGCAAGTAACCTACTATTTCGATAAAGTAAAAGGCTTTGGCCAATGAGACCAAGCAACTCTTTTTTTGAATGAATTCTTAAAAAAAAAAACTCAAACCACTATGCGTTACTACTACCAACTAGATTTGTATATTAGGTCAGCCAATAATATTACGGCTTCCTTCAAATTTCATCCAATCCCCTTCATCGTACTATCTTAGCCTTTCTGTCACCTACTTTCCCCCCCCCCCCAAAAAAAATGCTATCCAATCTAAGCAGACATGACTTGACCTGACAGTATCTCCGATTCTCTATGTATCATTACCAATATTTGATTATTCAATGGACTATTTAGGTAATTAACAACATATTCTTAATCAGCAAGTCTTCAGGTACACGAATATATGATTTTGATGGGGCTAAGTGGCTTGGTTCAAAATTCCATCTTTTTTTCTATGTTAGTTGTTTATTTTTAAACTACCTCCTGTTCAATTCTTTTTCCATGTACTTTCAAGCTAAATACGAGAGTCTCTCGTAATACACGAGAGTTTACGTCATTCGCAATAAGAGCTAAGCGTGTTTTCATAACCGTAGTGTCCACATTTTCTAACGTTTACATCATAATTTGAAAACCGCCTAAGGCAATGCTAGCAAGTTGGTTTTATTTTTAGAAACAATGTGAGACGTGTTTTGCGTTGGTTATCTATCCGTCCCCCTCCCTTCCACAATGTATTCTAGGCAAATATTTCACTTGAACTTGGAAAAGTGGTACGTTTATCTCAAGGTTACCCAGAAGCATTTGGTACCTTTATTTCGGCGATAAGACGTTATCAAATAATACGCTGAAGGCGTAGGCGACGAAAACAATGAAAATTTGTAGTACTATCCTATCTTTTACTTTATGCACTATACTGTTTTAATTTAATTTAGATATTGTATTTAGAAGTTCACCACACCATCATTGATGAACATAGGAGTCATGACAACAAAAAGCAAGCACCAGAAGAACACATGATGGCAAAGTTAACAATGCAAGAAATGGAAGAGGCAATGATGGCGCTAAAGAAAAAGAAGTCACCTGGAAAAGATGGGATAACCAATTAAATGCTAACAGGCCTAGGAACAAAGGCAAAAAGAAGCTTCTGGCCATCCTAAACTGCAGCTGGAGAAGAGGAATAGTACCACAGGCATGGAAAGACGCCATACTGATTCCAATACCTAAGAAAAACAAAGTTCAGACAGAACCAAATGGCTACAGATCTATCAGTCTACTTAGCTGTGTTGGAAAATTGATGGAGCGCATAATTAATACCCGATTGATGTGGCATCTGGAGAAAAAACATCTCTTACCCCACAGCAAGCAGGATTCAGACAATACAGATCCACTGAAGATCAGATCACTTATATAACTCAGAAGATTGAGGATGCTTTCCAAGAAAAAATCACACACTGGTGGTTTGGGTGGATTTAGAAAAAGCATTTGACAAAGTGTGGAAAGATGGACTGAAAGTCAAGCTGCAAAGAAGTGAAATGTGTGGGAGAATGTTCTAATGGATCAGCCACTATCTTGAGAATAGAACTGCCAGAGTCCAACTACAAGGACGGACCAGTAGGAAGATGGTATTGGAGCATGGTGTTCCCCAAGGGGGAGTTCTGTCACCCACGTTGTTCATCGCATATATAAATGACATATCAGAGAATATTTCAAGAAGAACCCACAATGCCTCCTTTGCAGACGACTTAGCCCTGTGGATCGCAGAGGAATAAATCACTACTGCAAGCATTCGGATGCAGCAAGCCCTAACATCATTGGAGGAGTGGGCCAAGGCATGGCTAGTAAAGATAAATGAATGGAAAACATTATACACAGTGTTTTCTCTCACAAACAAACCACAGATCTCCAAATTGGTGCTAAATGGGAACAATCCAAACTACCTAGGCATTACCTTTGATCGCCGCTTGACTTGGAAAACCCAGATTGAAAGAAACAGGACAAGAGCAACGCAGAGAATGGCAATCAGGAAAAACTTGCTGGCATGGGTTGGGGAGCAGATGAGAGAGTACTAAAGATGCTATATACTGGGCGAGTGAGACCAGTATTAGAATATGGCATTGCAGCAAGGTCAACGGCAGCTAAGTCGAACTTTGACAAAATAAACAGAACCCAAAACCAAGCATTGAGAATCATAACAGGGGGCATGAAGTCAACACCCATTGAAGAGTTGGAAAAGATTACTCACCTCCAGCCTATGGAGGATATAAGAGATAGCAGAGAACAGCAACAATCCGAGAAATTCAGGAAGCTTATAGACCACCCAATGCACTAGAGAATAAACGGACTTGGAAGGGGAAGACTGAAGCGAAGCAACTTTGTAGAGATAGTCAAAACAAAGATGAGAGCAGACCCAATACACGCAATATCAACAGCTACGCCCATATGTACTGCATGCAAGCTACCAACTTGGAAACAACAGTGCTTCCCTGACATGATAGAAAACGTTCCTGGTATTGAGAGAATGAACATTCAAAATGGAACAGAAAGGAGAGTCCTAACCACAAAATATATAGAAAAACATTACCCAAGCAACACCTGGATCCATGCATCAGCAACTAATGCAACAGAAGATCGGGGTGGAGGATTCTTCCTGAGCTTAAGCAATAGTACACACAAAAAGATAGCAGTCGCAACAGGGAGATTTTCAAGTAACTTCAGAGCAGAGGCAGAGGCCTTAAAAACTGCAGCAGAATTCCTAATGACAGAAGAAAGCTCAGAGAGACCAGTAGCTATCTTCTCAGATGCGCTGTCAGTAATTACAACGCTGAAAAGTCAAAATAATGCTGAACTGGATGACCTAAGAGTAACACTTCACAGTCTATGTCAGCAATACAAAAGAGTCGTGATACAATGATCCCTTCTCACTGCAACATCCCTGGTAATGAAGAGGCTGACAGATTGACAAAGTAAGGGGGAAAGCTTCCTTAACTTCACACAAATATAACTTATGAGGAGGTCAAGATGTTTATCAAGCGCAGATACAGGCACAAGTGGGAAGCAGAGCATCCAGGCCATAAAAAACGATCCATATTACCAGCTCAGCAGAAGTGAACAAGTGGTAATCTTCAGACTTCGCAATGGTCATAACAGAGTGAGATACAACCTATTTAACAAATTAAAGATAGGAACTACTGGCACCGATAAAATGACTGCCGAAAATCTGCTTCAAAGGCGCCCAACATATGAGGAACAGAGAAAACACTTATGGCCATCACCAGTACCATTCCTGGAGAAAATATACGGAGATATCAACAGCCTCAGGCTGACTACTGCTTTCTTTGAACTTATTCAAGTTGACATCTGAGGGCGAACGAAGAAGAAGAAGAAGATCTTGGGAACCCTAGCTTCTGAATTTTGTCCCACACAGTAGTGCGAAATAACGCCATTAGAGATCAAGAGCAATATATGATATATATATATATACTGCTGTTTCTAGAACGCAGGCATCAGTCGTCAGTCAGAATTTGAAGAGTCTAGCGCGCAGTCCTAAAACCATTTTTCGTTTTGGAATACTGTGTATAAGTGATTCGTGGAGATTTCATTCTGGATTCTGGTAAGAGGAAAATCGTTCTAAGTATTAGAAGTGTTTCACGGTGATAGCAATTTAAAGTTAAACCCTTATACTTCACTTAGATTTTTCTTGCTAGTAAGGCGTATTAAATAAAATAACGCGTAGCGATTTTTCATAGACAGCTATCCAAGTGAAAAATGTTAGACCACGCCACCCGACTGCTTTATAACTGAGACGAGACCGTAGTTATGTTTACAGCGTAGACCGACGCAGCACTTAACTCTCCAGGAGAGAGAGAAATAAAAACGACTCTTAACCAGACCGGACTTAGAGGCGTTAGACGACTGACAGTGGGAGAAAAGAATACATGTTTATATTTCATTTGTACAATCACAAGATTTGACTACCAACATGAAGGACGGTCCAAAACACCTGTAGAAACAACCAGCGGCAGAAGCAGACGCCATCCATCTGACTCCACACCGAAAGCTGAGTAGCATTCAAGTAAAATCTATGACATTTTTCCACAAAGTTTTCATCAATAAATTAAATCATCCTGTGATGATAAATACCTGGAATAGAAGCAGCATCATCCTTCTATTTATATCTCTGCCAAGACTAATCTAGAGCGAAGATTGATATCTTTGAATACCTTCATTTTTATACTGTACGTTAGGCCATTGTTTGACCACTACTGCGGAGCAGTGGAGACTAAAACCGTGACAAGGCAGTAATAAACTGTTGCTTATGTCAGAGTCAGAAAACATAAAAACTTCCTTGTGCTTTCTTCTAGAAATCGAAGTATTACTGACCGCCTTACAGCAGATATAGCTGTAGAGCAGTTTTTTGAAGCAACAGCAGATTGTGGACAAATGTACAGGCTGATTAGACAAGAAGTAATCCCTTGGACTTCATACAAGGGCGAGTTCAGTACATTAAGGTGTACACTCAAGGAACTTTATTTTGTCCTTTTTAAGTGAACATTTATTGAATACTCATTCATAAAGGGTATTAGTTTTGTTCATTAAAAAAAAACTATGAAACTGAAATTTAATTAACTAATTTATTTGTAAATTAAAATCTACATTTTACTTCAAAAATATAAACTTTAAAAAAAAATTATATCAAAGTCTTGATAACCAAGCGTATATAGGGATGAAAATTATTTTTCGTGATCTTTGATAATAACTAGATGATGATCTAACCATAAATAGAACAAAACAGATTAAATATTCATTATCCGTACTTTAAAACTAAACGAGCTTATTTTTCGATGGAATTAAAACGCTGTAGTGATTTCTAAATACAATATCTAAATTAATATATAACAGTATAGGGCATAAAGGCAAAGATAAGAAAGTACAAAAGAATTTTCTGCTAGAACGGTTGGTGTCGCCTACGCCTTCAGATTATTATTTGCTAACGAATAGCCGAACAAAACGGTACCCAATTTTTCAAATTCGTCCTTGACATAAACACCCACTTTTCCTAGTTCTAAGAAAATATTTGCCTAAAACGCATTGTGGAACGAGGAGGGGCAAGGATAGATGAAATGCTAATTCGTTTCGCATTGATTTTAAACTAAAAGCCAACTGTAGCACACTGGCAAGCCTTGCCATAGGAGTTTCCCCAAATACAATGAAAAAGTTAGAATTGTGGACACTACGGTCATGTAAACATGTTAAGCTCTTATTATGAATGACCTAAGCTCTCGTATTTCGCTTGAAATTACATGGAAAAAGAGTGAACGAGAGGTAGTTTAAAAATAAACAACTAACATAGAAAAAAAGATAGACTTTTGAACCAAACCACATAGCCCCTTACAAATCGTAGATTCGTGTACCTGAAGACTTGCTGACCAAGAATATGTTATTAGTTATCTAAATAGTCCCTTAACTAATCAAATAATGATAAAACCATACATAGAGTTCAGAGATACTGTCAGCTCAAGTCATATCTGCTTAGATTGGATCACATATTTTTTGGAAAAAAAGTAAGTGACAGATAGGCTCAAATAGTACAGTGAATCCGATTGGGTGGCATTTGAAGTGAGACGAAATATTATTGGCTGACCTTTGATTAAACATAAATAGCCTAGTAACGTAGAAAGGTTTGAATGATATTTTTTGAAAGACTGTTTACCCTTGTAAAATTAAGAGTGATTGGCCAGCTGAATCGATATTGTCAGAATAAGCGTTAGGGGGACGCCATTACTAGAAAATTTTGACCAGTGATAGATGAGATCAGGCTGTGCTTTAAAATACAATTTCTGGGCAGCCTGGACAACAAAACAGATCGAAACTGTGTCAGTCATCGTCTCTGTGTATTTCATTGAACAAATTGTGGTAAGATTGACATTTATTAATCTGTATTTTATATAAAAATTGAATGTGAAATAATAATATATGTCTGGACATGAGTGGGTCTATAGCAAACATGAGGCAAAGCCTAAAGATTGATCCACCATGTGATAGACTGTCAGAGAGGTGTAAAACTACAAGAATATGTATGATTGTCATAAAGGAGCATAACACCTATCCTATTATATGGAAGAGATTACAGCTGGAATTGCAGTGGCGTTGTAACTATTAGGGAAAGGAATACTGGGGTACATTGTCACATCAAAAGAAAATGGTGGCATAGGTTTGTATAAGGATATGACCCTTTTTGTTTGTTTGTAATGTACATGTCCTTAACTGTGGACTATTAGTGTATGCTAGATATTAAGAAGGATGCATACCTTCACATTTCAGAGGTCCTGGGTACTGACGTTAATGTGGTACCAAACGCTTGAAAACTGATTGATTCAGGACTCTGCCTGTTTACTGCGAGCCCATGCTAGTGGCCATTGCCTATCAAACAGGGAACAGATTGTCAAGCGAGCAGAGGAAAGGTTCAACCTATATTCTACTGCCAAGATAAGTTCTCGTTCGGCACCTGAGAGCTCAACTACAGAATTAAAGAAGAAATATAAAAAGTGACAGTGAATAAACTGGGACAAATATTTAATAGTTCCACAAGTGACAACTAGAAACAAACATTACTAAAAGGGTATGAATTCAAACAACAACCTAGTGGTACTACCAGTATTACCTTAAAGTAGGAGAACACTACAGACGTATATTAGAAAAATAGTTGATGTATGGACAGATGATCTATTGTGCTATTTGACTGATGTAAATGATTATTTGATTTCACTTTTAAATTGTCAGTCCTGATTCCAATTAATTTAGAATCAGGATAATAAAATTGTAAAAATCATATTTACACAAATTTCAACCTCAGTCTTAAATAAGATAGCCTTTTAAAGTGTCGTTTGTATGTTATTGTGGTAGTACTGTGTGCTGTTGTGAATAATAAACTATTTGTTTGTATGTTTGTTGATTTTTGTACATTACACTCTACATTCATAACCCTAGACACTACACGAAGTCATTTAATATAATAATATAAATACATTTTGAATGAGATAAAAAAAGGTGGTAGTGGAAAGGTACCCTGAAAAGTTCACAATACTATTGGGTATATTCAGGGACCTTCATAGCTAATCTCATTAAATACAAATATAATAATACTTACTTACTTAGTGGTTCCTCTTCTATTGTGAGGTGTAGAGGTTTGGAAGAGAGAGCGCCAGACTATCCTATCGGCTGTCTTCTTCCTGGCCTGGTTCCATTCTAGTCCTCGGTCCTTCAAAGATTGTCTAATGTTGTCCTCCCAGCGGACTCTGGGTCGTCCTGGAGGTCTGGATCCCTGGCTCTTTGTTTCCCATGCTTGTCGTGGTAGCCGATCTTCTCCCATTCTGCAGACATGGCCAAACCATCTTAGTTGGGACTGTTCTATTTGGGTCTGCAGCGGGTGGGATTTTAGGCCTTGACGTATCGTCTGGTTGCGGACCATGTCTCTTCTTGTTACTTCAACCACCTTCCTCGGATACCTCATTTCTGAGGTTTGAATCTGGCTTTTGTGGGTTCAAATATAATAATACCTACAACAATTCATAACATCAAATCCACCACAAACGCAAAACCGCTAATTTATATTAATTTTAGGAGACACTAAGGTACGTCTAAGTACACCCTGCTCACCCGGGACGCACACCTATGACTATGTATTACAATCAATGAAAAAAACTAAACTGATCAAAACTAAGGACCGTGAATGTAATCCTTTACGTGCCTGTTTTATACTGCTGCCACTAACTCAAACCCCTCTTCACTGCCCCGTTGCTAGGATCATTATCATCAAATGTATTGCCACCATGGACACTTAAAAAGAGTTGCGAGGATGTCTTGACAGAGGCCAATGCGCAAAGGAAGCTTATTTCTCCTGTTGGAAAGAAGCAACCCACTTTCTTTAGGCAAGTTGTGAGAAGAAGAAAGCTTGAGTATATCGTAAGAACAGGACATGTTGACAGAAAAAGAGATAGAGAAAGGCATAGAGAGCAGATACTGGACAGTTTGGCGTCATGGCATCAGAATTGATAAATAGTGCTAGGGACAGGAAGTTGTGGAGATCGTCTACGCCACCATGCATAGTACTTGAAGAAGAAGAAGAAGAAGTATTGCCATCAGGCACTGGCGATCACTTTTCATACAGATTTTAGTCTTTGACAACAATTAAATGGATAAAGAAGAAATGGAAAAACCTTGAGCGGATGGCACAAGACAGGAGAAGAGAACTGGCATGAATTAGTTGAAGGCTTATGCTCCTTGGGGAGCTGAAAGGTGATGATGATGTTGATTAAATTTGCCAACTTCTCCTTCTTACGATTGCCAGATGAAAGATTGTCTAATCCTTATCTTAGTGATCAATCCTTATCTTTGTGTTCAATCCATATCTTAATGGTCGCTTTCTTGAAGATATAACCATTTGATTTTCCGACTGTCTAAACTCAAAAGTATAAATTTAATATATATATTTTAATGCCTTTTAATAACAATACATGTATTAGCATATTTCATTCAGTACAGGGGTTGAATCTATGAGCCAGGTTTGATAGAGCGCGAATGTTGAATGAATATCATTAACTTGTCTTCACATCTACCCGATCAAAGTGACAGGACTTTGCATTTTGAAGAGCGTAACACAGAGGCCGGTTTCTGCTAACCAACACACGAGCCAAGCAAGCAACGAGCATGACATGCAGCAGCCGAGTAAACCACAATCATCATTCAGAAGCACACATCCGTCTCTGCATAGAAGAACGTTCTAGAAGAAAGATAACAAAAATATGTGAACAGAGGCTGACACGCTAATTAATCCCGTGTGACAAAGCCGAACCCAAAAAGAAATGTGATTGAGATTTCTGGAAAACCGTTCCCTCCCACCCCATTTCTGGGATTTGTGACAGCCCCAACTTCAGACTAGCAAAATTCGATGTAGCTTCAAGCACGTGCATTTTTTTTTTGGGGGGGGGGGGGGGGGGGGGGGGGGGGGGGTTTTTATATATATATTTTTTTAGGATCTCCTATCTCGTGTTCTTGACTTTTATAATATTTTTATTCATCTTCTATTAGTAGATCATTCGTCGAATGTTAGATTTATTTCTGCATCAGCAAATAACATGAAGTTCTATTTTTACTTCGATGGCGCCCCGTGACGTTTTGGGGCGTCTCTGATGAGACAAGACAGAGTAGACTGCTGTTCTCTCAGGCATGTCGTACAAGGCGACTAATATAAGGTCACAACCATGAGGCTGGCAACATCATCATGTCAAATAAATTGCTACATACACGACAAAAGAGCTGGTGAATGCTGGGTACAGGCGTCCTGTAAATGGACTGGTTACAGCTGTGTCTCCGTGCTCTATAAGGAGCAGATAAGGACAATGATGATGATGATGATGATTTCGATGGTAAATTCTTAAAGCAATCGATGTTTACTTCCGGTATTTGTGTATCTACACTGAATTGTATCTGTTACTTCCGGTGTTTGTGTATCTACACTGAATTGTATCTGTTACTTCCGGTGTTTGTGTATCTACACTAAATTGTATCTGTTACTTCCGGTGTTTGTGTATCTACACTGAATTGTATCTGTTACTTCCGGTGTTTGTGTATCTACACTGAATTGTATCTGTTTGCTTCCGGTGTTTGTGTATCTACACTGAATTGTATCTGTTACTTCCGGTGTTTGTGAATCTCACTGAATTGTATCTGTTACTTCGGTGTTTGTGTATCTACACTGAATTGTATCTGTTACTTCGGTGTTTGTGTATCTACACTGAATTGTATCTGTTACTTCGGTGTTTGTGTATCTACACTGAATTGTATCTGTTACTTCGGTGTTTGTGTATCTACACTGAATTGTATCTGTTACTTCGGTGTTTGTGTATCTACACTGAATTGTATCTGTTGTGTATTTCCTTGATTACTTCGTTAACTCGTTTTATTTATTACTTTAAGTAAACACCAGAATCGCATTTTCCGCCGTGTAGCTTAAAGAGGGTTGGGGGGGGGGGGGGATGGCTTTGTATAGACAAAGAAAGACGTTGTCTGACAGCGCCTAAAATGAGGCTATTCAACGGGTTGGCAATTTCAATTTGTTAAGCATAGTAGTAATTCCTTCGATCATGAATGAATATGGGAATGGGTCCCTGAGATGATAGCTCTCAGCTGCTTTTATTTCCTTGTGTTCCTTTCGGCGTGTTCTTGTCTCTGGTTGTGCCGACACCATAGGGTGAAGCTGGAGTATCCTCTGCAGGGCACGAGCTCGGGCATTTAAATGGAGGGGGAGCTGTTTACCCAAGCAGCATGTTCCCCCTCTCCGCGTACCCGGTAGGTCCAATGGGAACGGCAGTAGACGATACAGTTTGGTACCAGGCATGTCGCATGAGTTGCCAGAATAATGTCGAGATGTAAAGCATATTGCTACAGAAACTATAGCTACAACAGCATATAACTGCTTTGGTACAGACTTCCATCAAGGCGACCAACTTCAGAAGCGGTTTCATGTTTCACAACGAATGTAAAAGAACATGGCGATTTTGTCATTTGAAAAAGATTTACTAAAAGAGAAAGATTTATGGCCCTTGGACACTGACTGTTGTGTGTCCACCGCCACTAAAGAGCCCAAACTCTGCACTAGCAGAAATAATTCCCTAACAAGTGAGATGGAGGTGTGTTAAAAAAAACAGCTGTAATCAGAGCCGGCCCGAAAAATTTGCAGAGTGCTGCGAAGTGTCGTGTCGCGCCTACTCTTCTCTAATGTTTCTGTCGAATGTATTGTATTCTTCCGAGACTTATTTTCAAGCTGTTGAGTTAGATCAGACTGTAATTTTCGTAAGTGTTTACTGTAGCATTTTACAAAAAGAAAAAAAAACCAACTCACTTTTGTTTCTTAAATCTTTAGGTAAGTAATTAGGTAATGTTGAATTACAGATGACCGCACAGCGTAGTTTCTTTTTTTTTTTTTTTTTTTTCTTTTTTTTTTTTTAATGCTTTAATATAGAAATATCAGTACCAGGAAAAGTAGAATCATCCTTGAGAGATTAAAAGAGTCCATAGACAAGCAACTGAGAGATGAACGAGCAGGTTTTCGACAAAACAGATCCTGTACAGACCAGATAGCCACATTGAGAATAATAATTTTGGAATGGAATTCACCGCTATACATCGGATTCGTGGACTATGAAAAGGCATTTGACAGTGTAGACAGAGAATCACTTTGCAAATTGATGAGGCATTAAGGAGTTCCCATGAAGATCATTAACGTAATAAGGAAGATCTATGAAGACATGACATGCAGAGTCCTTCATTAAGGACAACTTACAGAACCGTTTAGGATTAGAACGGGAGTGAGACAGGGATGCCTGTTGTCTCCATTTCTTTTCTTACTAGCAATAGATTGGGTTATGACAGCATCGACATCACACAACAGAAATGGAATCCAATGAAATCTGACTAAACAGCTTGATCTGGATTTTGCATATGACTTGGCTCTTCTGTCCCATAACCATAATCAGATGCAAGAGAACATGACAATTCTCGATGAGAGGTCACAACAAGTGGGCCTGAACATACACAGGGAAAAGACAAAGATTATGAGAATAAATGCAAGAAATGATAACAAGGTTGAACTTGAAGAAACGCCACTAAAGGATGTAGAATCGTATGCATATCTTGGCAGTAATATAGACAGAGTTGGAGGGACAGACAATGATATCAAAATAAGAATACAAAAAGCAAGTGGAGCTTTCATTACATTGGGTGTCACGGATTGCCTCCCCTTCTTTGCAGAAGCGGTCCAACAGTGACCAAAACTCAAGAGTATCTAATATTGGCTTCCAAGGTATCTATCTACCTGCGCTAAAGATTACTCTTGGCAGAGATGAAGATAGAAGATTAATGACACTTCTACCTTAAGGGAGGTTTCACAAGATATTTCCAGAAGTCACGAACAATGTTGCATTTGGCTGAACAATTGTTAACATATTATATCAGGTCCGTCGCCTTTTGTGAAGGATTTAAGCAATGGTTTAGCCCGTTCAAGCCCCAAGTTGGTGTAATCCAACGAATGCCCTCTTATAAGTAATGGCTCTATTCTATATATATATATAGTTGCAAAAAAGATTACATCATTCGAAATGAAATTCTACAGAAGGATGTTGAGAATACCCTGGACAGAAAAAAAGACCAACAGAGAAGTACTGCACTCACTAAACGTACAGGAACATTGGCTCCTAAATACCATCGCAATAAGGAAGCTGAAATTTTTCGGTCATATAAAAAGACATAATAGTCTGGAAAAAACAGTGATGGAAGGCATGGTCCCTGGAAAAAGGGGAAGGGGTCGACCTAGACGACGGTGGACCCAGGACAACACAGAGAGTCTGAACTTGTCTTTGGCTGATGCAGGTCGACTTGCCCAGAATCGTGATGCGTTCAGAGCAGCTGTAATGGAGACAACGTTCTGGAAAGAATACGACACATGATGATATATATATATATATATATATATATATATATATATATATATATATATATATATATATATATATATATGTATATGGATATATATGTATATGGATATATCTATATGTAAGTATTAAATAGTCTTGCTCATACATTTGCTTTCATACTTCTAATGACTGAATAAACAATTATTTGTTTAGTTTAAAATAACATGCACCAAATTTAATAGTCAATTAGTTCAATAAGTTAAAATAAGGATTAAATGGGGGTAAAAGGTAAATTAAATTTTTCCTCACAGAGGTTGGATCGGGGCGCTACCAATGTCCGTGTTTTGCTGTTGCCTGTGACAAAAAAAACTTAACTCCAAATCAGTCCTGCAGCTGTGGTTCATCAATTATGTGATGACGGAAGCCTTCTCCACACTCTCTTTCACTGTAGGCGGTTATGGTGGATGCTTTTCCCTCACAATAGCGGCGTGAATACCACAAATCGTCGGATGGCTTGTAACCCCGAACTTTAGACAAAGAGAAAGAAACAAATGCCTTCTAAGTACATTAGTTCGCCGCAAACTAACAAGCCCATTGTCATGCGCTCCACCTACCAATTTTAACCTCTCAGAAATTCACCAATATCCTTCTGGGTGTTGACTAGGAAATTGCGTCTGGAGTGCGTGAATAATGATTTGGCCGGATTACAATTAAAAAGATACCGTACATAAAACCTCACAAGATAATATGTTACACCTTAGGCACATGTGATATAATCATCACTCATTACTCATCACTACTACCGTCGGAGTCTGGGGTCGCTCTGCTGTCGTTTTTGCCGCACGACTAGTCAGAAACAATAACCAGCTCGTGCACTAGTGGTTCATGCATGTACTATTTTCATATATTGAGGTTGCCAGCCTTTTATAAAACTACTTAGCAAGAAACCGGTAGAATTTACATTAGTAAATAAATTGTTTACACTTACCCCAAAATTATGGGAATACACAATCTCCTTGCACAGATTTAGACTGGACACAGTTCGTATTAGAAGCTTCGAAATCACTTTGGTCTGGAAATTAGAGTTAATTCCTCTGACGGCGGGTGTTCCGCGAAATCCTTTCCTGGGAAAACTTTTGTTTAACTCCACTATGACTTGGTGTGGGTAATTAGAGTTAATTCCTCTGACGGCGGATGTTCTGCGAAATCACCTGGACCTGGGAAAACTTTTGTTAAATTTCTCTATGACTTGTGATCAAATTCCTAGGATTCCAGTCTTGTTAATTAAAGTCCTGGCCCCTTTAAGTTTCCAGTCTTGTATTAAAAATGCGGGTTTACTTGTGAATTCCAAAGTTGCCCAATACTCGATCTGTTACTTATAGTTGTGGAATTTCTAAGTCCAATGTCTCCTTTTTCTTTCTGGCTTTTAGGAGTCGCTGATATGACTTGTGCACTGCTGACTCTCTGTGTGATCTGTGTCTGTGTTTTAATCACACTATATTCTCAGTTCTTAGTGCAAACCACAGAGTGCACCTCCGACTAGTGTGCCAATAAAATACATTGTATATTTCAGTTCCTCACAATGAACCAATCCAATCGAATCTCGTTCAGCATTACAAGTGTAGGGGTGTTTTTTCAAATTCGAAAAATACTCTCACGTTTTTCACAGTATTAAAGTTAATATCCACGCGTGACCTCTTACAGTAATGTCATTTCATTGCGTCAGATCTCCGGCTGCACCTATCTGGATCTCACCAAATTGTGACCATGTGTTCCTGGAGTAACGTCTACAAATCTTGAGTTTCCGGACAGATTATCTGAGATAATTACACACAGGGATGGTCTCAACGGAAACAAATAACGCATACCACCTGTGTTTCGCTAGACGGATCTCCGCCAGATTAGCCACACAATATGGGGATCTATTCATAGACCGCGCACAATGCAAGCTTGAATAAACAGGCACAGTCCCTTTGAAAAGGTGGTCAGCTTGATAATACGTGATAAAATATCATCGCTGCCCGGGTCAATAAACCTGGCGTAACACAAACAGTCGAGGAGTGAAGTGTTAGAGACTTAACTCTACTGATTGAACGTAGGGAGTAAAATAATGAATGGAAGGCCATAAAAATATGCCAAATAATAGCGATGAGTGAGAGGAAGAGAAAAATGAAGAAAAGAAGTGATCGTGCCGGAGTGGACGTGAGATCGCACAACCGTATCGTCACATTGGGAAACATATGGAGAACAAGAGAAATCAAGTCCAAAACGAAATAAGAATCTTCAACTCAAATGTCAAGCCAGTCCTATTGCATGGCTCTGAGACATGGAGAGCAATAAAAACAACAACCAAAAAGCTGCAGACTTTCATAAATGGGTGCTTGCGTAGAATAGAAAGACTGAAATAGTATGACAAAGTCATAAATGTGGAATTGATGACAAGAACCAGACAAGTGCCAGTGGAACAAGAGTTGAGAAGAAGACGCTGGCGATGGATAGGACACACATTGAGGAGACCTGTTGATAGCATTACAAGGCAGTCCTTGTTCGGGAATCCACAGGGAAAGAGAAGCAGAGGTAGACCAAAAAACACACGGAGAAGAGAATTGGATACAGAAGTGAAAATGATGAGGAAAACATGGAAAGAACTTGAGCGGATGGCACAGGACAGGAAAACTTGGCATGTGCTTGTTGAAGGCCTATGCTCTTTGGGGAGCTAAAAGGTATTGATAATATAGAAAGGAACAATGTTAAACATTATAGTTACGAAATGAAATAAATGTAAACATAAATATAGTTCGTCCATTAAACTTCAAAATAATCCAATTTCAAATAACCTTATAAAATTTAAATTAATTTTAAAAACAATACATTTTGGCGACCCCTCACAAGACGGCGCCCGGCGCGGCCTCACCACTCGAACCGCCCAAATGCAGCCCCTGACTATAATCATCAGATGATCTACTTTTGTGCCACTATCCTACACATTTTCCTATCAGTGTCTCACAGAGAAATCTCAAGACCAATATAACAATTGCTGTGTCTTGAACTGTCGATCTAAAAATATATCCTACGCGTTTAATGTAAATGATTCCAATCATTATCATATCTATCTAAAAACTTAACCTTGGTTGTCACTACAAATGATTCCAATCATTATCATATCTATCCAAAATCTTAACATTGGTTGTCACTATAAATGCTTCCAATCATTATTATATCTATCTAAAAACTTAACCTTGGTTGTTACTAAAAAATGATTCCAATCATTATCATATCTATCTAAAAACTTAACCTTGGTTGTCACTGTCGTAGATTTTGGATAGGAGAATTAGGACCTGGGTTGGTCCCTTCTGTATAGACTAGAATAGGCGATAGACACAGTGAGAGTTAGTAAAAAGAAATAGAATTTCCACAAGTGAGATGATAGACTGTGATATAGAGGCTGTCTCTGAAAAAATCGAGGAAATCTTCTCTCTTTCACCTATCCTCTACGACAGCTTTTAAGGCGTCAGACAGTCTAAACACAGATATATATATTACATATATTTCTATCTACTCACGGGCACGCACATACACGTGACGACAGTAAACGCACAGACGTGGGAAATCTATAACAATGAATATATATATATATATATATATATATATATATATATATATATACATATATATATATATATATATATATATATATATATATATATACTAGAACGAGCTGACAAACGCACTGATTTAGTTCAAGAGAGATTTTAATTATCATTTTAAAAAATCTTCTCACAACACCTAAAAAAATACATCAAGGAAAACATATACAAATAGTCATAAAATTCAAGAAAATGCTACAAGGATGATAGCCCGGTTATGATCTTAACTCTAGGTTTAGCCCACAGACCCGTTAGGATGACAGATGATGGCCCAAAGGGTTATAGATGCATATGGTTAGGGTCTAATATTGTCCCCTTTCTTGAAGGTAAGAACTGACTTATGACAGCAGTATCTATTCTAAAGGAACAATTAAATTAAGCAGCAAGTCTTTCATAAGGAAACTATAAAGTGGGTGAATCAATAGTTATCAGAAAAACTCACTCAGTCCACTTTCACTCGGTTCTTTCATCAGGGTACCCTGGCACACGTGCTTACCTATCTGTACCGCTGTTCGCCGTCTGGCGCAACCTTAGGACACTTCTCTACAGTGAATCTGTATTCTTTGGATAAAGCGAATCCCAGCTCTGCAATTACAGGTTTGTTCCACTGTTTTTCGGGGAGCGTTCACTTCACCAGTTAAATTTTGATTACTGTTAATGTCACTTGAATCAGTTTGGATAAGCAAATTTAAACGGGCACACAGAGTAAAAAAAAACACGAGGATTCCCTTAATTTGGAAAAGATGACCAGTGGACAACTGCTCTCAACAGATAGTCTTGGTTCACTATCCACTCTTTCAATAGTGTCGGAAATGTTAATGTTATTTCTTGTAATTATTCTCGCCACCAGGCAGCATGTACATTTAAATTTGTGGAGCAATATGAGCTGGCTCAAAAGCCCAATATATATTTCTAGTCTTTAGAAACCGTTAGTGGGACTGGTATTACTGTCTATCTCTGATGGCACATGCACTGTCAGACCAGCGTTACTTGGAAAAAACCCACGTGGTTAAAGATAGGAAATGTCTATGCTTCTCACAAATATGTCTTTTTACTAAACGCCGGCAAGTTGGGTTCACCCCAGTATTCACTGAATGAAGAAAAACAACATATAATATAATATACAGAATATGTACTCGTTGTAACTTACATTTTAAACGGCAAGCCTACAGCTTGACTTATATTTAAAGCTTCCCGTGAAATAAGTTATATAAAAAAATACCTCATCATGAATTAGGAATATCTGCGTATTTCCGTCACCACTCATGATGCATCTAGCATTTATAAGTTTGTTTAGAAAAATATACTCGACTGAGTAGTTAGCAGTTAAATTAAATTCATTATGACTACATGTTTGTTAAGCTAGAAATATAATTTATTAATAGCCGAATGGGTTTAGCTAGAATTTTATAATTATCTTGCTTTCCACGGTAACTCGTCGACTAAAGAATATAACCAACTATAAATTTAATAAAAAAGGGCAACCTGAAACTGTGCACAAACTACAGAACTATAGCTCTTATAAGCCATGCCAGCAAAATACTTTTACAAATCATAATGAAAAGGATGCAACAAAAGCTAGAAACAGAAATAAATGAAGTACAGGCGGGTTTTCGACCAGGTAGAGGCACTAGAGATCATATATTCAACATGAGGATCATCATAGAAAAGTGTAGAGAATTCAACGTTGACCTACATACTTGTTTCATTGATTACACCAAAGCTTTCGATTGTGTACAACATCAGCAGTTATGGGCTATTATGAAAAATATGGGATTTCCAAACCACCTTATACAACTCATCGCACTGCTGTACCAAGAACAACAGGCAGCCGTAAGAATAGAGGGGGAAACATCAGAATGGTTTGAAGTACAGAAAGGAGTAAGACAAGGCTGTACCCTTTCCCCTTACCTGTTTAACATTTATGCCGAGAATATCATGAGAAACGTAAGAGATGACCAAGAACACACAGAGTTTGACTCATTTAACATCGGCGGGTACCAGATCCCGGAAATCAGATATGCTGACGACACAGTCCTCCTATCGACCAACCCAAAAGGACTTGAACAATTACTTCTGTCCACCAAAAAACACAGCGAGGCCCAGAATCTATACCTAAACACCAAGAAGACCAAAGTATTGACAACAGACAAAGTAAAGACCAAACCAGAAATTGAAATTGATAACGAAGAACTGGAAAGTGTCAATGAATTCGAATACTTAGGATCAATCATTAACAGCTCTGGCGACTGTGCAGTAGAAATTAAAAGAAGACTTGCAATTGCTTCACATAAGCTAATACAGATGAAAAACCTATGGCAAGGCACAAGCAAAGAAACAAAGTTACAACTGATCAGAGCATGTACATTCCCAGTAGCAACATACGGCTGCGAGACTTGGACACTCAATAAAACAGTTGCAAAAAAGATTACATCATTCGAAATGAAATGCTACAGAAGGATGTTGAGAATACCCTGGACAGAAAAAAAGACCAACAGAGAAGTACTCCACTCACTAAACGTACAGGAACATTGGCTCCTAAATACCATCGCAATAAGGAAGCTGAAATTTTTCGGTCATATAAAAAGACATAATAGTCTGGAAAAAACAGTGATGGAAGGCATGGTCCCTGGAAAAAGGGGAAGGGGTCGACCTAGACGACGGTGGACCCAGGACATCACAGAGAGTCTGAACTTGTCTTTGGCTGATGCAGGTCGACTTGCCCAGAATCGTGATGCGTTCAGAGCAGCTGTAATGGAGACAACGTTCTGGAAAGAATACGTCACATGATGATGATGATAAATTTAATTCCTCTGCCCAAAAGAACTAGTAAAATGAAATCGGCGATTTAACACTTAATCACTTCATAAATACTAGATATTATATAGTTACCTCAACCACAGCACTACAGACTAAACCATGAACTAGAATACTGTAATCTAATGGTAATCTAGAACTCGGCAAAATGTTGCCAAGAAACTCAGACTTCGCCAAAACACAGATATTTGATCTAGCACAGCGATCTGTCTACTACGGCTTTACGAGTGAGAATGAAATTAAAGTTTCAAACGTGGGTTAATATTTTAAACCAGACAAAGGATGAACTATTTCCCCCGCCCCGATCTCTCTCCCTTCTCATAACAGCATGTCGTAACTGCCACCAGTGCGATTTCGCACCTCCGTTAGCAAACTGACCGAGAGCGTGAATGTCATGGAAAAACCCAGACTATATGTCTGCTCTGGGCGAATGCTTGTTGGCGCGATTCACACCTCCGTCCAGCTATCGGACCGTGAGCGCTCGTGTCAGGTGCAGATGCAGAGGGCGATATTCACACTTTCCGAGAAACCGGCCTGAAAAACGCTGTGACAGGTGAAAATGCTATACGATAGGTCGGCCCTATGTCTGAGATGGACTGAGACATAATCGCACCTCTCGTCAAACTGCGCGCATGACATCTGCGTAATCAAGTTACTCTTCAGTATGAGAAAGAAAAACGATGATAGGAAAGAAATATATTTTTTCGCAACGAACGAATGCGAAAATATAGGAAAAAGGTAAAGAGAGATAATAAAAATAGAGGACACGGATGGAAGGAAAGAAGAGGATGTAGAAAATTTATAGATCATAAATGTCTACGTGACAGTCACTAAAAATGATTCCAATCATTATCATATCTATCCAAAATCTTAACATTGGTTGTCATTATAAATGCTTCCAATCATTATCATATCTATCCAAAAACTTAACCTTGGTGGTCACTAAAAGTGCTTCCCAATCATTTCAATCAAGCAACAATGCTTTCAGTGTGAAACATACAGAGGATATCCAAAGCCCTTGAATGGTTTTTTAGCCTGCGCTTAATTACCAGAACCTGTAGTGACCGAGAAATAGGCCTTTACACAGACATAATTATTCTATTAAATACATCCCAAACTATTGACGACAACAATTTAGAAAAGATAATATGAGTAGGTGAACTCTGCTCTTCTATTCTCGTCTATATTTGCTCACTTTTGTAGACGATGAAGTGTACCAGTTTAGACCAGCAATTTAGGTTTCATTACAACTGGACGCGCTCAGAGGTAATCGCTGAATTATCTCCACTTTGTCGAGACTGTGGCCCAACTTGTGTGTTCTAGGACTACTTTTGATGCAAGGACATGCACAAAGTGGTTAATTTTCGTGAAGTAGTGCAGCATAATTAATTCACAAACTGTAATTTAAACCTTGCTTTTGACATTTCTCTAATGCTCCACCAATGATTTATTTTAAGTAAGGCTGGTTCTGGGGTTACGACCCCCTCCCCCCATTTTCCCACGGGCGTAGCTAAGCTTTTGCGCCCCCTGAACACGTTTGAAATACATATATTGTTCTGGATTTACTGCATGAAATTAAAATACTATGTCAATCAATGGTGACATAGTTGAGAGAGAGAGAGAGAGAGAGAGAGAGAGAGAGAGAGAGAGAGAGAGAGATACAGACAGAGAGAGAGAGAGAGAGAGAAAGAGAGAGAGAGAGAGAGCGAGAGAGAAAGAGAGAGAAAGAGAGAGAGAGAGAGAGAGAGAGAGAGAGAGAGAGAGAGAGAGAGAGAGAGAGAGAGAGAGAGAGAGATGTTATTTACTGAGAATTTTTAACATAATATTTTTACTTGATTACAGTTCTTTTTATTTAATTTCCACTTTTTTACCTTGTATTTAGACAATTCCAGCACATGACAGGGCTCCCTCTAGCACTTAGCGCCCCAGACCACCGCCCGAGGTCATCATCATTTTCCTGTCTGCTCCCTATTTAGCATGAAGCTATCAGTGCAGCTGATCCCCTTACAGGAAGTCTGCACCGAATCATTCACGTGCTCTTGCAGCAGTGTTATCTTTAGCAATGTGTTTTACATGACAAATTTGCCAGCTGTATGCAACAACCCGGGTTGCCAGTACCTAAAGCCGGTCTTGTTGGGTTTTTTTTGTTGGTTGTATTTTCCGTTTACGCTAGTATCGCCAAAAACAATTTTTTTTTCCAGATTGGTCAGTATCTAAAAGTGTTGGCCCTTTCATAAAACAAACCAAAAAATGCGTTATTCTGTCAGTGCCCATAGACGCTGGTAATGAAGATAGTTAACGTTGCACAGGGCATTGAACTAAGTGAAAAAGTTGGAATTTTAAACCAGTCAATGTGTTAGACTCATCTGAAAATTAATTAGAAGAAATTAGGAGAAATGAACCTGCTTCCCTCCAGAGTGTATACATTTTTTATGTCTCAATCAGATCCGAATTATTTCCACTTCCTATGAGATCAAACAGGAAGCGATGCACTCTGCTCTCGGAGCCTCGGCGCTATAAAATCTTAAGCGATGGCCAGGAAGTCTTTTAAAGAAACTAGATCATGTCAAATGTGAAGGGGGTTAGACTGGAGCCCTGGATGATGCTACAATTCATGTTTATTCATAAAGCATTTCCTGAGGCCAGCGGGCAAGAGACAGCAGCGAAATAGCTCACCTAATGCGCGTCAGTTCAGCCTTGCTGATGTCCAAATTGCTGTCTGCCTATGGACCTCTGATGGCAGATAGCCGGTGTTATGACAACAAAAGTCATCTCCGTTCTCGCTGTTATTTTATTCAGACGGGGATTTTTTTTTTTTTTTCATTCTTTTCGCCGGCTGCTACAAAGACTGCGTCATTGAGACTGTCTGCGAGTGGAAAAATAAACTAAGCCCCGTGGATTGCTCCGCATAATCAAAAAGAAAATTATAAACTCTTGTCTTGCTGGAAAGAAAACTAGAAAGGAGGAAAATAACATACTGAACATAGTGCAGAATTACCAATGTACATATTATAATTGTATGTACATTCTGCGTACAAAGTATGGACGTTTGTCTAACGATACGGTATTCTTCAGCAAGCTCAGTCTGTTTTGATGGGACTTGAAGATTATTTCCATATTTTAAAGACTAAATTTCTCCCAGTAAATTTAAGAGCTTGTGTCTTAAGATTTTTCATCCAGCAACCTGCAAACTTCAGCTCTCATTATAAAACATAATATTGTTTAGTGGCCTACGTTTTTCTTCCAACTCAGAGCAATCTGTTTACGAAAACATCTTTTCCAGCCCAATCTGGACACAGATATCCATATTTCACCATTGAAATTGCTCATAATCGTCATCTCCACGCCCAATCCCATTCCCGCCCCCGTCTCCTTCTCCATGCCCAGCCCAAGAAGAATTGGTTCCTTTCGGTTTCCATTTCAGCACGAGCTGGCAGGTTCTTCTCTTCACACTCCCAACGGTTATGGATCTCGCCTCTCCCTCATTCATCTTGATGGGCCACTCTGTCGCCCGGGAGGTAATACATCGTAGTTTATCGATGGTTATGGCGAGAGATTTGTTAAGGTCTTGAGAGAAAGCATAACCCTGAGATTCCACGGATATTTTTTATGATAGGGTTGCTACATTTCCTTGATGATTATGAGATTAACTCTGAGAGAGGAATCTCCGAAACTGGCATCTTTAGCACAGCTCGTAAATACAAATATGAATCTTGGGGAAGCGTGCTAATACGGTCACTGTTAGTCTAAATAAATTAAACGATTGCGATAAGACACAAATTAGCCAAACATAGCTCATTCTTGAGACCTGCTTTTCTCTGCGTAATACCTCTAATAGAAAAACTAATTATGTTTGTTTATTTATTAGCAGTTTACTTGCTTGTGTAACTAAAATCAATGAAATATAGATCTTTGCACAGAATTCCAAATGCGGAAAAACTCTAAAAATTACAAGTGTTGTAACGGAAGCGTAAGAACGAAAGTCGACTACTTTGTTCTTGTAATTACGCATAACTATATGTGAAGTCGTATGTTACATTTTCTCATTGGTATACATTTGTTCTTGCTCAGTGTAATTCCCCGGGGGCGGGGTCTCTGATGAGAGATTGGAAGAATAGAACTGCTTCTTCTTCAGAATGTGTGGATGTGGATGTGGATGTGGATGGGGATGGCAACCGCATCATGTAAAACATATACCGGTAGCTATAGAAACTATCGCTGCAAGAGCACAAGAATGTTTTGATTCATGCTTCCTGCAGGACAACCAGCCACAATAGTGGATCCGTGCTCCACGAGCATCGTAAAGGGAAATTATAATGATAGATTTGTTGTTAATTTAATTCCTCGACCATGTAATGCACAATATATGGCTCTCGGAATACACAATTATTTCTCTCACCATGATCAAGAAAATACTAGTGCACTTCCTGAACAGATAGGAACCCGAGCTACAATCTATAAAGTTTACTCACTGCACAATTGTTTCTCTCACCATGATCAAGAAAATACTAGTGCACTTCCTGAACAGATAGGAACCCGAGCTACAATCTATAAAGTTTACTCACTGCACAATTCTCACCATGATCAAGAAAATACTAGTGCACTTCCTGAACAGATAGGAACCCGAGCTACAATCTATAAAGTTTACTCACTGCACAATTGTTTCTCTCACCATGATCAAGAAAATACTAGTGCACTTCCTGAACAGATAGGAACCCGAGCTACAATCTATAAAGTTTACTCACTGCACAATTGTTTCTCTCACCATGATCAAGAAAATACTAGTGCACTTCCTGAACAGATAGGAACCCGAGCTACAATCTATAAAGTTTACTCACTGCACAATTATTTCTCTCACCATGATCAAGAAAATACTAGTGCACTTCCTGAACAGATAGGAACCCGAGCTACAATCTATAAAGTTTACTCACTGCACAATTATTTCTCTCACCATGATCAAGAAAATACTAGTGCACTTCCTGAACAGATAGGAACCCGAGCTACAATCTATAAAGTTTACTCACTGCACAATTATTTCTCTCACCATGATCAAGAAAATACTAGTGCACTTCCTGAACAGATAGGAACCCGAGCTACAATCTATAAAGTTTACTCACTGCACAATTGTTTCTCTCACCATGATCAAGAAAATACTAGTGCACTTCCTGAACAGATAGGAACCCGAGCTACAATCTATAAAGTTTACTCACTGCACAATTGTTTCTCTCACCATGATCAAGAAAATACTAGTGCACTTCCTGAACAGATAGGAACCCGAGCTACAATCTATAAAGTTTACTCACTGCACAATTGTTTCTCTCACCATGATCAAGAAAATACTAGTGCACTTCCTGAACAGATAGGAACCCGAGCTACAATCTATAAAGTTTACTCACTGCACAATTGTTTCTCTCACCATGATCAAGAAAATACTAGTGCACTTCCTGAACAGATAGGAACCCGAGCTACAATCTATAAAGTTTACTCACTGCACAATTGTTTCTAGTTATGACTGTGAGCTCGTTTTGCCATATTTATTATTTGTTCAGAAGCAAGCCATAAATAAAGCAAAATACGTTCTTGAACTAACAAGTTTACAAAGGAATACAACACAAAAACCTGTAGGGTTGTGACGTGCAAGTCAAAAGTAGAAGGGGGGGGGGGGGGGAACAATTAGGGAGGAAGGTCAAGAACAATAGCATAACCAAAAATGGAATGAGCAGACGTCAGTTCAAATTTATTCATGCATTTTTGTGCTCCTTACGAAGAATGATTCTAGGACAGCAGTTAGTCTCCTTGCAGGAATCCTGCGCCAAAGCATGTATGAGCTTCTGTAGCAATGATTTTTGTAGTCATGTTTTACAGAACAACGTTTCCAACTTCAGGAATATCCTCATATTAGGCGTCTCTTACAAACTACAAGAATTCCTTCTACATGAAGTCCTTGTACATGAAGTCCTGTACATGAAGTCCTTGTACATGAAGTCCTTGTACATGAAGTCCTTGTACATGAAGGGACAGTCGTCCTATTCTTTCTTTCTTTCCTTAGTGACCTCTGGTAACTGCACCTAGCTTCAGTTCCATTCCATCACCCTTCAGCACCCCGCCACCCCCAGGAGCATATGCCTTTAATAAACGCATGCCAAATCCTCCTGTCCCGTGCAATTAGCTCAAGGTCTTTCCGTGTCGCCTTCACTTGGGTCTCTAGCTCTCTTCTCCATCTATTTGTTGGTCTCTAGCTCTCTTCTCCATCTATTTGTTCGTCACTAGCTCTCTTCTCCATCTATTTGTTGGTCACTAGCTCTCTTCTCCATCTATTTGTTGGTCTCTAGCTCTCTTCTCCATCTATTTGTTGGTCTCTAGCTCTCTTCTCCATCAATTTGTTGGTCTCTAGCTCTCTTCTCCATCTATTTGTTGGTCTCTAGCTCTCTTCTCCATCCATTTGTTGGTCTCTAGCTCTCTTCTCCATCTATCTCCCTAAATCTCTTATACCATTAGGTTTCCAGAGTAAGCACTGCCTTGTAATGCTGTCAAACGGATTTCCTCTTTGAGTGTCTTATCCATCTATAGCGTCCTCTTCTCATATCGTTTTAACCTGGCACTTGCCTGGTTTTTGTTCAGTTCCACTTAACCGCTAAATAATAAACAAGAGCAAAAGTTAAAGAAAAACAACAACACCTCTGTTAAGTCATGTCTTTTAGTAGGAGTTAAGTGTTTGGGATTCTTACGTACGGGTCTGATTTTTTATTGACACGCGAGTAAGCACGTTTAAAGTTATGAGATGACTTTTTACTTGGGTGCTTTGTACGCTATTTTTTTTTTAACATAGCTCAACTGAGTAGGTGTTAGTTTTTTAAATATAAAGAAAGTGTTCAAATGTTCTTAGTAGTAGTTGGGGGAGAGATACGGGTGAGCTGAGCTCACATCTCAAGCTGTTAGTTCGCGCTTGAGCGAAGATTTACTGAGTTGTACTGAGAAACTATAATCTCGGGCAGTATGTATCTGGCAGAGCTTCGAGACGGGGATAGTCTCGCTAGTGTGTGTCTAGAGTGTGTTTTTGAGTCTTGATTCGGGGATTGTATGAAGAAGAACGTATTATTCTCTTCATGGAAGCCAATCTATATATTATTCTATAAGCTTGATAATGAAGAATCTAATGATATAAGGTTTCATCACGGTAAAGTTTCCACCGTCTATGAGGGAGCCCGATCAGATTCCTTATGAATTATTTGCATATGTTTGACATTGTAACTTTGGATATTTGCTAATGCAATGTATAGTGAGTTGCTGTGTACGCAACCAATTTCATTCTAGATTATTACCAAATATTTGACATTGTCACTTTAGATATTTGCTAATGCAATATATAGTGAGTTGCTGTGTATGCAACTAATTTCATTCTGGATTATTACCGCATGTTTGATTTCAACAACTGACTGTTCCTTGATTCGCTATTCGTGCGATCTGATTCATTTTATAACCTGTGACAATGTACTATCCGTGATGTCAATGTTGCTGTGATCAATAAATGGTGTTTGCGTTGGAAAAACCTTATTCGTCTTACCCGTTGGTGAATTTCCTGACCTAACGTTACTGTTGTGTGGGTGATTACAGAATGTAAACAAACCTAAAGAACTCAAGACATTCGCTTAGATATATTATACAACTGTCGGCCACTACAGTAAGCCCGACCTTGCTGACGTGAACATTGTCAGCTGTGCTAGACAGTAGCACTATATTCCATACAACCCCCACACATACACATACAGAAGTGACAGCCAAAAGAAACATACTAACAATCTCCCTCCCCCAAGAAATAAAAGGCACTAATGAAAGCTAATAAACAAAGTTGCAGTACCCTACAACATCTCTTCATAAATATAACAAAGCTGCAGACATTTAATGTACAGCAATAACATTCCCTCTCGTCTAGAACAGAATAAACACTGAATTTTTTTCGCAAGATGTTATTTGGACATTTACACTATATTGTTCTTAGTACAGAAAGTACAAGAAAACTGGGTCTTCTCATAACTCTTGTTTAACCGATAAATTATCGACTTTTTGTCATCTTTCTTCAAACAGCAGTAGATTTTTTCCTTCCGCAACAATATGGTCAAGAGCCATCTTGGGCTTCCAAAATATTTCTTTTAGCCAGGGAAAATGTTATATCGCTGGCAATGATGACGCACAAAACTGATGGCTAGAGGGACCAAATGGGTGAATTTCCCTCGAGATGGCCAATTTGGTTCCGATTTGATGCCTTCATTAATTCGAGACGAAATCTAACAAGTGTCGCTACGAGCTCTGTTAGGCGACCCATAGACGTGGTCTCTGATGAAAGCAATTAAGGTTGTTTTGACACTTCTTGCAGTTATAGTTGCGGTGTGCAAAGTGGAATCAGAATGTGGGCAACACTTTCTTTGTGTATTTAGAGGCTATTACTAATATAATCTGATATGCAGTGATGTGCGTGTGCGTGCGTATATATACAAGGTATATATGTATAACGCATACCCATACTGTCTGGAAAGATTTGCAGAATCTGTTTGTTCAGTAATGTATCAACGCTATCTTGTTTGTGTAAGTATTTAAGTTTAAAATATTGTAGTACACTAAGTAGCACATGATGCTCCCTACCGGACGAAGTAATTCCTCCCCCCTTAATGTCGTTGTCTTTGACAAGAAAACTGTTTTGATTCATGATTGTACAATGAATAATACGACGATAGTTTCCATCTGTTTGTGTACGGTTGTCTCCGCTAGCCTTTGACTAATGTCAAACCCACAAGGCATTGGGGAGAGAAGAGGTTAAAGCGCCTCCACCTCCCTGGTTGTCATATCATAAAGCTTCAGAGGTGATTTGATACAGACAGCTGCCCCACACAACTATCTCATTTCGCCCTCAGTGACAACAACCTGTTTTGGTTCGCAGCTCATTATTCAGTATTCACAGCTAACCTCTATATCTAGAGGTCATTCAACCATCCACTACCCGGTTGACGCGCCTGGTAAAAGAACAAACAAGTAAAAAAGAGTGTCAGGCAAGGATGTGTACTGTCACCGGATCTGTTCAATCTGTGCTGTGAAAGTATAATGAGAACACTGGAGGACATATCAGGAATATCCTTTAATGGACATAATATAAAAAACAACTTGAAATACACTGACGATACAGTCTTAATAGCGAAAAGTGAAAATGAGCTGCAGGAAATGGGTGATACAATTGTGACAGAAAATGAAAATAAAGGCCTCAGTCTTAATAACAAAAATACAGAAGTAATGGTCGTCTCCAAGAAAATGGCTTCCCGAGAATGTACAATCAATGTAATGGAACAGTTTTAAAACAGCTCAATAGATTCAAATTCCTGGACGGGAGCCCAAGATGCAGCAATAGTGAATGCAGTCAGCGACCCATAGCTGTACTGCTTGCATCAGGACCAGCGAACCAGAGCTGGTCAAGACCGCACTCCACCTCCACGTGGTGGTCCTGGAAACAGTCTGCAGCAGTACAGTCTGGCTAAGCGAGTGCGGATCGCAATGGGAAGGCAAACCCGGTCCCTAAAAAATGCCGTGCTGAAGTCGGATGTGTCGACCGAAAGGTGCAGATATCACAGCTTAGGCGTAAACAGACACAACGCAACCACCGTCCTTTTCAGGGCGAACGAGGAAGAAGAAGAAGAAGAAATACCTGGACAACATTAATAACAACGGATAGAAGATTCATATCAGAAGTGAAGAGCAGAATCGCTCGGGCAAAAACATCATTCTATAAAGAGAATAGTATGCAATTTTTGTGTCAACGTAAATAAGAAAGAGGGTTCTTCAGTGTTATATAGAACCAATCATGACATTTGGGAGTGAGTCATGGACAGTTAGTAAGCAAGTATGGAAAGCACTAGATTCCACAGAGATGTGGTTTTACTGAAGAATGTTAAAAATACCATGGACAGCCAAAAAAGAGTAACGAGGATGTCATGAAAGAGGCCAGTACGCATGTCACGTAGGTTTTGATCATTAAATTGCCTAGATCTTCCTCTTTTTCTGTCACCCGTATTCTCCATTTTTATTATCACTCTTTACCTTTTTCCTGTATTTTTCGCATTCGTTGCGAAAAATATATTTCTTTCCCATCATCGTTTTTCTTTCTCATACTGACTAGTAACCTTATTGCATCAGATGTCAGTCGCGCAGGTAGAAGTGAATGTGCGAAAAATTCGTTTCGCTGGACATAGAGCAGACTTTATGTCTACATTTGCACCTGTCACGCGCGGGTTTTCCGGGCTGAGCGCTTAGGTAGGCGTTAAAACTGTCACCTATACGGCGTAGAGCAGACATATAGTCTGGGGATTTGAAACTGACACGCGTACATCTTGGTCAGTAGGTGGCAGTTACGACATGTTAGGTGTTAAACGTATCGTTAAAGCCGGAAAGGGGAGAGCATTTCGTTCTACGAAATAATAGTTCATCCTTTGTCTGGTTTAAAATATTAACCCGAGTTTGAAACTTTATTGCTTTTCACTCAGTAACTTCGCAGTAAGACAGAACTAGCCTTCGTTCGATTTCTAAATAATCTCTGTTAATAGAGATGGCCTTTAGTTTGGTCGAAGTGGTTTAAGTTCTTAGTACTTCTGTGTTGGAGGTAAAAATATATATATAATAGATATCTAGTAATTTGGAAAGTGTTTAAAGCGTTAAATCGCTCATTTCATTTTAACTAGTTTCTTTTGAACAGAGTGCTTAATTTATATAGTCTGTATTATTTTCTAGTGACGTGTTTCAGTGGAAAGCAGTATAAATTATAATTTCTAGCATTAAACAATAATGTAGCTATAATGAAGTTAATTTTACTGCTAAGTAATCAGACGAGATCATATTTTTCTAAACTAACTGATAAATGCTAGATGCGACATCAGTGAATATTGACGGAATACGCAGATATTCCTAATTCCTGATGATCGATTTTTATATAACTTACTTCACGGGAAGTTTTAAATAATAAGTCAAGTTGTAGGCTTGCCGTTTAAAATGTAAAGTTATAACGAGTACATATTCTGTATATTATATTATATGTTGTTTTTCTTCATTCAGTGATTATTGGGGTGATCCCAACTGGCCAGCGTTTAGTAGCATGAGAGACATATTTGTGAGAAGCATAGACATTTCCTATCTTTAACCACGTGGGTTTTATTTTCAAGTAACACTGGTCTGACAGTGCATATGCCATCAGAGAGAGACAGTAATACGACTCCCACTAACGGTTTCTAAAGACTAGAAATATATATTGGGCTTTTGAGCCAGTTCATATTGCTCCACAAATTTAAATGTACATGCTGCCTGGCGGCGAGAATAGTTACAAGAATAACATTAACATTCCGACAGAGTTTTTGACTAGTATTGTGGTGACAAAATATAGTACCTTCCTGAAAGTAGACACCGATCTGACATTCCTTAAATTCTAGAAACCAAAGCTAATGACATTGTGCTCTGCTAACTTTCGTGCCTGGACAAATTTTATGTAACTTAACAGACATCCGAAAAATAAGAACACCCAAGGAATCGTTCCATGAGACAGAGAAATTCAGTACGTCTTGTTGGAACTGGAGATTTCTTGGTCGAGAACTGCATTTACGGGTCTGTGTGAAGGTCCTAGAATTATTATGTTCCCAGAGGCAGCGAGCAAAGTTGTGAGTATAAATGTGAACACATGGCCATGGCTGAATGAATGAGTGTACGCAGGTCAGAGTGTTATTTTACCGGTGTATATTGTCACCCATTTGCTGTCTTAACTTTTTTAATCTGCAGAATTTGTTACTAATGCTAGAGTTTCTTTTTCTTAGGCTAAATCAGATTATCCAACTCTGTTCATACATTTACGAGAAAGAAAGAAACCTCTTAGACTCAACCCTATGTATCTATAACTCTTTGGGCCATCATCTGTTCTCTTAACGGGGCTGTGGGCTAAACCTAGAGTAAGATTCTAACGGGCTATCATCCGTGTAGCATTTTCTTGAATTTTATGACTATTTGTATATGTTTTTCCTTGATGTATGTTTATTGGTGTTGTGAGAAGATTTTTATTAGATGATAATAATAAAATCTCTCTTGAATTAAATCAGTGCGTTGGTCAGCTCGTTCTAATAATATATATATTCATTGTTATAGATTCCCACGTCTGTGTGTTTAACTGTCGTCACGTGTATGTGCGTGCCCGTGAGTAGATAGAAATATAGGTAATAGATATACCTGTGTTTAGACTGTCTGACGCTGTAAAGTTGTCGTAGAAGATAGGTGAGAGGGAGAAGAATTTTTTTCCGCTTTCAGAGACAGCCTCTATATCACATTCTATCATCTCACTCGTGGAATCTATTTCTTTTACTACTTCACACTGTGACTATCACTCATTCCAACCTATTCAGAAGGGACCAACCCAAGTCTTAATTCTCCTATTAAAAAAATCTACGACAACGCAAAGGAAACTTATTTCACAAGTTAGAAAAAAGCACCCCACTTTTTTGGGCATGTTATGAGAAGAGGAAAGCTCGAATATATCGTAACAACAGGTAAGATTGAAGGAAAAAGAGATAGGGGAAGTCAAAGAGAGCAAATACTGGACAGTTTGACATCGTGGCATGGAAAGAAGTCAACAGCAGAATTGATTAATTGTACTGGAGACAGAAAGTTGTGGAGAGACATGATCTCCTACGCCACTATGCATGGTACTTTAAGAAGAAGTACACTAAGTAGCATTATGTCTTATGTGTGCCAAGTCTATGGAAAATTTGGTGAAAATAGAAATGGAAAATTTTTGCCGCATCAGCTTTTATTAGTGGATATTTTTTTTGCTCGTACCGTGAATGCAACGTCTTACACCAGAAGAATGGAAGGGACACCTGCTAGTTCCTGTCATGTGGAGAGAAGAATGTAAATATACTAAAACTGCACACGGTTACGATTTAGACTATATAATGAAGATTGTTTTGTTCTAAATATAACCAAGAGATGTTTTACCGTAACGAAGACATATTTGGCTAATTCGTTATCTGTTTTGGTTTTGCCATGTTGTCAATCAGTTTTTTCACTGATGTGATATATTTCATCTTAGCTAGTTGTATATCTTCTTTTGCCAACCTTCATTGACCATGTGACCAGATTTCGTTCCGCGTACATCAAGCTCAATAAGACCTCCAGACCATGGGATGTAATTATGGAGATTCTCTCTAAGGTTATCTAACGTGCGTAAACTTCTGGAGACCTCCCCATGCTAGGTCCAGCTCATTTTAATTAGGTGGGGGTGATCAGTTCCCGTCGTTGCTGCCTTTTGCCTTCCCTAACTCAAGAGCAGAGTCAGGTACATACTAACCGCTGGGTACACTGGAGCTTGATGCAACCAGGTTTCGAACGTGCCTGTTTATCTACCACTTCCCTTTATTCGGGTCTTTAGTGAAGTGACTTACACTTTCTCTGCTGGAGTTGTATACATTCGCTTCTGGAGTTTAATATATTGTTGTTGTTGCTGTTGTTGTTGTTGTTGTTGTTAAACTTAGGCTGCTTAGATTCTCGTTCTTTTGCAGCCAGTACCAAGTTAAGGACTCCTTGGTCTTATCTACACTGTAGATGTAGGCTTTTATTTGGCTTTTCTGCCATTCCGAAACGTGTTGAGTTGAAGTCATAAGCTCCAGTTTCTCCAGCTTGGCTTGCATTTAAAAGAGCATCACATCTGGTCTCAAGCTAGGAGGAAGAAGAGCGTGGCATACTATGCATTCCCCGCCATCCAAGGTGTCGCAAGATGGATTTGGTGCGTTCTATTTCCGATCTCTCTTTCACTACGACAGTATCAATTACATTTGTGTACTCTTTTTATTGCGATTTTTTCATTCGCACCCTTTTTTCTGTTTGCTATGTAGCAGAGAATTTGTTTGTTCAAATATCTGACACCCCTTGTTGGTGATAATACATCGCGTTTGCCAGGGTGCAGCAACGCTTTGCTAAGATTAGGCCAGGGGCGCGACAGATAAGAGATTAATCGTCTGTGCGACACATTCTGGACAGCCAAGCATGACATAATCGTTTCCGGTACACCTTGTTACAAAGAGATTACTTTACATGAAAGTAATAATTTGTTACATCTTACACACATTGTCGTGTGAGGTTACCGATGCGTTTGTGAGTTGGTACACAGGGCAATCGGATGGTTACAGCCCATTTTCAGAAGAGTAATGTTTGAAATTTTGCACTAGATGAGTCATGCAAAATATTTAAATCAGTTTAGCTGATCATTTGAGCTCCATAACAAACAGAGCGGGGTAGGACCGTGAATATAACCTGACACGTTTCAGTGTTAAGACACTGTAAGATTCACTCTTGCCAAAGACACCAGACTTGCCAGTAGTTAGAATTCAGAATATCCATTTATCAGATCGGACACCTTTTCTTGGAGAATCTTGACGGATTTACAAAAACAACCCAGGAAATCTCTATCATTTTAATAAGGAAACCGGGACTGAGGAAACTGAAAACACACGGAGTCATAGAGGAAATTATCTTATTAAAGAAATGACACCGCAGACGCTTGTAAGAGGCCGATTCAAGTCTCTTTTATCCATCTGAGCAAAAAGGTGAGCCGGGATTGGCGTAAGTTGTCATTTTACATTTTATATTACTAACATGTGAACGAATATATATATATATATATATATATATATATATATATATATATATATATATATATATATATATATATATATATATATATATATATATATATATATATATATATATATATATATATATATATATATATATATATATATATATATTACCATGTGAATATTAATATGTGAAAATAGCTAGTGGATGTCCTAGTGATTTGAGGTTGGCAGCTTTAGCATATGGAATGATGATTTCATGAACCACCACTGCCAAGGGCTGGTGATTGCTTTATTGCTAGTTTCTTAAAGAGAACTAAAAGCATAAAGTAGTCCCAGGTTCCATATGGAACAGAGAGGAAAAGATGAAAGAAATGATGTACATTCTACTTATACTACTTACAGTGTCAAACCAGTGTAAATGTCGATGTTAACACATACTCTTTAATATTAATGGAAGTTTCAAAACTTTCAAGTCAGTGTTAACATAAATGAAAACATATTCAATTTATATTGTGAACGCTTTTCAATCAGTGGAAATGTAAATGTAAACATATTCTATCTGAGCTATTAACCTTTTCTTTTAAATTTAATGTAAAGCAAAAGCTATTCAATTTAAATGTAAAAGAAAGCTTTATCCCGAGGGATTAAATTTAATTCTCATCGAGGGTAAATTCTGAGATAAATGGGATAGTAGAATAGAAAAAAGGGACACATAAGTATGTGTCGGGAAACGCAATACTCAGAAGAGCGTTTCGTTTCTATTCTTTATCATAGTTATTGGTGGTACCAGCAGAAAATACTATCTCTGGAACAAGAAGGGAACAGTGCCCTAAGCTTTAAGACGAGGGACCAACTTTGTAGACTCTCCTTGACATTTCTGGGAAAGGAGCTATACCCTACAACCTTGACCAGCGACGAGCGACTGCAGTGTAAACAGAACCCATCAGAGGAGCAGAAACTATTATTGGCAGCTAAGTGCAAAATATACGCTGCCAAAGTGAACTTTTTTTTTCATCGTCTCTATTATCAATCAATGATGAAACTTTTCTTCTAAACTATTCAATTATTTTCAAACTGTTAAAACCTAAGTGATTATTAAATTTTGTTATTTGTAATTTTACAAATTTAACTTCGATTTAATCATTTTAAAGTTCCTGCATGTTTGTCTCAGTCAATTTACTACACACACTCTAAACAGAGCTATACCAGAATAATAAGAATTCCACTGAGTAAATCAGAGGTGGGGGCTTAACGAGCTAAAATTAATCATTGCTTAATTCTTCACAAAAGTGGTCGGCAGATTCTAGAATTAACGTGCTCAGACAAAGCAGCATTGTTTTCGCATATCTGAATATCTTGTGAAGACTCCCTGTGTGATAGAAGTGTCATTACCCTTCTATCTACATCTCTGCCGAGAGTAATCTTGTGCGAAGGTAGACACCTTTGAAGGCCCATATTAGATACTCTTGAGTTTTGTTCACTGTTCAACCACTACTGCAAAGCAGGGGAGGCAATACTGTCACACAAGGGGCCTCTCCAAATACGCAGAGCCAAAGTACTATGCTCTGGTTCTGGGCTTGCCCAGGAATTGTCACGTCATACACAGCGCCACTTCTCAGCTCCCCCTGTCTATCACTGGGCCCAGAAAGAGATCGTCTTGCATGCAGTCATCCAGGTAGAAGCCAGAATTACGTTTCGGGCTCAAGTGATTCCTCCATGCTTCGTGTGCAGTGCTGTGTTCTCAACATGTTTGCCACAGAGGGAACCCCTGAAAGTGTGTGGATGATTTCAAGAGTCAATGAGGGTGTAATCTGCCTCATAGACAGAGGTTCACTCCCACATCGGTAAACAAAAGCATTGTGCTTAGCTGGTAGTCATATAAGGACGACTCTGGATGTACCTCCATGCATGGTGTTTTATATATTCACTGTGTCTTCGAAATACAGTTCTTAAGATGATTTAAAAGTGTGCGAGGCTCCTTAAGATGCTGTAATGGGGTGTGGGACCTCTAAAAGGTTAAGAAACACTGATCTAAATTGTATGTGGATATTATTTAGACAATAAAATTGTGAGTGTCCATTGGCTGCGCTGTTATGGTACCTGGCTGCTGGTGTGGGGTTTGTTAGCGTCTGCTTCAGTCGCTGTTGGTTACCACAGGTGCCTTGGACTGGTCCTTCTCTTTAATAGTCAAGGCTGTTGGCTGTAGCACGTCAGATGCAGTAAGACTGGGGTAACTACAAAGGTTGTCTAGTGTCTTCAAGACCCGTCTGATGTTGGTGTCTAGCGTCGACTGCTGGCAACGTTTACCACTACTTCAGACCAAACAAATGCCTCCTTCGAGTATTGGGTCTCCTGATGTGAACATCAGGCGACTGTTGCGCCTCTTTTTGCGCACCGCAATGTGTTCATGATTTTGAACCATCGCGGTGCTCAACAAGAACGTCGCTATATTGAAATGACGTCAAATAAAATAATTACGTAGACACGCGTGCAGAGTAACGACAGCTGACTTTTGGAAGTGTATCCAGCCGAAATGGTTGCGTTGCATGTGTGTCACTGCTGATGTTCTTATGTCCGCCCCAGTGTGTCTGCATACTAGGAGATACTTATATGTATGATAGCGATTTATTACTGACCAGAGAAGTATCGTATCGACAATGTACGCTTGAGTACCATATTATTATGTCGCGGACTTGTGCCAGACAGACGGTACGATAGGTGATGAAAGCACCGTTACTGCTATAGTTTTAGGCATGAACTTTGAGGGCCCATGTGGGTGGCCTGGTTGAATAAAAGTATCTATGAATTATGATTATCATATGGAGCCATATGTTGTGGGACATGTAAATAAATTGTCAAGAATCGTCAACGGGAATGATCTACAATTATTTCACAAGTGTCTGTGTTCGTTACCATGTAACAGTTGAACCATAATTACCCTAGATTCGCTTGACCAATATTAACTGATACCAAGATAAAATGGAACGTCACAGCGACCTTCACTTCCATCAACTGCTTCATCTTCCTTAGAAATGTTACCCTCACTGAGCGTTAATTTTAACTCCAGTGAGTCGGATGAAAGTGCATTTATATATATATATATATATATATATATATATATATATATATATATATATATATATATATATATATATATATATATATATATATATATATATATATTGTTATCTTCCCTTCCAGTCATTACTGACCATAGGAGCGTACCTCCCGAAATAACTGTCGGTGGCACGAGGTTGGGCAATTGTCGATCGAGCTGTTGCCCATGCAGCAAGACCCGGCCTGGACGTCAGAGGAACGGTCGGGCCGCTACAGTCTGACACCAGTAGCAACCTCCTGTCACTAGTAGGATACGGAACTTGCCCTCTAATCTATCTTTGAATTTGGTCATTTGTGACTATATAAGGGATTGTCACGAAGTGGATTTAAGACTAGAGGCTGTCTACATATAGTGACAAGACACTAGTGAGAAGAAAGACTGAAAAAATAGATTAGAAGAAAATGAGTGAAAATGTGACAGTTGAAACTATTGGCTCCGAGGGGTGAGAACCTAGATTTGACTCTTCCCTCGCCACTCCGGACGTCTTAGATCGCTATAGCTTCAACTACCTCTAACTACCCTAAGGGATAAGGTTACTTAAATCACATACACCACGATACAGACACCGTATAGCTACTGTACGTAAATAAAAGGGACTGATCCAGACTATAATGTACAAGTTTTATTTACACATAGAAAACTCAAAATACATGTCAAAGAAATAAATTGTGTGTGTGTACCTGGAAAAACAAATCAAGTAAAGTTACAGTGATTTTACATCAACCAACCCTTCACCCACAACTGCCACCTGTATGGGAAAGAAGTTACGATTACACACAAACCACACTGAGTTTGGTGGGGTCTCGGACTTCGAGCCTCTACACCAAACTAGCTATTCTAAATTCTAATGTTGCTTCTAATTTCACAGTCAGCTGAAACTTCTACGACTTGTCTACACACTATCTGCACAGACTTCGTTACTACACAGCCTATCCTGAAATCTCCTGAACACTGCTACACCGCTAACTGCTCCTCTACCACTTCAGCAGCTGTCCTCGGCTATACTCTTCAACAAAACGCGCTCTCAGTTCTGTCTATCTGTTATAGCAACTGTAGAGGGTATTGTAACAGTTTTTCCCTCCACAACTTCTGTAAGTGACGATTGTCGTAATTTTTTATCTGAGAGGGTGCTGATGAATATTGGTCCCTTTAGAGTGTAAAGTGATATTGAAGGCTCTGTGAGAATAAGGATTTAGGAGAATGAGGTAGTAGATTCACAAGCGCTGGCAAGGAGCAAGGACAGTCTCTTATTACGACAATATCTGTTTTCTCACAGACTACTCCTATCTCTCTTCTGCACAAACAATTGTTTGTCAGTTCCAGTCGCTCAACGTACATGAATACAGCCTACACAGATGGAAATGTTTGGAGTTTTAGGCCAACCGACAACCAACACAATTAAATATTAATACCTTTATTATCATAAAGGACTCACACATAATTGTACATTTACAGTCAAAAATCAAAGATTACAGAATACAAATATGATAAGGGAAGAGGGGTTTTGAGGAGAAATATCCCATCCACCGTTTCCCGTTTGTATTTACTAACAGACAAAACCCGGTCCCAAAGACAAGAAAGGGGGGGGGGGGGAATCAGAGATAGGCAATTTAACCCACTGGTAAAGTTATTACTCTGAGGCAAGGGGTTACAGAAAAAAAAGGGGGGGGGGGTGTAGAGAAAAGCTAGGGTTCTCAATTGTCTCCCTTTAAATCAACAAATTTTACGGGAGGGGGAATGAACACAGTTACCCAATCCCGCTAGGAGAGATCCCGTACAAGGAATATAATGCACCTTAGTACAAGGTCGAACTAATTAAAAAGGTAAAGAAAAGATAAATCTCCTTTCATTCAAAAAAACACACTAGGGCTGGCCATCCCCACAAACACACACGCAGACTTACCGAAAGGTGAATTCTGGCACTTCATAGGAAATACATCACAAAAAAACAGCATTAAACCTTGGCTTAGGTAAAAGTAATTTCTTCCGTGTACAGCCCCAGATTTTGCGGGTTGTTGAAGTTAACAAAGTGTCCCGAAATCGCTGGACGTTGAAGTTTAACGGTACTGTTTATTTATTAGATAAAGTTCCTAAAGAAAGGCACAGGCACTTGGCTAAGCGTGAGGTATGGTGTGGTTCCTAAAATTGGCACAGCTGGTGGAGATAACTTCCTTTTTCCGTAATGTCACACGTTAAGAAAAACACTGAGGTAAGTTCTTCTTCGGGGGGGGGGAAAGGTAAAATCCACTGAATATACGTGACAGACAGGGTTCAGGTAGATCGATGTTTTTCTTCTTCACAAATAGGGGCAGTGAATAAAATATGTTCTGCTTCCAGTTTTCTTTAAGGACTCTATATGAACTAGTATTTTTAAAGTGTTTCTTGAATGGCTTTATTCTCAGTTACGTTCAGAGGAGCGGGGCCCATTACAGGTCGCCACAAGTTTAGCTTTAAAAAGTTCATATGTTACTGGAGTTATCGAATTGAGTTTGGCAGAACTCTGTATATAATTAATAATTGCTGGGATGCAGGTTGAATGATCGTTCTGAATGAAAGATAATCAAAACAAGAAATGCATTACAAATCATATTATAATCTGACGCGATAAATTACAGTTAGCCTATTTACTTATTAGCGTCGTCAATTAACAAATCGGGAAAACTTCCCGTGAGTTAAAACAATTAAAAGCACATCTATCTATACAGAACTAAACTGTATTAAAGTTATAATTCTCTTTAACGTCTGCAAAATAAATTTACGCGTCAATTGTATTAGGAAATACTTTTAGCTGTAACATTAGTTTGCACTAGAACTTAGAAAATGGGTTTATTTAATAAGGTTAAATTTACACCACAATCCATTGAAATCAATTGAAATAACTCGACCATTGATCACTCGAAGCTAATGTATAAATTACCGTCTGCACAGAAAGAATACACTCCAATAGTCACGAAGGTAGATGAAATCCAGCAGGAATCCGACTATGCTAGTGCAACTAGGATTCTGTCAGAGCGAACGATAAAATGCAGTTTTCGGAGTTCTCTATTTATACTTCTCGAATGTAACTTGAATGGGGCGTGATAAATTTTCGCACCTTTCTTGAACTTGAGCAAAATTCGAGATACCTCGCCGTTGTGTTAATCGCTGCAATTCCTACGATTCCCCCGGTCTACCGATTTCCTTCCGTCTCAGGCTGCTCGCATAAGAGTGCGAAAATTTCCCGATAAGCTAACTCTGTGAGCTGAAAGTTCCTGATTCTTTAGATCGCGGCCGCTCCACGTTGAATTCTGAAGATCAGCCTGTTCTTTGATGGTACCGCTGTTCTGAGAGCTTTGGCAACTCCCACCAGGCGGGGTGACAGCCAGGTAAGAAAATGATCTGCTGTTTATTGCTCTAGAAACAGGAGTGAGTCTATGGCCCGTCCTCTTTCGGGCCGGCGTTAAGGAAAAGATTGCTATAAATCGTTCTCAGAAATGGTTGTGGGCGGGATTTAACCTCCCATCAAAGGCCATGCGATCTCAAACGTTCGCATAAGATAGCAGGCTACATATTAATGATCCAGCGTGTAAGGTTCTCGTGGAAATGCTGCATGCCGGTAAAAGTTACAACAGATGATCAGGGGTTCTAAAGTTATGAGAGGCCAATATTCTGTTATCATCCATCGAGTCAGGGAAATTCATTTGTCATACTTAGACGTACGTCACAATCGTCCCCACTTTTGAGACATGGAAACTCGTTTTCATGTTTCATTTATGACAATGAAGCTGCCCTGATCGGTAGTTTTAGGATGATTGGCATCGTCGATTTTCTCCTCTTCCTCTGTGGTCCAGTTTCTACTCAAGAAGTCAGCTCCGACATTCTGTTTTCCTGGAATATATTCCACTTTGAAGGAATAAACACTCAATAGCAAGGCCCAACGCATTATCCTTGCGTTGAATTCCTTCTTGGCACCCAGGAAAGCTAGTGGAGCATGGTCTGTTTGCACCGTGAAAGAAGTACCATACAGAAACTCATGATGGCGTCTGATGCCATGAATCAGAGCGAGACATTCTCTTTCAACGACACTGTAGTTGCGTTCCGCTTTATTCAGTTTCCGACTGCCATAGGCAACTGGAAATAGCATGTTCAGGTCACTGTCATCGGCTTGCAGCAATGTTGACCCGATGCCCTGACCTGACGCATCAACTCTCAGTATGAAAGGTTTCTTAAGGTCAGGTAACCTTAGGATGGGGTATGCCGACAACTGTCCTTTCAAAGTGCTATACGCGTGTTCGCACTTTTGATCCCATATGACCTTATCAGGACAACCTTTCTTTGTGAGGTCAGTCAGAGGTGCCGTCAGTCCGTTGAAGTTCTGGATGTACTTCTGATAGTATGCACATAGCGATATGAAGGAACGTACGTCTTTCTTCGTTCGGGGTCTTTTTGCTGCCACTATTTTCTCCACGTTCTTCTTAATAGGCCAACTGCATCCGTGAGAAATAGTATGCCCCAGGAAGTCTAACTGTTCAAACCCGATGAGACATTTGCTAGGTCTGGCTGTGAGACCCGTTTCCTGTAGTCTCCTGAGGAGCATAGCAACCGTAGCAATATGTTCTTCATAGGTTTCCGATGCAATTAATATGTCATCCATGAAATTATGGATATGGGGACTTTGCAAAGGTTCTAGAAGCTTCCTCATCATCCTGGTGAACACTCCTGGTGCGTTATGCAAACCGAACGGCATCACATTAAATGTGTAATGTCCTTCACTAGTGCTGAAAGCTAACAAAGGTTTAATTTCCTCCTTGACTGGTATTTGATAATAACCTTTACTGAGGTCAATCTTGGAGAAGATCTTTGCTTTGCTGAGCTTGGTGAACAACTCAGAAACAGTTTGGAGAGGTTCGGGCTGGAATTCCGTTACAGCGTTTAGCAACCTGTAATCAATGCACAGCCGAACTTCCTTATTGGGCTTCTGCAACAGCACTACACTCGAGCTGTAAGGAGATGTAGACTCACTGATAATTCCTGCCTGACGCAGCTTGTCTATTTCTCCGCGAAGTGCATCAGCTTTAGCGTACGGGATGGGGTAAACTCTGGTTTGAACAGGGGTCTCGTTTGTTAATTTCATATCAAATTCAATGAGATTTGTTCGACCAGGTACATCCGTTAAGACTGCACTGTACTGTTTTAGTAGAGCCCTGGTTTCTGTTTGTTGTTCTGGTGAGAGATTGTCGCCGAACTTGACATCTTTAAAGGATTCTGTGGGTTGCAGTGGATACTCCATGCAACCATCATCATCTTCCTCGTCTTCCGTTGCTATGGCGACAGCCAGGAGATGCTCGGAGGATGGCACCGGTCTTTCCAAATATTTCTTTAGCAGATTTATGTGGAAGACCTTCTCCTTTCCTTTGATGGAGATCTTGTAATTGGTACGTGAGATCTTTTTAAGGACGGTAAACGGCCCTTGCCATCCGATGCGAAGTTTATTGCTTCCGGTTGGAAGTAGCAACAAAACTTTCTCCCCTGGTTGTAGTTCTCTCTCTTTTGCAGCTTTGTTGTATCTTTTAGCGTGTTTAGCGCGGGCTTTCTTAAGGTTGGTTGTAGCTAGATCCCATCCTAGCTTTAGCCTTTCCTTGAGCTCAGATACATACTTGCTTGCAGAGACGACTGTCTCGTCAGCCTTTTGGTCTGTCAGGGACCGAAGTAAGGCTTCTAGTGGCCCCTTTATAGGTCTGCCAAATAAAAGTGTAGCAGGCGGGAATCCCGTAGACGCTTGGGGAACCTCTCGGTAGGCGAATAAGGCAGCCGATATATATAGGTCCCAGTCTTCCGGTTTCTCCTGACCCAGCTTACGTAACATGGTGGTGAGGCTGCCATTAAAACGTTCCACGAGCCCATTTCCGGCCGGATGGTAGGGACTTGTGTGGATATGTTTGGCCCTCAAGATCTTAAAGATCTCCTCCATTAACAGGCTACGGAATTGGGATCCATTGTCCGTCAAAACTTGTTGAGGGAATCCCAACCGTGTAAAAATTTGCACGAGGGCTTCTGCGACATGCTTGGAATCTATGCATGTTAGCGGTACAGCTTCGGCCCACATTGTGCAAGTGTCGACTAAGGTCAGGATGAACCTGTTCTTTCTTTTGGTCCTTTCCAGGGTCCAATGATGTCGACAGCAACCCGTTCAAATGGAGTCCCTACTATTGGCATTTGCCCCATAGGTACTGGGGGTGTCAAGTGCTTGGGTGCTACCCGTTGGCACTGGGCGCAGGATTTCACATACCTGACAATGTCAGAGTTCATTCCTGGCCACCAATAGTGGGTTTTTATTCGCTGAATAGTGGCGTTTTGTCCCATATGTCCGCTAAAGGGAAGAGAGTGCCCCATTTCTAAGATCTGGCTTCTGTACTGCGTCGGTACTAGGAGCTGGTTATTCCCCGTGTCCGGGTTGCCCGTTCTACGATACAATACGCCATCCTTAGAAAAGATGTCTCCGTTGTGTCTGGGGTCCTTAGCCATGGGCAGTTTTTTAAAGCAGAGCTCCAGAGTAGGGTCCTTTTGTTGCGCCTCCTTCAGTTCGTTCGGCAACAAATTTGGCGCAGGCTCCCTCTCCTTCTTGGCTTGCCCTCTTGTGGTTACCGCTGCCACAATCGGCTCCTTTGGTCTCCCAATAAACACATATCTACATCCCAGGATAACTGGGTAGATAGGATCATCCATAATGGCCGCTTTTATAACTCCTCTGACAAAGTCAGAGTGTATTTCTACCAGTGCGATAGGAAGCGTCCTGGGCGCATCACTCTTGAAAACTCCACTAAGTTTGACGGTTTCCTCTGTCTCCTGACCTGGTTTGACTAGGTGTCTAGCAACAATACAACTAAAACTTAATCCAGTGTCAAAGAGACAAGTGGTTGAGGTACCATTCAAAATTACAGTTCCTCGAGTTGAGGGTCGGTCCCCCTCAGGTTGAGAATCACTGACATTGACTCTACCTTTCGAGGCTGTATGCAAACATCCAACGCGGTTTGAACCGGTTTGTTTGCCCTGATCAGACGTTCCTGGTGTAGGGGTCTTCCCTTTTCCTTGACCTTGGTGGCCGCGCTGCCACGTAGGCTTGGTGGGTTGATCAGAATTGTTGTTGGGGGGGTATCGGGTTTTGTAGAATTTCGATTTTTCCTGGGGAGGTCTCTGGGTATTATTTTCTCGTTGGTTATAATTCTGAGAGGAATTAGAGGAATAGGATGACTGCTCTAGATTTTGTTTACGAGATGGCTCATCTGTGGGTTTACGTTTAGTGCTGGGAAGTTCGGCCATTGCATTGGTATAGCGTTCGGCCTTATTGAGTATGTCCTCAAGCCTGACTGCGCCCTGTTCAGCCAAAAATCTACGGGTTTCGTTTGACAAAGTTGCCTTTATCTGTTCCACAAGAACAAGTTCAAGTAGTCCCTCATATGTAAGAGGTAGGTCAGATAATTCAATGCACTTTGTCAAATAGCCCGTGAGACGTGAAGAGAATTGGGGGAATGTTTCCGTGCTCTCTTTTCGGCTGTTTCTGAACATTTGCAGAAATTTTCGGGCGGTCATTTCGAACCGCTCTAGCAAGGCCTTCTTAAGCATGTCGTAATCATGTTGGTTCGGTCCCAGCTTTGTGTATACGTCATAAGCATTCGCTTTTAGTGACGTCGAGAGTTTAAGTGCCCAGCGGGAACTCTCTAACCCATACAGATTTGCGAGCCTTTCGAATTTTTCTAGGTAGCTGTCAATTTTTTCGTTAGGGCTAGGAAAAGACTCTAAAGCAAAAGACATCGCAGTTAATTGGGCAGACTGAGTGCTGGAGAGATCCATTGTTTGAGAATGGGGCGAAGACGGCTCTCCATTATTTGAAGTAGAGGCACTCCGACTCTCTAAAGCCTTGAGCGCTAATTCATGCTGTCTTTCCTTGTCTCTCTCTCTTTCCCTGCGGGCGTCCATCTCTGCCTCAATTTTCTTCTGCTCCAATTGACGATCGTCCGCTTCTTTCTTCCTCTCAATTTTCTTCTGCTCCAATTGACGATCGTCCGCTTCTTTCTTCCTAGCTTCTGCCCTCTCTTCCTCCGCGTCATACCTTTGCAGTTCCTGGTTGATAAACAGATTCGCGGCTTCTGTGTCTAATCCTGAGTCTTTCGCTTCCTGTCTCAAAATGGATCTTATCCTAATTCTCTCAGCCATTGTCAAAGAACTGGATGCTTCTAAGACTAGAGAATAGTAAGATGGAACAAGAAGGGGAAAAACTCAAAGCCGCTACGAGAAAAACAAAGTAAAAAAAAATTTACTAAATGACCTCGTGTGTTAACTTATCGCCGCTATTATTGTCACTTAAGACTCGTAACGCAAGCAACTATGCCAATTAAATGGTAAGTTACACTAGAAAAGAATCTACTCTTACTAACAGTAGAGAAAAATTTATATTAAACAATTTAAAAGGGAAAAAAAAAAAATTTTCCCAGAAAATGTTAATTCTCTAACAACAAACTCCGTCCCTGAAGACAATTTTTGAGATGAGACGTAGTTAACTTAATTTTTAAAAAATCAGAACAATCCGTCTTTAGCTTAGCTCAACTCAAACGCTTCATAACCTTTAGTGATTGTAAAACAATCACGCAGTCCCAGCAATTATATAACCAAAATTTTCAATTCCCTCTGCCAGAGAATACAAATGTGACAATCTTTTATTATCACTAACTGCCTGTTCCTGTGGAAAAACAAACCTGTCTTAATTATTGTGTGGTTGGCCCAAAATACTGAACGGCTTGGTCTAGGGGAAGTAATACTTTTAAAGATTATACCCTACTTCACAAAGACAATCAACCACACTCTATTTTAACTAAGTTCAGAATCTCGAACGAGCTAACCATATATTGTCGTAATTTTTATCTGAGAGGGTGCTGATGAATATTGGTCCCTTTAGAGTGTAAAGTGATATTGAAGGCTCTGTGAGAATAAGGATTTAGGAGAATGAGGTAGTAGATTCACAAGCGCTGGGAAGGAGCAAGGACAGTCTCTTATTACGACAATATCTGTTTTCTCACAGACTACTCCTATCTCTCTTCTGCACAAACAATTGTTTGTCAGTTTCAGTCGCTCAACGTACATGAATACAGCCTACACAGATGGAAATGTTTGGAGTTTTAGGCCAACCGACAACCAACACAATTAAATATTAATACCTTTATTATCATAAAGGACTCACACATAATTGTACATTTACAGTCAAAAATCAAAGGTTACAGAATACAAATATGATAAGGGAAGAGGGGTTTTTGAGGAGAAATATCCCATCCACCGTTTCCCGTTTATATTTACTAACAGACAAAACCCGGTCCCAAAGACAAGAAAGGGGGGGGGGGGGGGATCAGAGATAGGCAATTTAACCCACTGGTAAATTTATTACTCTGAGGCAAGGGGTTACAGAAAAAAAGGGGGGGGGGTGTAGAGAAAAGCTAGGGTTCTCAATTGTCTCCCTTTAAATCAACAAATTTTACGGGAGGGGGAATGAACACAGTTACCCAATCCCGCTAGGAGAGATCCCGTACAAGGAATATAATGCACCTTAGTACAAGGTCGAACTAATTAAAAGGGTAAAGAAAAGATAAATCTCCTTTCATTCAAAAAAACACACTAGGGCTGGCCATCCCCACAAACACACACGCAGACTTACCGAAAGGTGAATTCTGGCACTTCATAGGAAATACATCAAAAAAACAGCACTAAACCTTGGCTTAGGTAAAAGTAATTTCTTCCGTGTACAGCCCCAGATTTGCGGGTTGTTGAAGTTAACAAAGTGTCCCGAAATCGCTGGACGTTGAAGTTTAACGGTACTGTTTATTTATTAGATAAAGTTCCTAAAGAAAGGCACAGGCACTTGGCTAAGCGTGAGGTATGGTGTGGTTCCTAAAATTGGCACAGCTGGTGGAGATAACTTCCTTTTTCCGTAATGTCACAAGTTAAGAAAAACACTGAGGTAAGTTCTTCTTCGGGGGGGGGTGGGGGGGGGGGGGGGGTAAAATCCACTGAATATACGTGACAGACAGGGTTCAGGTAGATCGGTGTTTTTTTCTTCACAAATAGGGGCAGTGAATAAAATATGTTCTGCTTCCAGTTTTCTTTAAGGACTCTATATGAACTAGTATTTTTAAAGTGTTTCTTGAATGGCTTTATTCTCAGTTACGTTCAGAGGAGCGGGGCCCATTACAGGTCGCCACAAGTTTAGCTTTAAAAAGTTCATATGTTACTGGAGTTATCGAATTGAGTTTGGCAGAACTCTGTATATAATTAATAATTGCTGGGATGCAGGTTGAATGATCGTTCTGAATGAAAGATAATCAAAACAAGAAATGCATTACAAATCATATTATAATCTGACGCGATAAATTACAGTTAGCCTATTTACTTATTAGCGTCGTCAATTAACAAATCAGGAAAACTTCCCGTGAGTTAAAACAATTAAAAGCACATCTATCTATACAGAACTAAACTGTATTAAAGTTATAATTCTCTTTAACGTCTGCAAAATAAATTTACGCGTCAATTGTATTAGGAAATACTTTTAGCTGTAACATTAGTTTGCACTAGAACTTTGAAAATGGGTTTATTTAATAAGGTTAAATTTACACCACAATCCATTGAAATCAATTGAAATAACTCGACCACTGATCACTCGAAGCTAATGTATAAATTACCGTCTGCACAGAAAGAATACACTCCAATAGTCACGAAGGTAGATGAAATCCAGCAGGAATCCGACTATGCTAGTGCAACTAGGATTCTGTCAGAGCGAACGATAAAATGCAGTTTTCGGAGTTCTCTATTTATACTTCTCGAATGTAACTTGAATGGGGCGTGTTAAATTTTCGCACCTTTCTTGAACTTGAGCAAAATTCGAGATACCTCGCCGTTGTGTTAATCGCTGCAATTCCTACGATTCCCCCGGTCTACCGATTTCCTTCCGTCTCAGGCTGCTCGCATAAGAGTGCGAAAATTTCCCGAGAAGCTAACTCTGTGAGCTGAAAGTTCCTGATTCTTTAGATCGCGGCCGCTCCACGTTGAATTCTGAAGATCAGCCTGTTCTTTGATGGTACCGCTGTTCTGAGAGCTTTGGCAACTCCCACCAGGCGGGGTGACAGCCAGGTAAGAAAATGATCTGCTGTTTATTGCTCTAGAAACAGGAGTGAGTCTGTGGCCCGTCCTCTTTTGGGCCGGCGTTAAGGAAAAGATTGCTATAAATCGTTCTCAGAAATGGTTGTGGGCGGGATTTAACCTCCCATCAAAGGCCATGCGATCTCAAACGTTCACATAAGATAGCAGGCTACATATTAATGATCCAGCGTGTAAGGTTCTCGTGGAAATGTTGCATGCCGGTAAAAGTTACAACAGATGATCAGGGGTTCTAAAGTTATGAGAGGCCAATATTCTGTTATCATCCATCGAGTCAGGGAAATTCATTTGTCATACTTAGACGTACGTCACAACAATTAGGTTTTAAATACTGGATTCTGGAACTGGAATAGGTAGCTATTTCACTGCTACCAAATCTGGAATCACCTGCCCGGTTCCCTCTCTGGGTTCAGGCCCTTCGGTTTTATTATGACCGGAACTAAGCGAATGAATTACGACAACGCTGGCAGCATGCCAATTTGCGTGTTTAACAAGATCGAGCATCAGAGCTCAGGATGTATCCACCAAATCCTATTCCACTGGAGAACTGTCTTCCCTTGCCTTGGGAAAACGTATGTTCTATTCTTCTTCCGCCTCTGGCAATTAACGCAAAACTCCGCGTTCCTGCGATGCCAACCCTTGCCGTGGGGAAATTGGTGGTGCCAATTTCGCTCTCTCTCCCACAGAGCCGCTACCCGCTGTAGACAATAGAAACAATGCACAGCTGAACAACACATCAATAATACATTCCTATATAACCAATAACTCCCTTACTTAACATTTAACACCTAAGTCTTTAACACTTAACTCCCCTACTCTATTCCCGTTATGCACCACCATACCAATTAATCCTGCCCAAGAAAGTCAGCTCCCCCACACATCTCTCTTCTCTTCTCTCTACCCGATTCCAAAATAAACATTCCCCAATCTGGTTATCAGTTCGCAGCCCGGCTGACCCAGATCGTCTTTGTTCTGCATGACTAGTCCTGAAACACAACAGTTTTGACACTGAAGATCAATCTACCTGTCCAACAATACTCTGGCCCACTTCTACGCTGACCCTACACGCAGCAATGATCACACAAATAAATTAGACCTCTCTAGGAATTCATAAAATTCCCTTCCCGTAAAATAATCACATAAAAATGTAATACAAATATAATTCCCTTTAACATTACATCTAACGCCTTCTGAGTATACAGTACAATAATGCACAAACAGTAAAGTATAACCCTATTACGCTAGCATCTACATACTGCCACAAATTATACACCACGTGCTCCCGCATTCTTACGAACACGTGCTCCCGCATTCTCACAAAGTTAACTTTGCTCCTCCTCATCCATCTGAATATCGTCCCGCCTTATTAATTAATTGACAGCACCCACGTGGTCACCATCCCACAACTGCACTCCCGTGTATAAGTATGTAGTTATCAAAATAAACTCACAATAAAATACAGTACACGCGCTCCCGACTATTCTGTAAATTTACATAAATCAGAGATGCGGGTTTCTCTACAGACCTACTTTGAAATAATACAAAGCACGCCCGTAACCTCTCAACTCTTAAACCATCCTACATAGTATGTTCCTTCAATAAGGAATTATATGGACCTCTTAAGTTTCTCAAGTCTATCACTAAGATAGTATTGATGGCTCTGGCGTTTAAGAATTAAATTAAAAATTTAACTTCCCAAGAACTACTGATCGGGCTAGCACTCAATTTAAAATCAATAAAGTAGCACGCTAATAATCATGCTTACCAAACTCGAATTCTCTCTCTTAAAAGCAAATCGACTTGATTATGGTACGCGGATGGCAATTTCATTAGAGAGAACCAGACTATGAAAATCAGTGAGTATTTATAGCCGAATTCCCCACGCTGCTTTAGCCTAACGTCATTTGCGCGGCTTTGTTCTAGGCCAATGATTTCAAATGCAGTTTGCTCTCGGCCAATCTTAATTGTAAACCACACTGACTCATCCTGTAACTGCTCGCGCGTGCTAAAAGTCACTACCACCCTTGAACAAAGAAACGGGGATTAAGTTCAGCCCTCTACTGTTAAATGAAACAAAAATGGCCGAAATTATTTAATTCCCGAAAATACGTCTACGTGAACGCAATATCTTAAGGAGAATAAAACTGGTGCAAATTCTGAACTAGGCTCTACCATCCTCCCTATAAAAAATACTGCAACAATTCTCCACACAACAACACTAGACACCACCTACTATTCATAGAGAAAAAACATAATGCAGATAAGATAAAACTCCATCGAAATCCCTCTCTGAGAAAACGTAAATAATAGAAGGAGAAGAAACATGGGGTGGATTACCTGTAATCCCTCCTAGAAATAGTGCCAAAAATGCAAGGAGAAAAAGACATGGGGCCTATTGAAAAAATAAATTACAGTATAGTATCACAGGGATGCAGACGCCTCGAGAGCAGACAGTCTGCGGAAATGCCGGACATTTCGCGTCCTTCCAGTCATAACTGACCATATAAAGGATACAGACGCCTCGAGAGCAGAGGGTCTGCAGAAATGCCGGACATTTCACGTCCTTCCAGTCATAACTGACCATATAAAGGATACAGACGCCTCGAGAGCAGAGGGTCTGCAGAAATGCCGGACATTTTGAGACATGCAAGCATGTATTAGCTCAAGACAACCTCGACTGATGCATGGCTTAATCTTTGAAACAAGCATATGACTACTGGCAGGATCAACCAGATAACTGTCCGAACAGACGTGCGTCTTCTTCGACCATTTCGTCGCTCGCGCGAGGAGGGAGACAGCGCTCTGTGCAGAGCAGATCCCGGCGGCCCCAGCGATTTTATTCTTGCGAGAACCACTGGCCACCTAATATATATATACATTTTATTCCCACATATTACTTTAAGCATTAATTTAAAGGCATGCAACATTATAAAGTTAACATAACAGCATTCATTTACAGTATACAATCATAATAAAAAATGAGTAGCCTAGGTTGTTTTTTTTTTTTTTAAATAAACAAGATAGTGACTGAAGAAAAATAATAATAATAATAAAAAATAAAATAATATAAACAAAACAATAAATAAATAAGTTATGTATACCGACACTCACTTATGCGGTCAAAACGTCTAATCTGTAGTATTTTTGAATGTGTCATCAATCCTCAATACAAGAATTACAAAAACACATTCTCGCTTACATCCATACATTCTTGGCGGAAATTGAAATAATAATAATAACACTTTCTTGCGCACTTCTGTAACAGAAAAAGTCTTTCAGCAGTTTAAAAAAAAAAAAAAAAAAAAAAAACGGAAACATTCACATCTCTAAAGTACAGTGGTATGCGGGTACATTCTCACATACATTACATTATATAATAGTATTACATGGATATTAACCAACGGGCTGATCACCCGTTTGCCAGTCACTTCGATTACGGAAACAACAGCAAATGGATTGATTTGCCATTGCCCTAAAGACGCCAATAGGCGTGATGGGAAACAATGGCAAAGAAAACCTATCTGCTGTTGCCCTAAGACGCCACTAGGCGTAATGGCCACTGACTGCTTTGACGGTCGGTGGCTAAGGACGGAAGAAGAAGAAGAAGACATGGATATAAAACAAATTATTCCCATTAAAAACTAGCGGAAGAGGAAAAGAAATGTTGACCTATGGATGAGATGTTGACAGGCAAATGATGTTTCTATGGGGGTAGATAATCAGTGTTTAGGAAGTGTTTGAAAAGTGCTTTGTTAAATGAATATTGTGTAGGTAGGCTTTTTAGGTGGTGTGGAAGGCTGTTCCATAAGTAGGCTCCAGAGTAGGCTAGACTCTGTTTGAACGATTCCTTAGGTGACTCAGCACAATATGACGATCTTGCGTAGGGGTAGTAACTCGTGGTTGGCCACTCCGAAGTCTATCCCAGGCACTGCCAGTGGTTCCGTAACGTTCATTGAGACGTACAATAGTGCTGTGGTGGCAATTCATCCTTCTGGCAATGGCCCGCGAGCTCATTCCGGTCTCCAACATACCAATGGCTCGTTGGCGGTCGTTTTCAGATAGTCGTGGCATTTCAAGCACATGTACTGGGTGTTTTGTCTCAACGGCCTTTTTATACCGAGTATACTGCCACAACGCGTACACATTTTCAGACGCAGAGCCTACAGGCAAGGTTCTCCAGCTAATCTGCAACAGCTCGAAGCTGCTCTTACACGTGAATGGGACTTGATTCCCCGGAATTTCCTTCAGAGACTTGTGCGTTCCATGCGGAGCCGCTGCCAAGCTTGTTTGCAAGCACACGATGGACATACCAGATACTGAGGATAGTGTGAATGAATTTTTTTTTTTATTGGTTGCATTTTTGGTTTTCTCCCTTGCCTGCACAGAATGCAATGAATTTCATAACAATCAAATGTACAAATTAATGACCAGCATGGATTCATAGGAAAATGAATAAAGATTCAAATATGTAAACTTGTAAACACTTATATTTACATTTCACACTCTGTTCCTGGATTATACAGGTGGTGCGTTTTTAATGTGATTCAGTATATATATATATATATATATATATATATATATATATATATATATATATATATATATATATATATATATATATATATATATATTAGCTACTCTATGTTTTGGCCACTGTTGGACAACTACTGCAGAGAAAAGGGAAGGCAACCCCTGACACACACACACACACACACACACACACACATATATATATATATATATATATATATATATATATATATATATATATATATATATATATATATATATATATATATAATACAGTGGCCAAAACATACAGTAGCTAATGTGGGTCTTCAAAGGTGTCTACCTTCGCATAAGATTACTCTTGGCAGAGATGCAGATAGAAAGATGCTGATGCTTCTACCTCGAGCGAGTGTCCACAAGATATTTAAGAAATCGAGAACAATGCTGAAAATGTCTGAGCACGTTAACTCTTTATCTTTCCCGCCGCCTTTTGTGGAGATATATAATATTACCTCGTGCAAGCCCCCAAATGAATTAACAGTAAAATTCCTCTGGTTATTATTATTATTATTTATTATTATTATTATTATTATTATTATTGCTTGTATTGGCTCTTTTGATGTAGATATAACTATATATATATTAGAATACTTATTCACACGTATGCACTTCTCTTTGTAATAATTATTTCGACTATGAATTTTTTTTAAACAACATATACAAATTTAATGATCAATTACTTTAACGCTTGTAAATAAATAAGAACTGGTGATTAATAACAAGTAAGTCTCATCATGGAATATATCGGCTTTCGTGAGCCTAATTTTAGAACAGAAAGTTCTTTGTTTGGCCGGCTAAAAATGGGACTTGCCAAAATGCTAAAGTGCCGTTGCTGCTGGTTCCGTAGATTCGTCTCTGTGGTTAGGGTACGTTTCCAGATCAGTCAGGAAGTAACCGCTTTTGGTCAAAGCAAGAATCTTCACAACCCGTGGAATGTAGGTTTTAAGTGTCAATTGCAAGCTTAGAGCCACAGAATCTTCTTCTTCTTCGATCCTTAACCACCGACCGTCAAAGCAGTCAGTGGCCATCACGCCTAGTGGCGTCTTGTAGGGCAACAACAAATTGATTCCACTTTGCACGGTCGGTGGCCATCCTTCGTACAGTGCCCCAACTCTGGTTCATTCTTTGCATCTCAGCCTCCACGGTCCTCCGCCAAGTTGTTTTTGGTCGGCCTCTCTTTCGCTTTCCTTCAGGGGTCCAAAGCATAGCTGTTCTTGTGATGGCATCGGGGTCTCTTCTGAGGACATGACCAACCCAGCTCCAGCGTCTGCCAGCTATGATGGTGTGCATGTCCTCTTGCTTGCTACGAGTAAGCAGATCTTGGTTGGTGATGGTATTCGGCCAAAAGATGCGGTGAATTTTTCTTAGGCATGTTGTGTGAAAAGAGGACAATTTTGACATTTCCTTCTCTGTGACTCTCCAGCATTCCGCACCATAGAGAAGCACAGAAAGCACGCAACTCTGGTATAATCTTAATTTTGTGCTTGTGCTGTATTGGGAGGACTTCCAGATGTTGTTTAGGCTAAAGAAGGCTGTTCTTGCCTTATTCATTCTGATGTTGATGTCTTTGCCTGCCCCACCGTCTGGTGTTACTATGCTTCCTAGGTATGTGAAGGTATCTGTCTGTACCAATTGCTGATTCCTTACTGATATGGGCTCAGGGTTGCTCACATTGAGCGTCATGACCTCAGACTTCTTTAAATTGATGTTCAAGCCCACCTGCTGGCTAAATTTATTAAGTCTATCCGTTTTTTCCTGGATGTGTTGATGTGAATGTGCCAGCAGTGCAATGTCATCTGCATTTTCCAGATCTTCCAATGTAGAAAATGTAGTCCATCTTATTCCTCTTGGACTGCCCTCTGTTGTCTGGCGCATCACCCAGTCTATGACTGTTAAAAAAAGAGTGGTTGATAAGGGGCATCCCTGTCGTACTCCTGTCTTCACCTCGAAGGTTAGGTTGCTCTGCCCAACACTACACGTAAAGTTGGCATAGAGGCTTTTTATGATTGTCACTATGCAGCTTGGAATTCCATAAGCCCTCAGTATTTTCCATAAACTGTCCCTATGTATGCTGTCAAAAGCCTTTTCAAAATCAACAAAATTTATGTAAAGCTGTCTTTGCCATTCTGAGCACTGCTCTATAATGTTCCTGAGAGTGAATATATGGTCTACACATCTTCTGTTCTTTCTAAATCCTGCTTGTTCTTTCCTCAGTTTGTAGTCTACTGCCTTTGAAATTCTCTGTATAATTATCCTGCCTAGTATTTTGCTGGGAACTGAGAGAAGAGTGATTCCTCTCCAATTATTGCAGTCTGCAAGATCTCCCTTTTTGGGCAATATTTGACAATTATTCCTTTGTTCCACTCTGATGGTGTTGTCCCCGTTTTCCACACTTGTGCAAATAGTGGTTCTAATAGTTCTGCTGCTAGCTCAGGGTCTGTCTTAAATAGCTCTGCATTTAAGTTATCATGGCCAGGAGCTTTACCGTTCTTTAACCCTTTGATTGCTGTGATGATTTCTTCTTTTTGTGGAATGTCTGTATTTACATCTAGATCGTTTTCAGCCTCAGGAACATTCAATGGTGTCTCTGGTATTTCCTTGTTCAGAGTTTCTCTGAAGTGCTCTGCCCATCTTGTTTCCTGTCCCTCTGCTGTCTTGATGAGATTTCCTTGCTTATCTCTTACTAATGTAATATTGTTTGCACCTTGTTTTCCGCTGATGAATTTAGTTATTTTGTATACTGTCCTTTGTTCATTTCTCAGTGCTGCCTCTTCTGCCTGTTTTGCAAGATCGTCTAGGAAATTCCTTTTGTTGGCTCGGGTTTGGCGTTTAACTTCCCTGTCCAGCTGGCTGTACTGTTCGCTATATATATTTGCTTTAACCTGGGGGACTTCAGAGCGACAGAATGGTAGTACAGCAAATGGTCTCTTCGGGTCGTACCACAGATAGTCGGGTCGCCTCGTGCTGGTACCACAAACTTTAGAGGGAATAAAAGAACAAATTCCACTGTGTGGTAAAGTGGGATGTTATAAATTTTTATAGGGGACTTAGTGTACTGACTGAGATCAGCTGTGAAGGTATCTGTATCTAATAGGTGTAGTGTTTTACAGATAACCTTACTTGCTACCACATTATGCCTCAGTCAGAATTATTCTGGAATATTGTGATGACTACGTTAAATGTCTAGGGTATGTATATGATGAAGTGTAAGTCACAACAACAACAGACAGATAAACAATTTAATTTATTCCACCACACTTGACAACACTGTGACACTCACACACATGTAACATTCTATAAGACTATCTTAAATGAGTCACTGGTAAATTTTCAAATATCAATATGTATTAAGTACTTACATTAATATATATGTCCTGATTCAACTACAAAGTGAACCAGGAATCACAATCAATTTTAATTACAATTTATATGTACAGGATTTATCAATATGAATCTTGTAGTGACATATTTTATTAATATTATCCTATGTGTGTCAGTTGTGTAGTAGTAATATGAGGTAATACTGGTTTTGTTTTTTCAAGCTATGTTGTTATTTGTCATCATGACTTCAAGTGTTTGTTTATCTTGTAAATAGTATGGGGAAAAGTTCACAGTTCCTATCAATTTAAACACTGTATTTTCCCTCTGGTTTATTATAAAGTCAGATTTTGAGGGGGGGGGGGCATAATGTTGAGCTCCACTGGCCACATAGGCTTATCTTTCGTGATGGCGGCAGGAAAAGACTCCTCTGCTCGATAGCCTCCCTGTGTTCTGGAGACACCTCACTGGTCACTATCTGGACCCAGGAGTATGCTGTCAGCCTCTAGGTTCAGCAAAGCTCAGACCAGGTGCTGCTCAATAACTTTAGGACCACGGTCCCTGAAACAAGAAGGTTGTACCTCCTACTTCATAACTAATTTATAATCTATTTACAGACTGAACACAATACATAACAAACACTGAGTTCAGAGCGGTAGGCCAACTGTCAGCTTCATCTGAAATAATTTACACCAGTATATTCCTCCCTAATGGTTACTACGCCTCTGCAATTCCAGCATTATTTCTTTCTAGTCAATAAGATAGGTGTCAGTGTACTGTTTGGCAATTCCATGCAGTTTTACTTTCCTCCGACACCTTCTGTTCAGGTTGGAGCACTATATAGGCTTTACCTCATGTTCGCTACTGAACCACACATATATACAGACATAAATTATCAATTTACATTCAATTTTCATTACAAAGAGATTGCATATATCAAGCTTGCCATGATTCATGGGATAATACACAGTTACGTTGACTGGCAATGAATATAGCACAATTTCGATCTGCCGATGTCCCAGGCTTTTATTTAGAAAAATATGCACTGGCGCTCAACCCACTGGTTCTTTAGTAAGTTTATTTGAAAATGTGGTGGTGACCTGACACCTCTGATTGACTATATTCGCGGGTCTAACCAATCGTGCCATGTTTACCCAATCGTTTGAAAAAAAGTACTCCTACTCCCGTTTCCCCTGACAACAAAAGATAGTATTTATAGCCCGACTAATCGTGTTTAGCCTTACATTTTTTGCGCTCCAATCAAATCGGATTTAACATGGAGACCCATTTCTCGTACAATGGTGGTGTGAAAATCTGCCACTGAGCGATTCTGATTTTGGTGTTGTCTGACATCCCTCACTATTTCTTTTGGCTATAATTTGTTAATTCCTAGACTATTTGCGTAACGTTTAACATATTCTTTGTCAGCAAGTCCTAAGGAACCCAAATATATAAATTTAATGGGGCTAAGGGGCTGCGTTCAAAATATGCATTTTCTTCTACCTCCTGTTCACTTCGAATACGATGTGGTGTCTGGGTACTGTAATGTTTTCAAACGTAAACCAGTATAATGTCATGTTTCCTAATAAGCGTTTTTCAGGTTTTTAAAAACTAACTCTCGTATGGGTAGTGTTTTTTATCACTGTCGATTTGAAAAAAAGCTAGTGCTTGTGGCCTTACACGCGTGATGGTAGTAATTGTGTATCGCGAGACTGTGTTAGTATTGCCTGCGTTCCGGCTTTCAGCCTCTCCCTTTCTTTCTATCTTTAGTCCATCTGTCTTTCGGTTTTGGTAACGTAGTGTATAAAATGACATGAATGGAATTTTAAATCTAGGTCAGCTTGCGTATCTCAAGGTTTTTCTTAGAAAGGCAGTACACGTTTTATTGTAGAAAGCGGGTATTGAAGCAGTAGGCTTTTACTATCAACGTGAAACGTTACAATTTGCAGACGAAGGAGAAAACAAGGGGGATTTCGAGTACAGTCATTGTGACAGCACTGTTCTTTACCATTCTTCTTTCCTTTTATTGAATTTATGTGTTAGGCTTTACATTTACCTTTTAATTTATATATGTGGATTAGAATTTCTCACGACAAATCCTCCCCACTTAAAACAGACGTTATATGTCAGTCTATAATTCTATATACACATAGAGAAATTTATTATTATTCCTGGGGTTTAGGGTGATTCTCATCACACGGATGGCGGCTTAAAAAATCCGCTCCCAGATTTGTTTTTCCACTTATATACTCTATGCTAAACTCAAATGGCTGCATCAATAATGACCAACGGAGTAATCTAGAATTCTCATGTCTAGCCTGTGCTAGAAACGACAAAGGTTTGTGATCCGTTTGCAACTTAAATGCCTTCCCATACAGATAAATATTGAATTTCTTTATCGCCCATATTACTGCAAGACATTCTTTTTCGCTAGTTGAGTAATTGGTTTCAGCTTTATTCAACTTTCTGCTAGCATATGCCACTGGGCTTAATTCCCCATCCAATGCATCTGATTTCTGTAGCAGAGTTGCACCTAACCCAATATTACTGGCATCCGTCCTTACTATGAATTCTTGACTTAAGTCAGGTAATTTCAAAATAGGTTTACTTGTGAGCTTTTCCTTCAATTCTTGGTAAGCCATTTCACATTGTGGTGTCCATGTAATTCGATCTGGATGTCCTTTACGTGTCAAATCAGTTAACGGTGCACATATGGAATTAAAGTTTTTGATATACTTTTGGTAGAAACCACATAATGAGACAAAGGATCTCACGTCTTTCTTGGTTTGTGGTCTCGGGGCTTTCTTTAGTTTCTCTAAATTCTTTGGGTCAGGGGTCATGTTTCCCTGATAAACTGTGTGTCCCAAGAATTCCAATTCTTTACATCCAACGCAACATTTGGTTGGTCGGGCTGTTAAATTCGCTTCCCTAAGTCGATTAAACAGCATGTTCAGAGAGTCAATGTGTTCCTCAAATGTTTCTGTTGCTATAAGGATATCATCCATGAAATTTGTGATACATGGATTATTCAGAGGGTCCAATAATTTTCTCATCATTCTAGAGAAGACACTAGGCGCATTCTTCAATCCAAATGGCAATCTATTAAACTCATAGTGTCCTTCTGAGGTACTAAAAGCTAGGTATGGTCTAACCTCAGGCTTTACTGGAATCTGATAGTATCCTTTACTCAGATCCACTTTTGATAAATATTTAGCTTTATTTAGTCTGGCAAACAGCTGATTTGTATCCGGCAATGGATCCACCTGTCCTTCTGTAATAGCATTCAGTCTCCTGTAATCTATACAGAGTCTATGTTCTCCAGAGGGTTTCCTTAAGAGTACAACACCGGAACTATACGAAGATTCACTGTGTGAAATAATTCCTTCCTTCAACAAATAGTCTATCTCTTCCTTCAAAGCTTTCTCCTTAGCAAAAGGAATCGAATATGGTTTCATACAGACAGGTGTGGGGTCTATCAGTTTCATATCATATTCCAATAAGTTTGTATGCCCTGGTCGGTCTGTTAACACCTCTGCATGATTATCTAGAACCTGTTGCACTCTCTCTTTCTGAGTTTTCGTTAAATGTGTACTGATTTTCACCTGTGCCGCTGTCTCACAGGGGTGTAATGGATATTCAAATGATGAAAGTGGTTCCTTTTTCATCTCCATGGCAATGGACAAGGTCAACAAGTGTGTCTCTTCCTGATGTTCTCTTTCCAAATATTTCTTCAGGAGATTCACATGATAGATTTTTTCTTTCCCCTTCTTATCTATCTTATAATTTGTTCTAGACACCTTCTCTAGAACTGTATATGGACCTTGCCATCCAATTTGTAACTTATTCTGACTACCGGGTAGAAGAAGCAGTACCTTCTCTCCCACAGCCAAATCTCTGTCTTTCGCTTTCCTGTTATAATAGGCAGCATGTTTCTTCCTGGCTTGTTTCAAATTTTCATTGGCAAGTTTCCAGCCAGTTTTTAAACGAGTGGTCAGCTCATTCACATATTGGTATGAGGATGTAATATTTTCCTCTGCCTTTTCATCAGTCCACGTTCTTAACAGCGTTACATATGGACCTTTAATTTTGTGGACCTATTTGTCCATGCACCGGTATGGTCTCTTCCACTCGAAGCGCTATAGTGATGATTTTTCTTCCCAGAATTATCATTCACAAAACGACCGCTACCAATTTTTCTTTTGGGGCTTTCTCCCCACTTAAAATTCTTGATGAGAGATTTCCTCTCTACATCCTCTTCCTCCAGTTTGTTTAAGTCCGATTGAGGGAGTTTCGGCTTATCCTGGGGTAAGACATCTTTTTGCACTCTCCGCATAGTGGCCATTGTAAAACAGTTAAGTGAAGCTTGTCCGTGAAAAGGGGCTTCCCATTCCATTTGGTCCACTTTATCAAATTTATTTTTCTTTTTATTGTCAGGCCTAATTTTGCCCCGTGGCGTGTCCAGGTCCTGATCAATGTTCCCACTTGTGGGTGTTCCCTCATGTGCTATGCTACACCTTTCTACAAAATTCTCAATGTCCCATCTTGCCTTGGGCCAATAATAATTGTGAGCCACCTTTTGGATGATGGTACCTATTTTTTCATGGTCCCCATCTGGTTTCACATGTAGGCTCCTTATTAATTCTGCCCTATATCTTTTAGGAAGAACCAGCTGTCCGTGACCTTTGGATCTAGCTCCAGTCTTCCTATACATCAACTTGTTTTTCATGTAAAAATCTCCCTTGCCTAGAGTTGTATGACAAGTTGACAATTTCCTGAAACAAGGCTTGAGGGTTTTGTCCTCAGCCTGTGCCTTCCTCATCTCATCTGGATGAGTATTTATTGGATTATCCTCCTCCTTTTTAGACTGTGATCTGGTCTGCACTGTTGCCAATATCACAGGTCTCTTGGGATTTCCCAAGAAGACATATCTACACCCCAATATCAGAGGGTAGATTGGCTCATTTATCACTGCTGCTTTTATGATTCCTTCCACATATCGCGTTTTCACCTTTATCCGGGCGACGGGAAGTGTCATGGTAGCTACATCCTTGGTTGCAGTTTGAATCTCCACTGTTTCTGTGGTGTATTGATCGGCCTGCACCAGGTGAGAACTCACAACGGAATCGTAATCTAAACCGGTACCATATAAACACCTTATAGTGACACCATTACAGATGACATCTTCACACACTGGGGGGTGGTATGGTTCCTGTAGTTCTGCAGGTTTGACCTTTTTTTCTTTTTTCCCAGATGTCATAGCAGCACAATGAGGAGGTTTCCTTCTACAATGGTCAGTGTCATGATTGTTCATCTTACAATTTTTACACCACCTTTTCCCTTGGTTGAAAGATTTCTTTCATCATATTTCCTTTCATCGAATTGTGGGGTTTTATTTTTATTGTCATACCGTGGCCTATCAAACTGGTGCTTACCTTTGTTTTGATCTCTAGGATCAAATTTATTAAAGTTCTGTGGTGCCCTAAAATTTTCTGTTTCTTTTTATTACCTGATACCTCTGCCTGAGCTGCTTGATACCTTTCAGCAACATTTAGCAACTCACCCAGCCTCTCTGCACCTTGTTCCATGAGAAACTTTCTCAGGTCTGGAGCCATGGACTCTCTTAATTGTTCTATAAGGACCATTTCCTTAAGATCTTGGGTTTTCCCCAGAGAAGTCCATTTCTCCAAGTACGTCTCTAACCGTGCAGAGAACTGGTGATAGGTTTCACCTGACAGTAGTTTAGCATTCCTAAATTTTTTCCTATAAAATTCTGCGTTCTTTTCATATCTTAACAAAAGAGCCTGCTTTAGCATATCATAATTTTCCTATCACCTCTGCTCATTTTGGCAAAAACTTCATAAGTTGCCCCACGAAGCCCTTGAGATAACTTTAAGCTCCACCTTTCTCTCTCTAACCCATATGTGGTAGCTAATAGTTCATATCTATTTAGATAGCTCTCAATATCATCGTCTTTCTCAACAAAGTGATCTAAATGAAAGTTCATAGCTGAGGTTGAGGCTCCCTGGCTAGCAGTGGCATCAGAGTTAAAGGGACTGGCACCATTTTCAGGAGCATGGCCTTGAAACTCAAACTCCCTTAGTCGTAACTCATGTTCCCTTTGTAATCTCTTCTCCTCCTTTTCTGCTTCCCTCTCTGCAGCTAATCGCTTGTCTTCCCTTTCTGCAGCTAATCTTCTTTCTTCTGCTTCCAATTTCTTAGCCTCAGCCTCAATCTGCAACCTCTTAACCTCAGCCTCAATCTGCAACCTCTTAGTCTCAGCCTCTAATTTTCTTTCGGCCTCTTTTTCTAATCTTCTTTCTTCCCGTTCAATATATTTGTCACATTCAGCAGTGACATAAGCAATCATAATTTGCCCGTCCATTCCTAACTCTTTCGCAGTCTGTACAGCAGCAGATCGAAATTTTGCCAAGTCGGCCATTGTCTATGTGGTAAAGTGGGATGTTAGAAATATTTATAGGGGACTTATTGTACTGACTGAGATCAGCTGTGAAGGTATCTATATCTAATAAGAGTAGTGTATTATAGATAACCTTACTTACTGCCACATATGTATACCTCAGTCAGAATTATTCTGGAATAGTGTGATGACTACGTTATATGTCTAGGGTATGTGTATGATGAAGTGTAAGTCATAACAACAACAGACAGATAAACAATTTAATTTATTCCACCACATTTGACAACACTGTGACACTCACATACATATAACACTCTAAGAGGATATCTTAAAGGAGTCACTGATAACTTTTCAAATAACAATATGTATTCAGTGCTGTCATGAATGTATATGTGTCCTGATTCAAATACAAATAATAATAATAATAATAAATTCTTTAAGCACCAAACACGGCGCATAAGGCAGAAACCAGTGCTCTCCAGGTTGTTCGTTGTGACGCCACTCCTCTTAGCTCTTGCACATTATTTAGGCCCAACGTTCTTCCTTCTCTTATTATTGTTCTTCTGAGTGTTTCTTTTGGTCTTCCTTTTTTCCTCTTACCCTCAGGAACCCAAGTGAGCGCCTGTAGTGGTATTCTGTTGTTTTGCATTCGTAGGACATGACCGATATATGACCATCGTCTTTTCCTTATATAGTCGGAGACATATTTCTGCCTAGAGTCTTCTCTTATTTGTCGATTAGTCTTGAATTCTTTCCAACTGATGTTCATGAGTTTTCTAAGACATTTGTTCTCGAATGTATTCAGCTTGTTCTCCAATGATTTTGTTATTTTCCAACTCTCACAGCCGTATGTTAACACTGAGATAACATTTGAATTAAACAGACGAAGCTTGGTATGTATATTCAATGATCGTAATTTCCAAATGTTAGATAATCTATTGAAGGCGCTAGCTGCCAAAGCAATTCTAGTATGGATTTCTCTTGTTGTGTCACCATCCTGAGTCATTTTACTGCCTAAATAATTGAAACTTTCAACTTTCTGTAGTTTTTCCCCGTTCAAGATGATATCAAAGGTCTCGTTAGAAAAGTTCATAGCTTTAGTTTTAGAGGCATTTATTTGGAGACCTATTTTAACCGAGAGATGACACAAATTATTTATTGCTTCTTGGGATTGTCTTGGTGTTGAACTTAAGAATGCTACATCATCTGCGAAATCCAGGTCCCCCAGGAATTTTCCATTTGTCCATTTTATACCCAATTGTTCATTGTGGGTATAGTTTCTCATAACCCAATCAATAGCTATTCCAAAAAGTAGTGGTGACATAATACAGCCTTGTTTCACCCCTGTTTCTACTGTAAACCATTCTGTATTCCCTTTATTTGTTCTAACACAACATCTTGCATTGTCATATAGCGCTTTGATTATATTCACATATTTTGTTGGAAAACCATAGATTGTAAGTATCTTCCACAATGATGGGCGGTGTAGACTATCAAAGGCTTTTTGAAAATCGACGAAGGTGATAATAAGTGGCGATTGCCTTTCCACTGATTCTTCTATAATTGTTCTTAGTGTGAATATTTGATCAATACATGATCGTTTCGGCCTGAAACCCGCTTGTTCTTCTCTGATCTTTCCGTCAGCATGCAATTTAAGTCTTTCTAACATCATGCAACATAATAATTTTCCAGGTACTGATAATAGAGATATACCACGCCAGTTATTACAGTCTGATAGATCACCTTTCTTCGGTAACTTTACAATAATACTGTCTTTCCATTGTTGTGGTGGTTGTTCTTCTCTCCATACTTCATTTATAATATCTAAAATTCTCAAGAGGTTGTTGTCATTAACTGCTTTAATCATTTCCCCTGAAATTTCGTCAACTCCAGCAGCTTTAAAATTTTTTAATCTTTTAACGGCTTGTTTGATCTCGTCCAGCGTGAATTCATCGCAAGTTATTGGCAAGGTGGTTGTGAGTGTTTCATTATTAAAATCAGGTGTTACTGTTGGTGGTGGTCTGTTTAGCACCTCCATGAAGTGCTCAGCCCATCTCTTCATTTGTTCTTTTTCTGTTGGTATTGAATTCCCTAATTTACCTTTAACAGGTGTTTCCATAGCAGTAGGCTGGTGACATAGTTGTTTTGTAATTTGATAAAGGCACCTACTATTACCAGTTCTTGCAGCATTTTCAGCTTCTACGGCCAGTTCATTGATGAAATGTCTTTTATCTCTTCGAGTTTTTGTCTTCACTTCTTTATTTAACAAGTTATAAGTTAGTTTGCAAGATTCAACTGCTTTATGTGTACTTGCCGCTAGTAGTTTAAGTTTTGCTGTTTTCCTTTCTTGTATTTTATCCCAAGTATCTTCTCTCATCCATTTTTTCTTTTTATGTACTAGGTATCCGGTGGTCGCTACTGCTGCTTCTGTCATTGCTGTTCTCAGTTGTTCCCATTTAGTATCGATTGTCTTGGTGGTGATATCGTTGTCAATTTTGCCTAAAGCATCGAAATAGTTGTTCATTTTGACATTATATTCCTCCTTTATATCATTTGATTGCAGTCTGTGTACATCTATTCTTCTATTTTTATTCTGTTGGTATAACTTCTTCAGTTTAATTCTCAGTTTAGCTATGCAGAGGTTATGATCGCTTCCGATCTCTGCACCTCTGTATGCTCTGACGTCTTGAACTGATGAGCGAAATTGAGCGCTTATGCAGAAGTGATCTATCTGGTTCTTAGTTCTGCCATCAGGTGAATTCCATGTTATCTTGTGGATATTCTTATGTGGAAAGATGGTGTCTGCCACAACGAGGTTTGATATTTCACAAAGTTCTAGAAGTCTTTCGCCATTTTGATTCATACAGCCTATGCCATGAGTACCGAGATATCTTTGTACTCCATCGTTGTTGTCACCTACTTTGGCGTTAAAATCACCCATGACTGCTATTATGTCATGCTTGGGTATTGTGTTGATGGTACTTAGAAGTGCTTCATAGAAGTCATCTTTTGTGGTATCAAGAGCGTCGTTAGTTGGTGCATAACATTGTACAATTGAGAGCTTGAAAAATCGTGTCTGAAATCTAGCTAATATTAGCCTCTCATTGATAGGTACCCAGCTGATAAGCGATGCTGCTGCTTTCTGTGTCATTAGGATGGCTACTCCCTCTGTGTGACGATTATCATTACTACCAGAGTATATAATTTGCTTTTTTTCTTCTGAAATATATTTTATGCCCTTCCCCGTCCATCTACACTCGCTGACACCCAATAAGTCCAACTTATAATTATCCATTTCTTTATCAAATACAAAGGGAACCAGGAATCACAATCAATTTTAATTACAAGTTATATGTACAGAATTTATTAATATGATTCTTATAGTGACATATATTATTAATGGTATCCTATGTGTGTCAGTTGTGTAGTGGTAATATGAGGTAATACTGGTTTTGTTTTGTTCAAGCTCTGTTGGTATTTGTCATCATGACTTCAATAGTTTGTTTCTATTGGAACTAGTATTGGAGATGTTCTCAGTTCCTGGTATTAAAACAATTAAATTCCCCTCTTAATTTTAGTTTATAATGTCATTTTAAGATGGGGGTACATAATGTTGAGCTCCATGGCCACACTCTCTTATCTTGCGTGATGACTGCAGTAAAAGACTCCTCTGCTCGATTATTTAAATGAGTTCTGGAGCCACCCCACTGGTTGCTATATGGACCAAGGAGTATGCTGTCCACCTCTGGCTTCAACAAAGCTCTGACCAGGTGCTGCTCAATAACTTTAAGACCACGGTCCCACAATTCATGGAAATAATAATAAACAGTTTCGTTGACTGGCAATGAATATAGCACAACTCCGATCTGCCGATGTCCCAGGCTTTATTTTATAAAAAATATACACTGGTGCTCAACGCACTGCTTCTTAGTAGGTTTATTACAAGATGTGGCAATGAACAGACGCTCTGAATTGTGTATATTCGCAGCTCTACCCAATCACACCACGTCTACACATCTTTTAAAAAAAGTACCCCTTTCTCACGTTTCCCCTGACAACACAAGATAGTATTTATAGTCCGACCAATCGTGTTTAGTCTTTCATTTGTTGCGCTCCAATCAAATAGGAGTTAACATGGTAGGCTATTTCCGTAACGTAATGTTTCTTCAAACACGTTATAAAAAAATTTATGAGCAGAAATGATTTCATGCTGTCAGGCACCCCCACTATTTTATTTTGGCCATAACTTGGTAATTCCTAGACTATTTGCGTAACGTTTTACATATTCTTTGTCAGCAAACCCTAAGGAACCCAAATATACGAATTTAATGGAGCCAATATGCATTTTCTTCTAGGATAGTCGTGCTGTCATGTTTTCAAACGTAAACCGGTATAATGTCATAATTCCCAATAAGCGTTTTTCAGGATTTTAAAACCTAACTCTGGTATGGGTAGTGAATTTTATCACTGTCGATTTGAAATAAAGTTAGTGCATGTGGCCTTACACGCGTGATGGCAGCAATTGTGTATCGCGCGACGCGTGTTTAGTGTTGCACGTGTCCCTGCTTTCTGCCTCTCCCTTCTCGCTATCCTTTAGTCCATCTGTCTTTTAGTTACGCCGTGTATAAAATGGAATGAATGAAATATTAAATTTAGGTCATTGATCAGCTTGCGTATCTCAAGGTTTTTCCAAGAAATACAGTACACGTTTCATTGAAGAAAGCGGGTAATAATACAGTAGGCTTTTACTATCAACGTGAAAGCGTTACAATTTGCAGACGAAGTAGAAAACAAGGGGGATTTCGAGTACAGTCATTGTGACAGCACTGTTCTTTACCATTCTTCTTTCCTTTTATTAAATTTATTTGTTAGGCTTTGCATTTACGTTTTAATTTATATATGGGGATTAGAATAATTCACGACATCTCCCCTCTTAAAACAGACATTATATGTCAGTCCTTTATTCTATATACACATAGAGAAATTTATTATTATTTCTGGGGTTTACGGTGATTCTCATCACACGGATGGCGGCTTAAAAAATCCGCTCCCAAATTTGTTTTTCCAGATATATACTCAATGCTAAAATTATAGGGAGCCAAAAGCAAGGACCATCGGAGTAACCTAGAGTTCTCATGCCTAGCCTGTGCTAGAAACGATAAAGGTTTGTGATCCGTTTGCAACTTAAATGCCTTCCCATACAGATAAATATTGAATTTCTTTATTGCCCATATTACTGCAAGACATTCTTTTTCGCTAGTTGAGTAGTTGATTTCAGCTTTATTCAACTTTCTGCTAGCATATGCCACTGGGCTTAATTCCCCATCCAATGCATCTGATTTCTGTAGTAGAGTTGCACCTAACCCAATATTACTGGCATCCGTCCTTACTATGAATTCTTGACTTAAGTCAGGTAATTTCAAAATAGGTTTACTTGTGAGCTTTTCCTTCAATTCTTGGTAAGCCATTTCACATTGTGGTGTCCATGTAATGCGATCTGGATGTCCTTTACGTGTCAAATCAGTTAACGGTGCACATATGGAATTAAAGTTTTTGATATACTTCTGGTAGAAACCACATAATGAGACAAAGGATCTCACGTCCTTCTTGGTTTGTGGTCTCGGGGCTTTCTTTAGTTTCTCTAAATTCTTTGGGTCAGGGGTCATGTTTCCCTGATAAACTGTGTGTCCCAAAAATTCCAATTCTTTACATCCAACGCAACATTTGGTTGGTCGGGCTGTTAAATTTGCTTCCCTAAGTCGATCAAACAGCATGTTCAGAGCGTCAATGTGTTCCTCAAATGTTTCTGTTGCTATAAGGATATCATCCATGAAATTTGTTATACATGGATTATTCAGAGGGTCCAATAATTTTCTCATCATTCTAGAGAAGACACTAGGCGCATTCTTCAATCCAAATGGCAATCTATTAAACTCATAGTGTCCTTCTGAGGTACTAAAAGCTAGGTATGGTCTAACCTCAGGCTTTACTGGAATCTGATAGTATCCTTTACTCAGATCCACTTTTGAGAAATATTTAGCTTTATTTAGTCTGGCAAACAGCTGATTTGTATCCGGCAATGGATCCACCAGTCCTTCTGTAATAGCATTCAGTCTCCTGTAATCTATACAGAGTCTATGTTCTCCAGAGGGCTTCCTTAAGAGTACAACACCGGAACTATACGAGGATTCACTGTGCGAAATAATTCCTTCCTTCAACAGATAGTCTATCTCTTCCTTCAAAGCTTTCTCCTTAGCAAACGGAATCGAATATGGTTTCATACAGACAGGTGTGGGGTCTATCAGTTTCATATCATATTCCAATAGGTTTGTATGCCCTGGTCGGTCTGTTAACACCTCTGCATGATTATTTAGAACCTGTTGCACTCTCTCTTTCTGAGTTTTTGTTAAATGTGTACTGATTTTCACCTGTGCTGCTGTCTCACAGGGGTGTAATGGATATTCAAATGATGAAAGTGGTTCCTTTTTCATCTCCATGGCGATGGACAAGGTCAACAAGTGTGTCTCTTCCTGCTGTTCTCTTTCCAAATATTTCTTCAGGAGATTCACATGATAGATTTTTTCTTTCCCCTTCTTATCTATCTTATAATTTGTTCTAGACACCTTCTCTAAAACTGTATATGGACCCTGCCATCCAATTTGTAACTTATTCTGACTCCCGGGGAGAAGAAGCAGTACCTTCTCTCCCACAGCCAAATCTCTGTCTTTCGCCTTCCTGTTATAATAGGCAGCATGTTTCTTCCTGGCTTGTTTCAAATTTTCATTGGCAAGTTTCCAGCCAGTTTTTAAACGAGTGGTCAGCTCATTCACATATTGGTATGAAGATGTAATGTTTTCCTCTGCCTTTTCATCAGTCCACGTTCTTAACAAAGCTTCGAGTGGACCTTTTATTGGCCTTCCAAACAATAATGTTGCCGGGGCCATACCGGTTGAACTATGGGGTACCTCCCGATAAGCAAAGAGGGCGGCGTGCAGGTACTGGTCCCATGTATCTGGTTTTTCGTGTGCCAACTTTCTCAGGATCGACATCAACGTGCCGTTAAATCTTTCCACTTGGCCGTTCCCTTGGGGATGGTACACACTACAATGGAAGTGTTTGGCCTGGAAGATCCTGAAAACTTCTTCAGTTAGTTTCCCCTTGAACTGAGAGCCATTATCAGTCAAGATTTGATTGGGAAAGCCTAACCTTGTGAAAATTGTGAGCAATGCCTCTGCCACATGTTTAGAATCAATCGATGACAGGGCTACTGCCTCTCCCCACATAGAACAAGTGTCCACCAGAGTCAGAATGTAGCTGTTCCTTCTCTTGGTTCGGGTGAGAGGTCCCACAAGATCCACGGCAACTCTCTCAAAGGGTGTTCCCACTATGGGCATTTCCCCCAGAGTTGCTGGTGCAGTCCAATGTTTAGGTGCTACTCGTTGGCACTCTGGACAGGATTTTACATATCGTTTGATATCTTCAGTTATTCCTGGCCAGAAATAGTGACAAGCTATTCGCTGTCCTGTTGCGCTGATTCCCATATGACCACTGAAGGGAATCGCATGCCCTAGTTCCAACACTTTAGTCCTATATGAAGTGGGAAGGACCAGCTGTCCGTGACCATTGGATTCAGATCCAGCCTTCCTATATATCAGTTTGTTCTTCATATAAAACTCTCCCTTGCCTGGAGGTGTATGAGATTTGGGCAACTTCTTGAAACATGGCTTGAGTGTTTTGTCCTCAGCCTGTGCCTTCCTCATCTCATCTGGGTGAGTATTTATTGGATTATCCTCCTCCTTTTTAGACTGTGATCTGGTCTGCACTGTTGCCAATATCACAGGTCTCTTGGGATTCCCCAAGAAGACATATCTACACCCCAATATCAGAGGGTAGATTGGCTCATTTATCACTGCTGCTTTTATGATTCCTTCCACATATCGCGTTTTCACTTTTATTCGGGCGACGGGAAGTGTCATGGTAGCTACATCCTTGGTTGCAGTTTGAATCTCCACTGTTTCTGTGGTGTATTGATCGGCCTGCACCAGGTGAGAACTCACAACGGAATCGTAATCTAAACCGGTATCATATAAACACCTTATAGTGACACCATTACAGATGACATCTTCACACACTGGGGGGTGGTATGGTTCCTGTAGTTCTTCAGGTTTGACCTTCTTTTCCTTTTTCCCCGATGTCATAGCAGCACAATGAGGAGGTTTCCTTCTACAATGGTCAGTGTCATGATTGTTCATCTTACAATTTTTACACCACCTTTTTCCTTGGTTGAAAGATTTTCTTTCATCATATTTCCTTTCATCGAATTGTGGGGTTTTATTTTTATTTTCATACCGTGGCCTATCAAACTGGTGCTTACCTTTGTTTTGATCCCTAGGATCAAATTTATTAAAGTTCTGTGGTGCCCTAAAGTTATCCACTTGTTTCTTTTTATTACCTGTTACCTCTGCTTGAGCTGCTTGATACCTTTCAGCAACATTTAGCAACTCACCCAGCCTCTCTGCACCTTGTTCCATGAGAAACTTTCTCAGGTCTGGAGCCATGGACTCTCTTAATTGCTCTATAAGGACCATTTCCTTAAGATCTTGGGTTTTCCCCAGAGAAGTCCATTTCTCCAAGTATGTCTCTATTCGTGCAGAGAACTGGTGATAGGTTTCACCTGACAGTAGTTTAGCATTCCTAAATTTTTTCCTATAAAATTCTGCATTCTTTTCATATCTTAACAAAAGAGCCTGCTTTAGCATGTCATAATTTTCCTGATCACTTCTGCTCATTTTTGCAAAAACTTCATAAGCTGCCCCACGAAGTCCCTGAGATAACTTTAAGCTCCACCTTTCTCTCTCTAACCCATATGTGGTAGCTAATAGTTCATACCTATTTAGATAGCTCTCTATATCATCGTCTTTCTCAACAAAATGATCTAAATGAAAATTCATAGCTGAGGTTGAGGCTCCCTGGCTAGCAGTAGCATCAGAGGCAAAGGGACTGGCACCATTTTCAGGAGCATGGCCTTGAAACTCAAACTCCCTTAGTCGTAACTCATGTTCCCTTTGTAATCTCTTCTCCTCCTTTTCTGCTTCCCTCTCTGCAGTCAATCTTCTTTCTTCTGCAGCTAATCTTTTATCTTCTCTTTCTGCCTCCAATGCTTTAACCTCTTTGTCAGCCTCAATCTGCAACCTCTTAGCCTCAGCCTCAATCTGCAACCTCTTAATTTCCTTTTCAGCTTCTAACTTTCTTTCGGCCTCTTTTTCTAATCTTCTTTCTTCTCGTTCAATATATTTGTCACATTCAGCAGTGACATAAGAAATCATAATTTGCCCGTCCATTCCTAACTCTTTCGCAGTCTGTACAGCAGCAGATCGAAATTTTGCCAGGTCGGCCATTGTCTAACAGATAAATGTCTAAACAATTTTATCTATGACTAATTAACTCAAGACAACACAGGCACTGTGAGCTCAACCTTATTTATTTTCACCCAAGGATACCTTTTAATTCTTATTATTCCCTGAAGTGAGTTACCCCCAATATTTGTAATAGGGAAAGATTCAAAATCCCGAGGGCGAGACCCCAATATATGTGGTAAAGTGGGATGTTATAAATATTTATAGGGGACTTATTGTACTGACTGAGATCAGCTGTGAAGGTATCTATATCTAATAAGAGTAGTGTATTATAGATAACCTTACTTACTGCCACATATGTATACCTCAGTCAGAATTATTCTGGAATAGTGTGATGACTACGTTATATGTCTAGGGTATGTGTATGATGAAGTGTAAGTCATAACAACAACAGACAGATAAACAATTTAATTTATTCCACCACACTTGACAACACTGTGACACTCACATACATATAACACTCTAAGAGGATATCTTAAAGGAGTCACTGATAACTTTTCAAATAACAATATGTATTCAGTGCTGTCATGAATGTATATGTGTCCTGATTCAAATACAAAGGGAACCAGGAATCACAATCAATTTTAATTACAAGTTATATGTACAGAATTTATTAATATGATTCTTATAGTGACATATATTATTAATGGTATCCTATGTGTGTCAGTTGTGTAGTGGTAATATGAGGTAATACTGGTTTTGTTTTGTTCAAGCTCTGTTGGTATTTGTCATCATGACTTCAATAGTTTGTTTCTATTGGAACTAGTATTGGAGATGTTCTCAGTTCCTGGTATTAAAACAATTAAATTCCCCTCTTAATTTTAGTTTATAATGTCATTTTAAGATGGGGGTACATAATGTTGAGCTCCATGGCCACACTCTCTTATCTTGCGTGATGACTGCAGTAAAAGACTCCTCTGCTCGATTATTTAAATGAGTTCTGGAGCCACCCCACTGGTTGCTATATGGACCAAGGAGTATGCTGTCCACCTCTGGCTTCAACAAAGCTCTGACCAGGTGCTGCTCAATAACTTTAAGACCACGGTCCCATAATTCATGGAAATAATAATAAACAGTTTCGTTGACTGGCAATGAATATAGCACAACTCCGATCTGCCGATGTCACAGGCTTTATTTTATAAAAAATATACACTGGTGCTCAACGCACTGCTTCTTAGTAGGTTTATTACAAGATGTGGGGGAGCCGCGCTAGCGTAGTGGTTACAACACCGCTCTGGCGACCGGGTGATACAGGATCAAACCCGGGCGACGGCATTTGAGGATTTTTCGTCGACCGGGATTTGGACTGGATTAACTCGAGACCTGGCGAGAACATTTGAAGGAGTGTCGTCGACCAGGGACTGGCGGCTCCTGAGCCGACCCAGCTGCAATGGGTACCTCCGAAATCGGCGAGTATTTGCCTGAATGGCGAGGGACACCTGTCTCTGTACAAGAAATAAAGGGATACTCACGTAAAATCAATGTCAGGTTAGACATAAAATAATAACCTGAGATTTCGCCTCGAGTATTAGCGGGCGAACGCAAAAAAAAAAAAAAAAAAAAAAAAAAAAAAAAAAAAAAAAAAAAAACAAGATGTGGCAATGAACAGACGCTCTGAATTGTGTATATTCGCAGCTCTACCCAATCACACCACGTCTACACATCTTTTCAAAAAAGTACCCCTTTCTCACGTTTCCCCTGACAACACAAGATAGTATTTATAGTCCGACCAATCGTGTTTAGTCTTTCATTTGTTGCGCTCCAATCAAATAGGAGTTAACATGGTAGGCTATTTCCGTAACGTAATGTTTCTTCAAACACGTTATAAAAAAATTTTATGAGCAGAAATGATTTCATGCTGTCAGGCACCCCCACTATTTTATTTTGGCCATAACTTGGTAATTCCTAGACTATTTGCGTAACGTTTTACATATTCTTTGTCAGCAAACCCTAAGGAACCCAAATATACGAATTTAATGGAGCCAATATGCATTTTCTTCTAGGATAGTCGTGCTGTCATGTTTTCAAACGTAAACCGGTATAATGTCATAATTCCCAATAAGCGTTTTTCAGGATTTTAAAACCTAACTCTGGTATGGGTAGTGAATTTTATCACTGTCGATTTGAAATAAAGTTAGTGCATGTGGCCTTACACGCTTGATGGCAGCAATTGTGTATCGCGCGACGCGTGTTTAGTGTTGCACGTGTCCCTGCTTTCTGCCTCTCCCTTCTCGCTATCCTTTAGTCCATCTGTCTTTTAGTTACGCCGTGTATAAAATGGAATGAATGAAATATTAAATTTAGGTCATTGATCAGCTTGCGTATCTCAAGGTTTTTCCAAGAAATACAGTACACGTTTCATTGAAGAAAGCGTGCAGCGACACAGTAGGCTTTTACTATCAACGTGAAAGTGTTACAATTTGCCGACGAAGTAGAAAACAAGGGGGATTTCGAGTACAGGCATTGTGACAGCACTGTTCTTTACCATTCTTCTTTCCTTTTATTAAATTTATTTGTTAGGCTTTGCATTTACGTTTTAATTTATATATGGGGATTAGAATAATTCACGACAGTCTAACATGCAAATGTAACAATTCAATCTATCAATAATTATCTAAGGACACTACAGGCACTGAGAGCTCAACGTTATTTATTTTCACCCAAGGATACTTTTTAATTCTTATTATTCCCTGAAGTGAATTACCCCCAATATTTCTAATAGGGAAAGATTCAAAATCCCGGACGAGCCCCCAATATATGTGGTAAACTGGGATGTTATAAATTTTTATAGGGGACTTAGTGTACTGACTGAGATCAGCTGTGAAGGTATCTGTATCTAATAGGCGTAGTGTTTTACAGATAACCTTACTTGCTACCACATTATGCCTCAGTCAGAATTATTCTGGAATATTGAGATGACTACGTTAAATGTCTAGGGTATGTATATGATGAAGTGTAAGTCACAACAGCAACAGACAGATAAACAATTTAATTTATTCCACCACACTGGACAACACTGTGACACTCACACACATGTAACATTCTATAAGGCTATCTTAAATGAGTCACTGGTAAATTTTCAAATATCAATATGTATTAAGTACTTTCATTAATATATATGTCCTGATTCAACTACAAAGTGAACCAGGAATCACAATCAATTTTAATTACAATTTATATGTACAGGATCTATCAATATGAATCTTGTAGTGACATATTTTATTAATATTATCCTATGTGTGTCAGTTGTGTAGTAGTAATATGAGGTAATACTGGTTTTGTTTTTTCAAGCTATGTTGTTATTTGTCATCATGACTTCAAGTGTTTGTTTATCTTGTAAATGGTATGGGGAAAAGTTCACAGTCCCTATCAATTTAAACACTGTATTTTCTCTCTGGTTTATTATAAAGTCAGATTTTGAGGGGGGGGGGTAATGTTGAGCTCCACTGGCCACATAGGCTTATCTTTCGTGATGGCGGCAGGAAAAGACTCCTCTGCTCGATATCCTCCCTGTGTTCTGGAGACACCTCACTGGTCACTATCTGGACCCAGGAGTATGCTGTCAGCCTCTAGGTTCAGCAAAGCTCCGACCAGGTGCTGCTCAATAGCTTTAGGACAACGGTCCCTGAAACAAGAAGGTTGTACCTCCTACTTCATAACTAGTTTATAATCCATTTACAGACTGAACACAATACATAACAAACACTGAGTTCAGAGCGGTAGGCCAACTGTCAGCTTCATCTGAAATAATTTACACCAGTATATTCCTCCCTAATGGTTACTACGCCTCTGCAATTCCAGCATTATTTCTTTCTAGTCCATAAGATAGGTGTCAGTGTACTGTTTGGCAATTCCATGCAGTGTTACTTTCCTCCGACACCTTCTGTTCAGGTTGGAGCACTATATAGGCTTTACCTCACGTTCGCTACTGAACTACACATATATATATAGACATAAATTATCAATTTACATTCAATTTTCATTAAAAAGATATTGAATATATCAAGCTTACCACAATTCATGGAATAATACACAGTTACGTTGACTGGCAATGAATATAACACAATTGCGATCTGCCGATGTCCCAGGCTTTTATTTAGAAAAGTATGCACTGGCGCTCAACGCACTGGTTCTGTAGTAAGTTTATTTGAACATGTGGTGGTGACCTGACGCCACTGATTGACTATATTCGCGGGTCTAACCAATCGTGCCATGTTTACCCAATCGTTTGAAAAAAAGTACTCCTACTCCCGTTTCCCCTGACAACAAAAGATAGTATTTATAGCCCGACTAATCGTGTTTAGCCTTACATTTATTGCGCTCCAATCAAATCGGATTTAACATGGAGACCCATTTCCCGTACAATGGTGGGGTGAAAATCTGCCACTGAGCGATTCTGATTTGGGTGTTGTCTAACATCCCTCACTATTTCTTTTGGCTATAATTTGTTAATTCCTAGACTATTTGCGTAACGTTTAACATATTCTTTGTCAGCAAGTCCTAAGGAACCCAAATATATAAATTTAATGGGGCTAAGGGGCTGCGTTCAAAATATGCATTTTCTACTACCTCCTGTTCACTTCGAATACGATGTGGTGTCTGGGTACTGTAATGTTTTCAAACGTAAACCAGTATAATGTCATATTTCCTAATAAGAATTTTCAGGTTTTTAAAAACTAACTCTCGTATGGGTAGTGTTGTTTATCACTGTCGATTTGAAAAAAAAGCTAGTGCTTGTGGCCTTACACGCGTGATGGTAGTAATTGTGTATCGCGAGACTGTGTTAGTATTGCCTGCGTTCCGGCTTTCAGCCTCTCCCTTTCTTTCTATCTTTAGTCCATCTGTCTTTCGTTTTTGGTAACGTAGTGTATAAAATGACATGAATGGAATTTTAAATCTAGGTCAACTGCGTATCTCAAGGTTTTTCTTAGAAAGGCAGTACACGTTTTATCGTAGAAAGTGGGTATTGAAGCAGTAGGCTTTTACTATCAACGTGAAACGTTACAATTTGCAGACGAAGGAGAAAACAAGGGGGATTTCGAGTACAGTCATTGTGACAGCACTGTTCTTTACCATTCTTCTTTCCTTTTATTGAAGTTATGTGTTAAGCTTTACATTTACCTGATAATTTATATGTGTGGATTAGAATTTCTCACGACACACTGCTAAGTCGTTGTTTTCGTGATGTTAATCAGGCGCCTTTTTCGCTGTCCGTCAGCCGTTTTTTTCTTTTTTTTTCAGATTTTTTTTACTCTCCCTGAGTGTATATCGTATCACTCAGGGCATGTGATAAAAAATCACCAATATGCCAGTTAATTTAATGAAAAATGTGTGACTGGACAGCGGCAGTTTCTTGTGCCTGAAGGAACATATTAAGTTTACATACATTCACAAAATGATAATATACAACTGTGCACAGGTTGATGTAATCATCACTCACTCCCTGCTCCATTCGGAATATGGGGTTTCCTCTGCTTTTGGTTCTTCCGTGTGAACTAGCATGAAGCAATCACCAGCGCTTGCTGTGGTGGTTCATGAATGTATCCTTTTCACATGCTCAGGTTTCCAGCCTAGTATGAATCTTTAACACCACTAGCAAGTATAAGCATGTCAAATTCAAAGTATAAGAAATATATTACAACTCACCCTAGTAACTAGGAATCTTAGGCTTCTTGATCAGGTAAATAGTCTTGGCAACTTGATATAGATGCCTTAAACACAGGTCGGGGTATTTAGTTCTATTAACAATCCCTCTGCGACTTTGAGCTTAAATCCTGTATAAGTCCGGTTTTTGTATGAGTAACTAAGGGTTTCCTTGCTGTAGTGTTCAGAAATGTTCCACTAAGTCCGGTCCTATTTAAAGTCAGAATCTTTACTTCTATTGTTTCTTGGCCTCAGTCCGAGCTGTCTACTTGACGATAGTGTGGTCTGTCCGAAATGTGCTAAGTTATATTCGCAGCTTACAGTCCACGCTCATATGTTGGTTACTTCATGGCATTTCCGACAACCTTCCAATGAGAAGGAATGTATATCAGCCTCTCAAATGCTAGCCAATGGCACTCAAAAAGTGTTGGTTATGTCAGAATATTCCTTATGGAATTTTTTTCTGCGTGACACTGAAGTAGTGAATTCAAAAGTCATTTTCCCTATATGAAAATGTGATTTCCGCATGTTTCCATTATCACATTTGCAAAATCACTTCTATGAATATCTCCCACGATTGAGATTAACCATTATGTTATATGACGTCATTTCGTCAGTCTGTGTGTCTGGCTTAACAGACATTTCCGCTCATGTGTATCAAATGGCTTGTCGCAAATCTGACTGCCTGTCTAGACAAATCGGGGTTTATACAATTAAACCCGTATTTCAAGTCCATTCTACTGTCGGATAGGAAGTGATTACGTAATATTGAGCAAACAATTCATGCTCTCATTACCTGGAGTCAATGTGGTATTATCACGTTTAGTGATTTGATTAATCTCTCGGGTTAGGCAATATGATTGTCTGGACATAAGAGTGAAGTGTGACAATTGGAAACAATTACTATACTACGGAGTTCTGTGCATCGAAAATAAGAAATAATAGAGAGAAGGAAGAGAGAGAAAAATTGAAGAAAAACTGAACGGTCTAATTCCGCGACAGACTCCACATCCTAAGATATTTGTTAAATATCCCGTTTGGGGCGTTCAACGTTTTTGTGGGTTCTGCTGTCCACTGAGTTCGTTAACTGTTGTAGAGTTTTCCTCTCTTCCCTTATCTCGGTGGCGAATGACTGAGTTTCTCGCTTTGCAGTGTGTGCAGTTGTGAACGTACTGACGCACATCTGACCACCGTCTAGACCAAAAGTAAACCTCCTTAAGAATACTCATGGTGGTTTCCACTAGAGCATGTTCTCCCAAGGGTAATACATGTGCAGCTTTCATAATGGAGGATCGTAAGGGGAGAGGCACCACGAGATGCTTCCCTTACCTCGTCCGTCGATAAATAACTCCATCTTCTTTGAAAAATATTCCATCCGAAGAATGGAACTGTGCTCTATGTTGCTGGTCAAAAAGCAGGGCGCTATGGTTGCGTCATCTTCTGTGTCCTTTTCTGCTCTGTCATACTAAGTAGAAGACACGAATCTAGGTTAGAGCTCTCCAATGCTGGGAGTTGTGTGCTCTGCTTCATCTCCTTCCTCTTTGGTGTGTTAGGGTTTTCACCATCCTGGTAGTCCGGGTTATGGCGAACAGAACAATCTCTCACAAACTGTCGGATCTTCTGTTGCATGCCTGGCCAGAAATATTTTAAGGATACATGCCTTACTAAAGCACGTGCTCCTCTAGTGGGATGCGGCAAGGTTGAATGCATTTCCTGTGATAGGCGGTGGCGAAAATGGAGTGGGACTAGCTGTCTCTTCTTCCCTACCCGTCTGTAAACTAAACTTTTCTCCTTATAATATGCTCCCTGAGGAGTATGGGAATAATTTATATACAAATTTGAGAAGCAAAGCTTGAGGTATTGGTCGTCTCTTTGTGCCTTCTTCAGCTCTGAAATGTTCAGGCTGAATAGAGATGAGAGCTCATGGGCCGCAGGGGCGGGTCCTGGGTTCTCTTTCTCTTGTGTTTACTTTGGCATATGTGTAGGATCTCTAAGAAACACATATTTTCTCCCTAAAATGAGAGGGTAGGCTAAATCGTCTACCACTGCGGCTCTGATATTTCCCCCGCACAAATCGGGTTGGAACATCAATCTCCGCAACCGGAAGAATCATGGGTTTTATGCTCTTCCGGGGCCCCCGTATTTCTACAGTTTCATCAGTGTACTGGTGGGCCTTTACCAAAGATGTAGAAACTAGAGCTGAGTATTCTAAGCCCGAATCATATAAACAAAGTACGAAGTGGTTACCGACAGTTACTTGTTCACTAATGGGAGGATGACTAGGGTTGTGTTCGTATACCTGAAGATCATGGTTCACTGTCAACCTCGTGAGCAGACGTGCAACATTATAAGGGCCTGTTTTCTACCTCTTACAGTCCGATATGAAATACGTGTCGGTTTTGCACGATTTGCACCATCGCCTTCCAGTTCCCTGGGCTTAATAGCTCTGTCTCTGCCTATCGTTATTGTTGAGTCGTTTTGGTGTTATTCGTACTCTTGGATTCAGTCTCAGCGTAATCCTTTTCTTTAGGGTGACTCTCGGGGATGCACCTCTTCGCTGGGATCACTACCAACTGGGCGCTTTGATATCGATCAGAAAATAGCACCACAAGATCGAGAGTTTTGGCCCCATGCTCTGCCAGGAACCGTCTCATGTCAGGGGTGAGCGAGTCATTGAACTGCTCCACGATTATCATCTCCTGCAGCCCTTCGTAAGATTCGTCTAAGATGCTGAGGGAGCCCCACTTCTCCAAGTGCGTAGCCAAACGTGTAAAAACTGTCTGAATGACTCATCCTTCTACCTCATTGCTTCATGAAACTTCTGTATGTTCAGCTGGAAACGTTGAAGCAAGGCTTTCTTCAACATGTCATAATTGTTGTTGTCTTCCGCGTCCATTTTTAGGAAGACATCGTAAGCAGATTCTCTCAGGCTCTGAGATAGCTTCATGTTGTATCTCTCCCTATCTAAGCCGTAGGTGGCAGCTAAAGATTGAAATCTAGACAAATCGATGTCTATTTCATCTGAAGCCTCAGTGTAAACAACTAACTGAAAAGAGGTAGCACTAGGCATCACCACGTGAGAACTATACTCCCCACTACTATCTTGGGAACTCCCCGACCCAATGACACTGGAGCCAGAGTCCGTTCTTCTACCTTCGTTCTCTAATTCCTTAAGTCGGATCCCATGGGCCCTTTCCTTTTCTCTGACTTCGGCTTCCTTCTCCGCTTTAATGTTTTGCACAGGAAATGTCCTAATATTGTCGAGCAACTGTTTAAGATGCCGTACGTTTCAGTTGTTTTAAGTGTCTAACTGGGTGAACTTGAACTTAGGGCGCGAAGTGATGACTCTGGAGTTTGGTTTGGTTTGGTTTGAAGGACAATTTTTATTGCACTCGGTGTCGTGAAGTCTGATTCACAACACGTCATTAATACCACAACGGCACGCCATACTTTATAACAGTGTTTGCTAGAAGAACCAATGGAACAGCATACTTATTCGTTTGTTTACAATAGGTATTAGGCATTCAACATGGAGTCTCAAATCTGTGTAACCCAGTTGGGTATGGAATAATACTACAGCATTATGAGTGAAGTACCGCCTGGAAGAGGTCAGTAATTTAATAATAGGAATGTTTCTGTATAAGTTTAGGTTACGCCTAGGAAAAGATGGAAGTATGATATAAAAAGACAATTGTCTACAAAGATAAGGACTAATCCACGGCGTATTTTAAACCTAAGATGAAGGAAATCGCTCCAGGAATAAGGAAGATATTTGAGTTCCTGGTTTTCCATATTTGCACATCCAGACAAATGTATGCCGATATTTGAGTATGCAACACACTTCAGCATAACTGCGTTCTGTGTCGTTCGGCCCTGACCTATATAAGGACTTGCCCTCTTGCGAAAGCAGGCTACAAAATTTTTAAACTACAGTAAAGAGCGCCAGGCGGTCAGTCAAACGTCCATTGCCTTCTACATCTGAGAGCAGACTGTATGACCATTAACAGCTCGACTGTATGTACTTGAGGGTTATATCCTGTCATAAGAGTACACTCTAAAGAGCCAGCCACAACTGATGGAACTAGTGGTGCGAGCGCCCTTTGAGTTTAGAGGGACAGCCACCCAGTACCTACTGCCTGGAGGAATCTCAGTTGATCTTTCCTTCCAGAACAGAAGTGTGACAGGCTTCAATACAATAAAGACATACATATAAGTGGCCAAACAAAGCTACTGTCCAGTATACACCAGTATTACCACAATCAAAGACAGCTATATCAAATGATGACCATTCATTGCAGCTAGATAGGGAGACTTATAGCCAGTGATTGACAATAATTCAGTAACTGTGAAGATCTAGTATTGATCTTAAAATAAAGACAGTCTACAACCAGACTGATATCAGCCAGGAAAGAAGAACTATCCTTAAAAAATTTAAAAGACTGTATTTAGTTGTCAACATTTTACAAGTGATTTTATTCATTTTATGTTGTAATCAAATTTTGAGTTCAGTGAAAAATTTTCACAAAGAAAAGAAAAACTTGTATAACATAAATTGTAAATATTTGCCAACAGACTTACTTGGATTATTTAAGTTAAGTTACAGTTCTTGTTGGTAAATAGTTTAGTTTAATACCCCTAGCAGAGCTAAACATTATAAACAGAGGAGGATCTGGAGAGGAGCATTTAGGAACCTAGGATAATACACTATCATCATACCTAGGAACTTATAGAGCTTAATCTTATCTTTGATGTCAATACACCCTTACTCTTTTCACAGAAGGGGGTATTGCTTATAAGACCAGTCTCTTATCTGGCACTATCCTGGTATCACCTGATCCAACTTTGTATCCAGGATATCTTATAGTTTTAAACAATATTAACCCCTCTCGTGACACACGGACTACTCCATCAGTGCTCCGATCTCCTCCCTTAGATCACACAAGGAGGATCTCAGCACAGTGCACGAACTCCGTAGCACCGGCGAGAATCCCATTGTGTGTATATAGGAATCACATTCTATACATATTTTTGTGGTAGGTAGGTTTCTAATTTTTAAATTTTGCCAGGGCAGCGGCCTGATAGGCCTACTCTTTACGATTTCCAACAGCCGTGGGATTCTTAACGTGCGGAACTTGCACACGGGACCTCCTATTTTTTCGCCCTTATCCGAGAAGGCTAGGCATCCGATCTCACTACCCAGGCGACCAGGGGGAAAAAGGGGGGGGGGTATGACTTTATTAGGACCACTGGTTTTGAAAAAAAGTTTCATAAAATATATTCCCCTCAACTGGGAATCGAACCTGGTACCTCTAGAATTCGAGGCGGACGCCTTACCTCTTAGCCACTCCGACCCCCCGACTCTGGAGTTATTCCCTTCTAATCTTAGAATTATATTCCAGACGTGTGGCCTGTCCTATATTGGGGTCCTCATATTCTTGTTTCTGTATATGTCAGTCTTTGCGTTATTGTTTTCGTTCTACTTCATAGTCATCTCTTTTCACGCATTTTCTTTGTACACACGCACAAATACACATACAGAACAAATAATAAACGCAATATGTTTCTTAAAAAATTCCTACCCAACTCATTATTTCCGGGTAATAATATCGTACATTACATTTTATCTACTATTTTTCCAGGTCACTTTTTTTTCTTTTAACTGTGAGGTATCTTGTTTATTAGTCGTCGAGTATCACTTGTTTTCAGTTAATATGCATGCAGTCGTTTTCAAACTTTCCTTTTTTTATCATCATAATAATGACCTTGTCACGGAATTTGGATCCAAGTCTTGTCCCCTTCGGCCGTATTCAGTTACATTTGTTGTGCGTACTGATTATGTGAAATTTCCGTGGTCGGCACATTTCTTTCTCTGCTATCAAGCAGATATTTGGTATTTTCAAATCACCTTACACTCCTTTCAGTAATAGTTATCATATTTGTTTGCCCGCTTGACCTTGTTAAGAGTAGGTGGATGATGCAACCTTAACCGACAATCGGTTGGTTGACATTCTCGTATATCAGAAGTTGGGCGACTGTTTCACACTGAAAACGGCCAGCAAATGTCGATTATTGCTAATAAGACTAGTGTGACGTCTTAGCCTAGATGGTAATATGATGAATTGTTGTTTGCACAAGGACAGGGCGATAATTATCAGTCAGACACACCTGAGCGGAAATGTTGTAGTAAGCTTCCGACAGAATTATTACGAAGAAATTACTTGTGATAATATAGGGAGTGGTATTTGTAATCATTTACGAGAATATTCGAATGTCACGATTGCCATATATGGAAGACGTGACCTTTACAATCACACACAGAATTCCTATGAGGAATTTTTTTAGAATAAACCCCATCCTAAACACGCATGTTATAAACTATTGGTCGGCACTCGAGATGTAAACATAACAACATTTCTTATTGAGGCCTGGTCTAATAGTAAACAACACGTGCCAGGAACGATAAGAGGAATATAACTTGACACTTTTGCAGTTTATAGCACTGTGAAAATATCGTCGAGAAAACAACCAGACCTACCAAAGTTAAGAATAAAATCAAAATTCATTTATCGGACCGGACTTGTTTGAGCCTCTTGAGGACTTAAAAGCGCAGGAAAACTCTACTTTTATTAGCGAGGAAAACCGGAATCTGAGGAATCTGAAACACGGAGTCAAAGTAGGAACTTATTATAAAGTAACAGTCCCAGAACACGTGTAAGAGGCATCTTCAACAAGTTGCCTTAACTCTGTCTCTGAGCCAGAAGTCTGTGATTACAAAGTCAATTTGGAGTAAGTTGTATATCTTTAATTCTATGTTTTGCATTATTAACACGTGAAATAATATGTATATATTGACATGTGAATATTAATATGTGAAAATGGCTAAGTGGATGTCCATGTCATTTGAGGCTGGCAACCTCAGCATATAGAATCATGATTTCATGAACCACCACTGCAAGGGCTGGTGACTGCTTTATGCGTGTTTCTTGTAGAGGACTAAAAGCAGAGGTAGTCCCAAGCTCCATATGAAGCAAGAAGTGAGTGATGAAAAAAATGATGAACATACTTATTATATTATTAACATTTTCAACCAGCGTAGATGTAAATGAAAACATATTCAATCTATATTATTAACCTTTTCAACCAATGTAAAGTTAAACAAATATCCATTCAATTTAAATGTATAGAAAGTTTTCGCTCAATGGGATTAAAATTAATTCTCATCGAGTGTAAAGTTCTGAGATAGATGAGATGGTTGAATGAAAAGAGGAAGGCACATGAGTGTGCGTTAGGAAAACGCAATACTCAAGAAGGATTGTTCTCTTATTTTGTGACACTAGTCGGTGGTACCAACTGCGGGTACTATCTCTGGAACAAGTGATGGTATAAGTGGCATGAAGTCGACGCTAGACACGATCATCAGACGGGTCTTAGAGACGCGGGACAAGCTTGGTAGTTACTCCCTGACACTTGTTGGAACGTGCTACAACTTTCAAACTTGACCAGTGACGAGTTTGATACATTCATCTATCTGCAAAGAACCAAACATCAGCTGGAGCAGAACCTTATTGGCAGCTAAGTAGGAACATAAAAGCTACCAAATGAACTCTTACCCAATACTCTATAACATCACTCGATGATAATTATTGTTTGTTAAAGAATTATTCATGTTTTAAACTGTTTACTATAATTGATTATTAAATTTATTTACTTGTATAAAGACAAATCTAAAGTTGATTTAATCATTTTGAATGTACTACATCCGTATGTCTCAGAGAATTTTTTTAATACACTTACAGAGCTATACAATAATAATAAGAGGAACTTCGCTGAATTAACTCAGCTGGGGGCTTGAACGAGCTAACGAATTATAAGACAACCCTAAAGTTGACGGCAGATACTAGAGTTAGCATTTGTTCAGCTTCATGCAACATTGTTCTCGCTTTTCTGAATATCTTGTGAAAAAACCCTTGAGGTAGAAGCATCATTATCCTTCTATCTACAACTCTGCCAAGAGTAACCTTGTGCGAAGGTAGACACCTTTGAAGACCCACGTTAGTTACTCTTGAGTTTTGGCCACTGTTGGACCACTACTGCAGAGCTAACGGGAGGCAACCCGTGACAGACCTAATAGTTGGAGTGCTTCTGCCTTATGTGTGCAATAGGTTTCCTGTGTACAATGATCTCTTCCAGGACATAGTCATCAGTTGTTTTTGTTGATTATGTAAGTGTTCATATCCTTCTGTAATACTACTCCTTTTGATAGCTGCAAATGATCTTCTGGTTTGTTTTCTGATTGTCCATGATTTGTAATGACAAGGTTGGGTTTATATAACACTGAAGAACTCTGCCATTTTGACTCTAAAATATTTGTTGCGTAAAATGTTTCTTTCTTTCTTTTTCAAACATGCTCTTTTCACTTGGTATACTTTTGTGGCATTTATAATTGTTTGATTTGCATCGACCATTCTTTGTATTTTTAATGCTTATGACATCATCGTCAAATTAAAAACAACTTTCCATAACATATAAATCCCCCCCCCCCCCCCCCACCATAGTAAATTATAGTTCGTATTGTTTATTAAGATTACTTAGTGGCTTTTAATGGGTTAACAAGGATCGTATGTCACTTGTTTATTTAGCAATAAGTTGAATGTCTACTGAAACCGTAAACTAACCACACCAACCGGAACAGGAACCATTTGAACAGTGTTTACGAGATGCATGTACCAAGAACGTCCAAGAAAGCTGTTACTTATCGGACCAAATCAACCGAGCGGAAACAAAACATAACTTTCATCAATCCGTAAGGCTAGAGAACGAACTGTGTCAAATCTAATGTGCTTCAAATGGTTGAAGAGAATGGTGAATAATTAACGCATTGAATGGTGAATAATGAACACATCAATGAAACATATGCTCAGCGTAGATCCCGTGTTGTCTGTGTTGAGACCAAGAAAGAATAGAGAAACTGCTCATTCATGCAACACCTTAAAAAACCACTTATATCAAGTTATGTATTGGACTAACAACCTCGTCATGTACATTACTATAGAGACCACCACTGCAAGTCATCACACTAACGCAGGCTTCCTAGCTCGGTGGTCCATGGTTCGATCCCCAGTTGAGGTGGGATTTTTTTAGACCGCAAACGGCTCCGGGGTCGACCCAGCCTCATGAACTGGGTACCAGAGCTACTCTGGGAAGGTTAAGGTGGCCGGCGTGATGCTGACCATATCACCCGTAGTGTGCCGATGGTCAAGAAAATATGGACCTAACACAATATTCCCAATATGCCTTAATGGGCGTGTAACGGAATCCTTTACCTTTACCTTTCCTTTCCATGCTCCGTACGGAGTCAAAAAGAAAATGAATGAAAGTTCGATAGAAGGAAAAAAAACAAATGAAAGGCAGAATAGAAAAAGGAACACATAAGACCGAAAGAGAATCAGAAGGAAAGAAACAAGGCAAAGATATATAGGATACAAGATTCATAAATGACACAAAAGCGAAAGAACAAACACACGAAATGCGACGATCTTCGAATTCCAGAATTGATTTTAATTTTGGTGTTCTATGTTTCTCTGAATCCTAACCCTAATCCTAACCCTAACTGCTACGAAAGAACACTTAACTACACATATTCACTGCGGAGCAAAAAGGTACGAGTAATAGGAAATTACCATATTTGGTATGTCTAAATAAAACCTCAAGACATGAGAAAACTTCATGTACAGTTTTGTTGTTTGTGTCTTATGTAAGACAGCCCAAGGCAAAACTGAACCTGTCAACGACAAACATTCAGTAGTAATTTAGAAAAGAAAAACGAAAACAGAAAAAAGAAGGAAAGAAATAACGAAATAATGTTTATAAAATGCAAGGGAAAGAAATAATGAAAGAAAGAACAAACGAAAGAAAGAAAGAACGAAAAAAACAGAAAGAGAGAAAGAAAGAACGAAAGAAAGAAAGAAAGAGAGACGAGTATCTGCGAACTTCGAGTTTGATCTTTCTTTTCGGCAACTTTGGATATGTTTTTGGGAGACCGCATTATTTTGATCGCTCATGTTACTCGGACAATATTTTGTACGGCTAAATAAAATCTGAGGCGAGGGAAAAAATACATTGCACCTTATCTCTATCTGTCTCATTTAAGAACAGATCGAAGCATAACTGAAATCTGAAGAAAGAAAAGCCAAATCTGGGTTCCAGATCTCCGAAGTTCCTTTCAAGCCGTCTATGGCGGTTAGCGGATGAGTGATGCGATGTTTGATTGGCGCTGCTTGCCGTCATAGTAATAACATTATCCCTGATATGGGAATCAGGATTGGGAAAAATTACTTGAGCGAGGGCCCTGTTAGGATTACAAGCGACTGTAATTATGCTTTGTTGCCTTAAAGCATAAGGTTACCACAGATTGTCAGAAGAACAACTTGGTCGTTACACCCACTCCAATTACGTGTTTCCCCCACCCCTATTTTCTCTCGAATGTCTTTTGATTGTAACTCTTGTTTCCATGCTTCACTTCGACCAACCGTTATTCTAACCAGTTTTCCCCCGCCATCACATCTTGTAATTTTCTTATGCCAATTAAAGTTAAGTTACTTTTTCCCCATCGAAATCTGTTGCGATTATTTTTTACAGTAACAGCCATTGGTGTCTGCAAGAGCTGATTCTTGTGCGGATCGCAACTTGCTGCTTCCAGCACATGACAGAAAGTAATGCACCTGTTCTAGAGATGTTGGAAAAACTTTGTTTAAGCGATCTATGAAAATAAACTAGTCAAACAGTGTGATTTTTAACATATGAATGCTGCCCTTGTTCATGGTTAGGGTGGGGGAACAGAGAAACCGAGTGTGTGTGAGTAAGAGACAGTGAGAGAGAAGAGGTAAACAGAAAAGTTGAAAGAGAATCAAGTTGTAACGATGATTTATTGATAACGATGTGGCTGGTGGTGATTATGCAGACATGGAGCAGGAGTAGAGCATGTTTTCTGTTGCATTTTTACTAGCAGTCATGTGATGACCTAGTGGTACTAATGTAGACAATAGGCAGGAGATGATCCCATTTATTGTTATTATTTTTATACAGTCACGTGATGACCTAGTGGTAGTAGTGTAGTCACATCGCAGGAAAAGAGCCACTCTACTGGTGTATTTTTACAAGCAGTCACGTGATGTATGCCCCGTAAAATTCCCAGAGTCTTTGATGAGACAAAGAATAAATAAGACTATTCTCCATCAGGCATGTCGTACAAGGAGACTAATATACGGTTGTGCATAGGGATAGCAAACCTCAAAGGGGTCGGAGTGGCTAAGAGGTATGCCGTTCGCCTCGAATTCTAGAGGTACCGGGTTCGATTCCCAGTTGAGGGAATATAATTTATGGAAATTTTTTTTCAGAACCAGTGGTCCTAATGATGTCATACTCCCCTTGATCTCCTGCGTAGTGAAATCGGATGCCTAGCCTTCTCAGATAAGGGCGAATAAATAAGAGAACCCGTGTGCAAGCTGCGCATGTTAATAATCCCACGGCAGTTGGCAATCTTAAAGAGTAGGCTTATCTGGCCGCTGCCCTGGCAACATTTAAAAGTTAGAAGCCTACCGACCACAAAAATATTTATAGAGTGTGATTCCTATATACACACATTGGTATTCTCGCCGGTGCTACGGAGTTCGTGCACTGTGCTGTGATCCTCCTTGTAGGATCTAATGGAGGAGATCGGAGCACTGATGAGTTGTCGGTGTGCAATGCAGATAGTCCTTCAAACCTAACCAAACCTCATCATGTGAAACAACCTGCTACAGAAAGAAATACGGTAAGAGCATGTGAATGCCTTGTGCGTGTTTCCTGTAAGGAGGACAACTGGAGAGTGGGGTTCTGCTAGGCGTGAAAAGGAAATTGATAATAATATGAGGTATGATGATGATGATTCTAGACTCTTCATGTCGTAAAGCATCTTCTTGAATAAAAAAAAAATTAAATGAGAATAGCATGTCATTTCTCTATTGTGTGTTCCCATGTGTGTTCCCATGTGTGTTCCCATGTGTGTTCCCATGTGTGTGTATAGTTTTGTTGGGAATGTTTGGAACATCGTTTTGAAGAAATTACTACGAATTGGTAAAGTTATTAGAAAAACCAATTTTAGTGATTGATATTAAGTCATGATAACTTTGACTTCAAAGATCCGATGAAGTTTAAAGTGACTGGAATGAAATTCTTCTTCTTCTTCCATCCTTAGCCACCAACCGGCAAAGCAGTATGTGGCCAGTACGCCTAGTGGCGTCTTAGGGCAACAACATATTGATCAATCTATCGCTGTTTCCACCACGCCTAGTGGCGTCTTTGTGGAACAAAAACAGACCAAACAATCTATCGTTGTTTCCGTAATCAGATTGGTTGGCAAGCAGGTGATCAGCCCACTGTGCGAAGTTTTTACGGGATGGGGTAAACAGCCCCATACCCAACCCTCCTTAGTCGCTTTTTACGACATGCGTGGTAGGGTGCAGTGTTACTATTCTTTGCTCCCCTTTCGGGCCCCGGCAACACACGGGTGGGAATGAAATTACCATCGGAGAATTACTGTCATTAGGCTATACAGCAGAAAGAGCAAACCATTATTTCCCCCCCCCCCCCCCCCCCCCCCCCCCACGTCACGTTTTGGCGAATTACTTACTCATTTACTACTAATCTTGGAATATGCAGAAGTCACCTATTATATTTCTGTAACAACATATCTCTAGCATGATAAAGTGGCTAACCCAGCAACAACAAAAGAACAGCCTCACACAGAAACGATTGCAGAAGTGGTGGTTATCGCTGAGCAGACGTGGTGGAGTAGGTCAACTGGATAATATTTTCTGTGAGTTTATCTAAATGGCAAGTGTCATGGAAATATCTCTAGTATTTCGCTCGAGGACCAGGAATGTTTATATTTTAGCCATGAATTAAAATGTTTATATATAATGCACGGAAGGACGAAGACGCAGACAACAGTATAAACTTGTTTTAAACCAAAAGTACACATTTAAACCAGAAAACGTTTATCAGAAAGTATTCATACCGTTAGGCAGAAACAAAGAAGTAGATTAAGTTAAACAAATATAAGGTTTTGCACGCACACAAAAAATCATAATTACCATTACCCATTAGCTCCCCGAGGAGCATAGGAATTAAACACACATGAAAGTTTTCCGTTCCTGTGCCATCAGGTTTTGTTTTTCCATGTCATTCTAATTCCATTTTATTTACATCTCCAGTTCTCTTGTCCATACCTGTGTCGGTCTCCAGCTACTTCACTTACCTTGCGAGTTCCAGAATAAACACTACCTTGTAATGCTACCAGAATGTTTCCTCAGTGCAATATATGTATGGCCTATCCATCGCCAGGGTCCTTTCTGAATTGTTTGAAATAGTGACAACATTAATAGTATTGCATCATATAGCAAGAATAATACATTTATAATCTAGGGGGAATAATACTAGCAAGTTTGTCTGGCACACATTGGTAAGAAATACTTAGAAACTGTAACAACTTAACAATAGCCATTGTTTTGTTTTTTTAACATAGGAGAGCCTGCTATTCTACCTATACTGCATGAACTAGAATAACATGTAGTATGTTTCCTTGTGCTACGTGTAGCGGGGACAAAGGAAGACAAGGACTTCTACCTGACATGAGGCTGTGCGTGAGGCTGTGCGTGAGGCTTGCAGCATCATCATGTAAGACAAAATGCTTCAGAAACCACCAATGCAGGAACATGTGTTTTGACGCAGATTTGCTCCAACAGTGGGCCGCAGCAATGGTGACTACGTGATTGGTAGGGAGAGAGAAAAAGCAAAATGAATAATGAACGAATATATTTCTCCTGTAATCCGTCAATGTTTTCTTTTTTCGTGAATTATGTTTCAGCTTTTTCAGAAATCTCATTTCGACAGAGGTTTTCTCCCCTTGTATGTGATAAATATACAAATATTTTTCACGCACAGCAACGACACAATCATGTGTGATAACTCTAGTCATCCCCTCGAAATGTTGCTTGTATAACAGCTCCAGCTGCTCCTGTCGGCTCGCCTGAATTCAGCTTCCACATTGCCAGTCATTTTACATCATTGGAGAAGTATACATTTCTTCTCAGTCAGAAGTATAAATAATATTTGTCTCCCCTGTACCCTTGTCTACCCCTGCAAAAAAAATGCAAGTTATTTGAAAGTTTCATTTTCGCAAACATATATCAAATCAACATATTACTTTTCTGTTTTTACGTTTCCTTCGACAGAAAAATGCAAACAGAGAAAAACTAAATTAAATTGGATTAGTAGTATGGACGACGCAGCATCCGAACTAACCAACTAGCACCAGCTGCCTCAAATTGGACTCGTTTTCACACTTTCTTGAAATGCGAGTGTTGACTCACTTTCCATTTGCTCAAAGAGATGTCCATTGTGTGTTCTCGCGTGAGTTGGACTATTGATCCCGTGGGGGGGGGGGGGGGGGCCCCGCTGGTCAAATATTAGACCTGGCCTAAAGGGGTATGATCCTGGAGAGAGCAATACATGTTTCGCCGGCAGACAGTTTTGATAGCTCGCTCTCGCCACGTTCTCCTCTGTCTCCTGTCGCCATTGATGGCAACAATGAGTTCCAGGGGTAGTTTTACACTAAGTGCTTGTAATGCAGCTGATTGCTGCAAATTAAATGGATAGGGTGTCTTTCATTTCTGGTTCTCTTTCTATCTCCCTGTCTCACGTCGTCTTACTATCACATTCTCTTCATTCTGGTTTTGTCAATTTGTATTTCTCTCTCTTTTCGTTGTACATTGTTAATTCTCTGCCACTTTCACTGTATCTAATCTCACTATAAATATATTTCCTTGTATTTATTTCTCCATCTAACCTCACAATAAATGTATCTTATTGTCTTTCTTTCTCCATATAATGTCACTACAACTTATAATACTGTCATTATCAAATAATCTCTTTGCACATGTATTTCAATGTCATTCTTTATATATGTATTGTCAGTATAACTCTATCATTCTGTCTTTCTCTAAATAAAACCTCCTATAAAAATGTCAGTGTGTCTTTCATTCTCGATTTAATCTCAATGTAAATATGTTTAGTATCTTGCATTCTCTATTTAAACTCACTTTAAACTTATCTAGACGTCTTTCACTCTCCATAAAATGTCATTTTAATTGTATCGTATTGTCTGTGTTTCTACAAATAATGTCACTATAATTGTATCGTATTGTCTGTATTTCTCCATATAATGTCACTATAATTGTATCATAGTGTTGTTCATTCTTCATACGATCTCATTACAATCTTATCATACTCACTTTCTCCATCTAATCTCACTCTAACTCATTCTTAGTGTCTTTCTTTCTAATCCTCTCTCCATTTGCTTACCGAAATCAGTGTTTTTGTTTCTCAATCTTTCAAATGTTGTCTCCATATGCCTTTTTGTCCAGCTTCTTTTTTTTCAGTGACCTTACGTTTCTTTCTGTTATATCAAGCCTTTGTCTTTATGTATGTTCACCTCTATCAATCACTCTAACTTTCTTTTCTATTTTTCCCCTGCCTGCTTAGATATTTTTTGGTCTCACTTTTATCGTTCCCATGCGTTGTATTTGCATCCACATTGTAAGGAAAGTACACTCTGTTAAATTTCTTTATGTTTCTAATTTTGTATGAAAGGTAAACTCACATACATTTATCAACTTTATGTTTATAGTTGCGTTTGGAAAGTAATCTTTCATAAATGTATCAACTTTTTGTTTATAGTTGTGGTTGGAAAATAATCTCCCCTAAATGTATCAATTTTATGTTTATACTTGTGTCTGGAAAGTAATCGCCCTTAAATGTATCAACTTTATGCTTCTAATTTTGTATAGAACTTAAACTCACCATACATCTTTATGTTTCTAGTTTAGTATGGAAAGTAAAATCACATTTATTTCTCCACTACATGTTTTTAATTTTGGTATTGAAAGTATATTCACCTACATTTCTCAACTTCATGTTTATAATGTTAGCGTTTTACTTGAAAGCATATGTAGAGTCCACGTTAATTTTTTTTTTTTTTTTAATTGGCATTTCACACTAAATGAAGTATACGAGAAAATACGATTTGAACCTTGAAATACAGTGACGGGAGAAAGATTTGTTCTAAGATATGAAAACTGAATTTTTGTGCTTTTAGGATCATTGCCTTAGTAGTAAATAATTGTAAGAAATTTTTAGCTGACAATTAAGCAACTTATGGATCTCTCATTGATCTCTAGACTTTATATATAAAGATTTTACACCACAAGAGTACATTTTTTTTTCCTATTACTTGTTCGTAATTTTTTTTTGACAAAAACAATTGTATAAATCTAGATATGGAAAAATATTCCGTTAAAAATCATGTGTCTTGTCAAGAAATTGATCTTATTTACATTAATGCAGAGTTTTGTTCTCATGGTTGTGTGTGTTAGCTTAGTCATTCATAAAGAAAAGAACTCGTGTCTCTGTTTGGAGCGCAGTTAAATAGATGGAGGGAAGAAACATATAGCTATGGATTACACTAGGCAAACGTGCCCTACTGCAGAAGGGACTCGCACATATTCAGATGCATCAGCAACAAGATCTACAGAAAATGGAGGTGGAGGCACATACGCAATATTAAAGAATTGACAGAAAATCCATATTTCAGTGGCCACTGGAAAATTCTCAAAGAATTTCAAAGCTGAGACAGAAGCACTAAAAACAGCTGCATTAGCCATCGTGGAAAACAGAGATTATACTAGAGACAAGATAGTGCCCTAAGGAACCATAAAAACATCGAATCAGACAGTCTCTCAGAAGCACTAATGGAAACTATCTATAAATTAAACAAAATGAAATTGCAATGGATTCCTGCCGACTGAAAACATATCGAAACAAGAAGGCAGATAGACTGGATGTGGAGAGATCTTTCTAACCTACCGTCCACGAATTGTGGCTTCAGATTCAGAGTAAGGATAGTTTTAAAATGTTTGTAAACCTTTACTCGTGTATTATTCATGGCAGTAGAATAGATAAAATGGTTGTGTTCCGACATAAGAAGCGGTAGAGGATGAAGGATGACAACTGCAAAAAAAAAAACTTTAGTTATCTCCGCATCTGTAAAGTTTTTATACTCGTCGCATTCTTCCAGTGTTATTATATGTCGATAATGGCAATAGGCTTGTAGACGGTCTCCCCCCGAGGTTTCTTTATCTGGGTTTTGATAGTCAACAACCTTGGTCAACGAAGACAAAATTGATATAAGAACTAGACAAATACCAGTGGAAAATCATCATCATCATCTTCTTATCTTATCCTTGTGAAACAACATGGAGCTACCATTGTAGATGGCACCGCCTGAGGAAGCCTATGCAAAAGCACAGAAATTTAAAGTGGTGGTTTCTGTAGCAATTAGTTTTACATGACGGGGTGTGATAAAGTACATTGATACAGCGATAAAATTATAAATTATAAGTATAAAAGTCAAAATAATATGAGTAGAAATAGAAATAGTAAAGTTGTAACGCGTCTTCTTTCCCCGCGCCAGTCATCGCATTGAGATAAGAACGTAGTGTGAAACCTTATTGCCGCGCCAGTGGTATTGGACTTTATAACTCGCCCGTCAAGGGTTAACGGTAAAAATTTTGAAAAACGACAAGCTTAGTTGTTCCAAGAAAGATAGTAAGAATAAAACAGGGGAGGCATAAACGAACGCATAAAAGTGAGAGAGAGAGAGAGAGAGAGAGAGCGAACACATGCCACAAATTGTCAAGCGTTAGATTCTTGGACTAGCTACCCAAGACGACAGTGCGAGACGATACAGTGGCAGGTGTTCGGTAACGTGTCGCAAGCTTTGTAGAATTTAAAAATACCCCGCAAAACCCAATACTTTTTCGCACTATAGGCACACTGAGAAAATATATAAAAACACAGACAGCGGTTTCGCTGCAAAAGAGTCCATTTTATGACGTAACAGACTAGTAGTTTCAGTTTTGGACAACGCGGGAGAGGAGAAAAGATGGCGTAATTGATATGCTAGTGGAAATTGAAACTAACTCTGGAAAAAATATGGACTTCTTTATTAATGGGTTTAGGATCATAAAACCTAGTTAGTTTGATGGCTTATCTTCTCCTGATAAATAATATGTTTAAAAATACAAAATCCCCCAGTAGATAAGAAAGTTATTGACAAAAGACTGTATTTGTTCGTGCAGATAAACGGACAGACTGGCGGTTTTGCATTCATTTTGCATTCACTAACGATTACAAATTTTGAACGCGTTGTTGGAAATGAGACAAGCAAGCATGTATTCTGTTGGAGGAGGGGTAGACAAGGGGAGAGAAATTATGGTATGTGTAAAGAATTGTTTTATTGTTATGGAGAGCTGGAGATTCCCAAACTGTAACCGTAATGAGTACCAAATGTTACCCGTAAATAGTTACTGATGGGGTTATTAAGATATTATTATTTTATTATTATCTCATGACTGGCCACCACTGATACTAATGTTAATACTGTTCATACGCCCACACAGAGCAGAACATATTTCTTATATCACGCGAATGTCAAAATATCAAATTCTGTAAGACTAACATACCACTGCTACACACGAGATCCTGCTATTGACTTCAATCTGTTTGTTAACCTAAATTTCCGCCACCCAGGCTATTTACGCGAATACGTAGGTGTAAGCTCCTTCTAAACTGAAAACCACCACTGATACCTCACGATGGTGGTTGTGTGAGTGAGTGCTGTACCGTGTTAGGAGGGTTGATTGAGTGCGTGCGTGCTGGAACAATCACTCACAACACAGGTACGCACGTAGAAGTCATAGATGGTTATAAACGGCTGGTGTAAGTTAATGATCGTTTTATTACACCACAACACGTTCATGAAATACACAGAATACACAGTCACAATTAAGTACAAGTCATAGCAATACAATAATACAGTACTCCAGTCACATCTCCACTTCTCATAATCATTAGCGCTATATAATAATGTCGTGGGACATCCTGGGCCTAGCAGAAGTCAGATGGACAGGATTAGGTGAATCAATAACGGATGATGGTCACAAAATTTGGTTTAGTGGAGATGAGTCTAAACATCAGCATGGAGTAGGTTTTATCGTACATAAAGATAGATTGAACTCTGTCATCAGCTGCACCCCAATAAATAGCAGGCTTATCACCATTCGTATTGCAGCACATCCAAAGAACATCTCCATTATACAGGTATATGCCCCCACTACTGACTATGAGGATGAGGCAATTGATACATTTTATGACAATCTGGATGAAGCAATTAAGAAAATTCCAAAGAAAGATCTTCTCATCGTGTTAGGTGATTGGAATGCTAAAATAGGGCCAGATGCATACGGTCACTGGGCTGGTACAGTGGGGAGATTTGGGACAGGTGAAACCAACGATCGAGGACTAAGGCTACTAGAATTTGCCAGCAACTATAAACTAACCATTGCAAATACACTATTTCCTCATAAGTTATCAAGAAGAACAACGTGGCATGCCCCAAAAACTGAGATACATGGCCAAATTGATTTTATTCTTGTATCCAAAAGATTCAAGTCTAGTATTAATAAAGCCAAGACTAGGACTTTTCCTGGCGCCGACATTGGTAGTGATCACGACATGGTATTGATGACGCTCAAGCTTAAACTTAAAAAGAACTATAATCAAAACAGATGTTCTCAGTTAAGATTCAATTTAGACAAACTGAAAGATCCAGAAATCGCGGGAATCTTTGAGGCAACTGTTGGAGGAAAATTCGCAGCTCTCAATTTTTTGGAGGATGATATCAACTCAATCACAGAGAACATGAAAGACGTGCTCATTGAATCAGCAACAGAAATACTTGGTAAAAGAAAGAAAATAAACAAACCATGGGTTACAGATGACATTCTGAAGTTATGTGATACACGGCGGGAAATGAAAAAGGTTAAGAAAGAGGTTCCTGAAGCAGCATGGCAATACAGTATGGTGAATAAAAATATTAGGAAGAAAATGAAACAGGCCAAAGAAAAATGGGTAGCTGATCAATGTGAGTCCATTAATACGGGGCTAATAAAAGGTAACAGCAAGGCAGCTTTTGACACATTAAGAAAACTATCAAAACCCCAACAGCCCAGGGTAACTGTCATAGAAGATAGCAATGGGGCTCTGCTCAATGAAAAAACAGCTGTAATGAGAAGGTGGACAGAATATTGTAAAGAATTATATAACTGTAAACTTGACACTGACTTAGGCATATTAAACAACATTAAGTGCGAAAACAGGGAACTCGGAAATGCAGCAATATTACGGGAAGAAGTGGAAGAGGCTATATGTTCGATGAAAGGAGGGAAGTCACCGGGTGTGGATAATATCCCAGCAGAGCTCTTGAAATATGGAGGACCAGATATAGTAAAAATCATGACAACAATTTGCCAGAAGATATGGAGTACAAAAAAATGGCCAAAAGAATGGACGCAGTCATTAGTAATACCGCTTCCAAAGAAAGGAAATCTAAAAATGTGCAAGAACTACAGAACCATTAGCCTTATTAGTCATCCAAGTAAGGTGATGTTAAGGATACTTTTGAACAGAATAAAACAGAAATCAGAAGAAATCTTGTCAGAGGAACAGGCTGGCTTTAGACCAAAAAGAAGTACCTCAGAACAAATCTTCAATATTAGAGTACTTATCGAAAAACATCTCCAACATCAACACGATTTATACCATAACTTCATCGATTTCACAAAAGCCTTCGATCGAGTCTGGCATGAAGGCTTATGGCAAGTAATGAGAAAATTCAATTTTGATACCAACATCATAGATATCATTGAAGCACTATACAAGGACGCAAGCAGTGCTGTTTTTGCAAGCAACGACATTGGAGAATTTTTCAAAACAACTGTAGGAGTTCGGCAGGGATGTATCCTGTCCCCAGTGCTCTTTAATATTTATCTAGAACATATTATGCAGGAGGCTCTCTACGATTATAAATCAACCATATCGATTGGAGGCCGACCTCTGTGCAACCTACGTTTTGCTGATGATATTGATCTGATAGCTGGATCAGAATCAGAACTTCAAGACCTTACCTCTAGACTGGAGAAAGTAACAAGAACGTATGGGATGGAAATTAATATAGAAAAAAGCAAGATATTGGTGAATAGCCATAAGAAACATGTTCCGACCAACATTACGTTAAATGGGCAAACGTTAGAAGAAGTTAACACCTTTAAATATCTCGGGTCCACTATATGTAGTGATGGAAGATCAAGTAAAGAAATCAAGACAAGACTTGAGATGGCCTCAGCTGCCATGACAAAGTTGAATGTGATCTGGAAAAGTAACATCAGTTTTCCTGTGAAGATCAAATTATACAAATCACTTGTATTATCTATTCTCTTGTATGGGTGTGAGAGCTGGACACTCACTGCAGATACGGAGCGAAGGATTCAGGCTTTCGAGCATAAATGTTATAGAAGAATTTTGCGCATTTGCTATAAAGAGCACAAAACAAATGTCTATGTTAGAGAGAAGATAAACACCTATGCAGGCCACCAAGAACCACTTTTGTCAATAGTGAAACATCGAAAGCTTGCCTGGTTTGGGCATGTAACTCGTCATGACTCCCTTTCGAAAACGATCCTTCAGGGGACAGTCGAAGGTAAACGGAGAAGAGGAAGGCAGAGAAAATCCTGGGCTGATAACATCAAAGAATGGGCAGGACACGGTTTTTCCATACTTGTACGCATTGCTGAGGATAGAGAGCAGTGGAGGACCCTGTCTGCTGATGCTTCCACCATGGCACCCCTACGACCCATGACGGGTTACGGGCTGAGATGATGAGATGAATATTACTACTGGATCCTCTCAGCAACGGTCGGCATCCCCGTGCTAATATAATGAATTCCTCAAATATGCCTAGCAACGGTCGGCATCCCCGTGCTAATATAATGAATTCCTCAAATATGCCTCATCAAAGACGCTCTCAACATTGGCGCTCTAATGTAAATAATAAATGGCCTCTCCAACGATGCTTCCAACATCAGCATTATAATAACTAGACAATGGATCCTTTTTCCCAGCAACGGTTTATCCTCGCCGTGCTGACAATAATAAATTCCTCAAATATGCCTCATCAAAGACGCCCTCAACCTTGGCGCTTTAATGTAGTTATGGATCCTCTCAACAATAACGATGGCCTCTCAAATATGCCTCATCAAAGACGCTCTCAACCTTGGCGCTTTAATGTAGATGTGGATCCTTTCAATAATAACGATGGCCTCTCAAATATCCCTCATCAAAGACGCTCTCAACCTTAGCGCTTTAATGTAGATGTGGATCCTTTCAATAATAACGATGGCCTCTCAAATATCATATAGATCCGGTTAGCCAACGGACATCATCCTCGCCGTGCTAACTACATCAATGGTGAATACTTTCGGCAATTTCTCGCAAGACTGCACTCCCTGGCAATCTGCAGTAATCTCGCCTTCACTCAACTTGACATTTATATATTCAAACATAAGTCCTGGATCCTTACCTCTTCAAAAATACTCACAAACACAATTCTCCAATAAATTCAGAAATTATAGGCCTACACAGATAATGGCCTCAAACTTTTGCACTGCGCAGGCATACTCAAACACACACTGTAGGACCGACCTCTCCCGTCGGTACCCAAAAACAGAATGCAATTAGTTCACACACTAGACCCGCCAAAAAAGACACGAGACTCGGTTGTTTAAAAAACACAACCCAGTCTCGATAATTGCATGGGCTAGTCACACGAGCTTACTCACAGCTCAAGACAGTTCAGAGAAAAAAAAATCATCTCCGCGATTTGAACTGACCAGTGTTCGCCACTTGGAAACTTCTCGATCACACGAGGGAATTCCCCTAATACAATGTTAACTTAACATCAGCTTAATCAAGCAACGTAACCCGTAATCGAATCTATTTGCTTAACATTTTCAAGATCACCTCCCCTTGCTAATATTTACTCTGTAACAGTTGCCACACCGCCCGGGAAAAAAAATGATTTATCATTTTTTTGTTGAAAATTTAAGTCCCAAAAATTTAGAGATAAATGAAATTATATTATATGGCTACCAAAAATGTACCTAACAAAAAATGTACATCCACCCGAAATATCAGCAATAAATGTAATATTACAACTAAAATATCAAACATAATCAATCAAATATCCCAATGAATGTTACCGATGTAAATTACAACAAAAGCATCAATCATAATACAAGCATACCAAAATTAATCTTAATAGAACACTAAGCTAAGTACATTTAGTACAAGTAACAACCAATAGAAAGTGAAAGAACAAGATCAAACAACAGAAGAATGATCTGTAGTAAAGGAAAGTAAGAAATCGGAAAATGAGAAACAATTAACAATCCCACATAATAATCAATAAGTAAAACGATTTCATGAAAAATAAATACAAATTTACCAAAATACTAGTTATATTATACTAAGTTATATAATTCATTCAAGAATACAACGAATGAAAGTATAAGTATCGAAGGAAGAAGAAGTATACAAGTAGAACGAAAAGAAACGAAGATGTGGTACAGAAATATAAACAAGATATGAACACATATCGGAAAGACAACAAAAGATAGAATGAAATGAAGAATAATCATTAAAGACGAATGGAAAGCAAAGGTATGAACGCATAGAAAGTCAATGACAATACATACTAATAAATGTTTAGATCAAACAATATCTTCCAAAAATTAAATACAAACATAATTACAAGGCACAAAACAAAATGTCAAAGTATATCCATACTAACAGCACAAAACGAATAATTCATAACTAAACAAAGTCTAATAAGTAATTTAACTAAGTTACAAAAGTTATACTTAATTGAAAATAAATTATAAACCTTACACAAACCAATTAATAGCATTTGCGATAACTAAGTTTTGACCTAACGCACAATCAACCGCTAAATAATAAAAATACATCATAATCTCAAATAAGACAAGTTCCAAAAGAAGTAATATCCCTTTCAATCCTAGGGCACACAAAAATAATTTACAATGCCAAAAAAAAAAACAATTTTTTTCCCAAATTAACCATACAAAATATTTCATAACGATAAGTTATCAAAAAATAAAATTATTATTTAAGTAATTCTAAGTCATAACTAATAAACTAACAATGAAATTAACTTTTAACAAAATGAGAGAAGCATAAAATATCTTATCTCTAAACACTTAAATCAAAACATGTAAGTGTTGCGTGATAAATTCTCGCAACATCGTTTTATTACAATATCTATTTTATAACGCAAGGGCAACAACTGCTTGAAATTTATAGTCACTTTTCTCGGTAAGCATTTGTCTTCTCGCGTTGGTATTGAATGCAGTTAAGTTTTGAGCTGTGGTCTTTTTGCGCTGGACTGCGCATGACTGGTCTTGTTTTTTGGTCGATCGGTTTCCGCCCACCACTAGTGGAGTGAGCGATTTGAATGGCGAAAGAGATGCCTCGTTGAAGAGGGGATCTCCGCTATTTTTTGTTCTGTCAGGGATGTGTAGTCCTCTTAATGGATATTTCGTTTATTCGAGATAGTACCTCTAGTGTTTCCCACATGTCGGGAGGCGTGATATTTCTGTGTATTTCCTGAAAGCAAGGTAAATTGACTTTTCATTAACTCTATCGATTTTGGGTCGTGAGCGATTTCGATTCATAGCCTGTCTTCGAAAGTCGTCGTCACGAGATGTTTCCCAGCTCACATGTCGCTGTATTGTACTGCATCGGTTGATGCATGTTCCAAGGACCATTACTTGCTACTTTGTTAAATGAACTAGGTTTGGAAAACCTTTATTATCTAGAGGATATTTTTGAGGACATTATTTATACTTCGGCAGACGTGTCTGTCTTGCTGAAGTCAGACTAAGGAGAGTGAACTGATCTCATACATCTGGTTATCTCCTGGCTGTTATAGAAAAGGATGGAGTTTTCCACCTGACTACATTTACAGCACTATGAAATATAACATGCATCTGACTCATCATTGTAATGCTGTCTACCGTCTATTGCTGTATTGAATGTTGCTGTGATAATGACTGTTTAATGTGCCTACATATTCGCGTAACCATTTTGTCACTGTGGCGTCCACAATAAATAATGAAGAAAAACGTCAACGGCTGTTACAAGAATCATTGACTTTATACGTCGTTAGTTTACTAAACAGCCACAGTTATTAATAATGTATTGTACCTTATGAAGCATATTAGTTATTAATTAGCATTATATTGCTTGTACTTTCTCAGAATGTCATTGTTGAGCTGAGGACTTACCTTACTAGTATCAAGCATGACGAGTTCTAGATTGTGTACTTACCCTCGGAATACCAGAGCATATGTCCTGGATCGTCATGTAGTTTAACTTTACTATGTACTTATGTCATTACATGTCAAATAATGTACTATTTAAATTTTCCTATCAGATTTGTACATCCATTTTTAAAGACAATATTAGAGTATGCTGTTTAATGATGATTATGGTAACTTGCATACGTATATTGTGTTTACATGCTAACGTGATGTGTGTTGGTGACACCTCCCCGATGTGAATATTTTTTGAGACATATTTATTTTTCTGTTGAGGTATATCCTCACCAGACACTCTATATTTAGCCTCATGTTAGGCAATTTAATTAATTATCAGCGCATAATTCGTGCGTTTTGAGCCGCTTATCGCTTGCTCTTTGATATTTAAAAAAAAAATATGTTCCACATTTTTTTTTATCGGGAGGAGGTGGTGATATGTTGCGTGATAAATTCTCGCAACATCGTTTTATTACAATATCTATTTTATAACGCAAGGGCAACAACTGCTTGAAATTTATAGTCACTTTTCTCGGTAAGCATTTGTCTTCTCGCGTTGGTATTGAATGCAGTTAAGTTTTGAGCTGTGGTCATTTTTGCGCTGGACTGCGCATGACTGGTCTTGTTTTTTGGTCGATCGGTTTCCGCCCACCACTAGTGGAGTGAGCGATTTGAATGGCGAAAGAGATGCCTCGTTGAAGAGGGGATCTCCGCTATTTTTTGTTCTGTCAGGGATGTGTAGTCCTCTTAATGGATATTTCGTTTATTCGAGATAATACCTCTAGTGTTTCCCACATGTCGGGAGGCGTGATATTTCTGTGTATTTCCTGAAAGCAAGGTAAATTGACTTTTCATTAACTCTATCGATTTTGGGTCGTGAGCGATTTCGATTCATAGCCTGTCTTCGAAAGTCGTCGTCACGAGATGTTTCCCAGCTCACATGTCGCTGTATTGTACTGCATCGGTTGATGCATGTTCCAAGGACCATTACTTGCTACTTTGTTAAATGAACTAGGTTTGGAAAACCTTTATTATCTAGAGGATATTTTTGAGGACATTATTTATACTTCGGCAGACGTGTCTGTCTTGCTGAAGTCAGACTAAGGAGAGTGAACTGATCTCATACATCTGGTTATCTCCTGGCTGTTATAGAAAAGGATGGAGTTTTTCACCTGACTACATTTACAGCACTATGAAATATAAGATGCATCTGACTCATCATTGTAATGCTGTCTACCGTCTATTGCTGTATTGAATGTTGCTGTGATAATGACTGTTTGATGTGCCTACATATTCGCGTAACCATTTTGTCACTGTGGCGTCCACAATAAATAATGAAGAAAAACGTCAACGGCTGTTACAAGAATCATTGACTTTATACGTCGTGAGTTTACTGACGTCCTATGTGGATTGCCCTGTTATTTTTGTATGAACATTGTTTGACTGAACACATCTGCACACTACACAAAACCAGACATGCGGATACCATCCATCATCATATGGCATCACGCATCAGTAAGTTTTTCTTTTTTTCAAAAAATACATCACCCAAAAAACACCTAAGAAAAAATACAATGTCATCTATATATCAACTTTCCAACATACAAACATAACATAATGTTACAACAATCTGTCCATCTTTTAACAAACAAAAGTATCAGATGTGTTTATCAATTTTACCAAAAAAAAAAAAAAAGTTCAATTTAATTTATAAGTTAATTCTGATTAACAATAGCGTTGAGCTTCAGTGTTATTTAACTGTAAATTTATATCTTACTCAGCCTATATATATAATATAAATAAATCCAAAATCCATTGGTACAATAAGATATGAAAAAGATCCTATAAAAATATCTTCAAAGTTTTTATAAAAAATATTTATCAAATTAATTTGTTGCAAAAATGTTGAAAAAATCTTATTATTTAAATTCTAAGTACTATGTTCTGACAAGATCAATGTTTCTAACAATTTAAATACACAATTATTTCTGATACTGCAAGATAATTCTACAAAATCATATTACACAACATAACAATAAATTCACATAATTATCCTAACAATTACAGCTACAACCCGAAAAATATACAGAAAAAAATGAGCACAGGTTTGACACCGCTCACTGCATTTATCAAAAATTACACACAAATTATTACCAACACATATGTTACACACAATCAAAACAGAATAGTATACAATTGCATAAAAAATTGGACTGGTACATTCGAAACAGTCATATATGTTCCACAAAAAATATATATTTAGCAATCACATGATGCATAAAAATGAACATCGTAATGTTTCAAAGAAATTACAAATATTTTAATAGAACATCATATGATATATTATACACAGAATACAATAACATGTACTTTTCTAAAAATAAATCAGCTGTAAAAAAAAAATATTCCCGTCAATCCGTCATTAATTCTTGATCCTCCAAAAAGTGACTCGTCAGATGTATAGCGAGACGCTCATAGGTTCTGCTTGATAAATAATCCACATTCTTCACGAATAATGTCAACAAGTGCGCCAACTCATCACAACGTCGCACGCTACGAGACAATACAAATGAAAATTTCTATTAATCATCTGTTAGATCTAATAAGGAAAAACGGAAAATCAACTTTCACGTTTACCTATTCCTTGGGGGTGGAGTAGAGTCTTGGCCCCTTTTCACACACCTCAACAAGTCCTCCTTAAACGATGTAAACATCACAGAAGGCTTAGCGATCACTTGACCGTAACGAAAGTTCATCCTTGTTGTAGCCTGAAAAAAATTACTACGTTCACAAGAACGAGATGACCTTTCGCCACCACTAGTGTGACAATCAATAGTGTTATTACTTTGCTTTTTAACAACCTTGCTCTCATGTGGAGTACAGCTAACCTGGTTACGATTTCTATAATTGCTGTTAAGAACATTGTTATTTGTTCTATTAACACAGTTGTACTGTTTTACATTCCAGTTAGCATAATTACAATTAGCATTTTCTCCTGGATAAAAATATCTACCAGATGGAAATGGCTTTTTATCAACAAATTTATTACCAGATTGACACTCTTTAACATAATTATTTCCACTATAATTTCTAACACTCTCAGGATCACGATGTTGTGATCTGTCAAATTGTTTCTTGTTTTTAGGCAAAGAAACATTACTATATGAAGAACTCCCTTGGTACATTTTAACCTCAGGGTTATATCTCCTATCAAAAGTATTTTTATCCTTGTTCGTGGCAGTGTGTTTACGAAATGGGTCACACTGACTTGACTGGGTATGACCGAAAGATTTAACCATATCTTTATTGTTTTTCACAAAATATGTTTCCTTCCTGGAATAAGGAGTGCTATTTTTCTTCCCTGCTATCAAGCCATCAGTGTTCCCACTTAATACCTGGTTTGTTTTTAATAACTTGAATTGAAATTTATTATTGTTTCTTTTGTTATCTACAGGGTTATCTAATACTGTAGATTTTTCTTTGCTAGCTTGCCGCCAGGAACCAATATCGCTAGAATGATTGGTATTGCGTTGAAAGTTATATTTCCCTCGGAAAGATTTCTGTCCACCAATCTTCACTTTAGAGTCCGCTTTATGTCTTTCACTGTCAACACTGACAGAAGACCACCTTTTTTTCTTTAAGAGAATGTCAAGTAGACCATCCAATCTCACTCTGGCTTCTGAAATTTGAATATCTCTAAGTGAAATATCTGCACTTAATTTCTTATTTAACCTCTCAACTCTTAAAACCTTGCAGCTTTCCTCTGCTAGCAAATTTTTAATCTTAGCGACCTTCTCTCTCTCAGCCGTTAATTCTAACAATGTCTCTGTCTCATACCGCTCTTTATTTGACCTCAACTGAGTCAACTCTAGTTGTAGAGACTGAATCTTAATATCATCATTGTCATTATACATAATCTCATCATTCTTCTTAAGGGGTACAATATTCATGTCCTTAATTTGATCACTGAGAATCTCATTATCATGCCTCACCTCATGAAGCATTTTTATATAAGTTTGCTCATGTTCATTACTCTCAATTTTCAATTTCTCATACATCTCTCTCCTTTCTTGAAGTTCCTGAGTTAGATTTCTAACTTCGCTATCGTTATCCTTAATCTGAGTTTCTAACTCTTTGATTTTAGACAATGCTACACTCAATGCTGTTTGAGTACTAGCAAGTTCTGAGTTTCATTTACATAAATCATCTGTAAGTTTAGATAATTTCTCCTGAAGTTTACTCTCTTCAGCAGTACATTCTATGACACTTTCCCTTTGCTCTAGGGTACTCTGTTTTATGTCCAGTTGCTTCTTCTCTTCTAGCTTTCTTTTCCGATACCTCTCATTACTTTCATCAATTTCTTTTTCACATAGCAGTCTCGTTATTTCAGACTCAGTCAGCTCACGGTCTCCATATCCTAATAGTTTACGGTATTTGTCATACTCACTCATTTTATAAGAGTTTCAACTGACTCAATGAATTACTGTACATCAATTCCTGTTATAGTACCTATATATAGCATACACTACCTATGCATCAACATATTGTACAATCAATCGATATAATTATCGACAACACAACGACAATTATCAACAGAATAAGTGATGGATAGTATAGGCAGACTTGCTGAAATGCAGAAAAGTGGCACAATCTACACAGAACAAAATCACTTATCTTAATAATACTTCTGTCCCTTCCGCCGACACACCAGATATCACAAAGTTCTGCAGATAAAACCGTTCCAGCGCAGAAAGGTACACAACTAGATTTTCTTCTCTTCAGGTTCTTGCAAAAGTGTAGAATACGCTCAATACCGCATCAGCATACAGGAAACACCGCACAGCATCCTCTGTAACTGTTGACTAGAGATAATCTGCAAACGACTCTTCAAAACACTTCACATTTAGTTCAACTTGACTGTCTACTAACAACCTGTCAACTTCCCACTGTTATATTCTACCGTGTTGGACACAGTTAACCAACTAGGTCGAGGATCATGACACAATGTGAGGATACATAAGCCACGCCTACACAAGGCTTTCCTATCACGCGGACTCCGTGGCCCACCACTGTAACCGTAATGAGAGTTACTAGTGGGTTATTAAATAGAATTATTATTTTATTATTATCTGATGACTGGCCACCACTGATACTAATGTTAATACTGTTCATACGCCCACACAGAGCAGAACATATTTCTTATATCACGCGAATGTCAAAATATCAAATTCTGTAAGACTAACATACCACTGCTACACACGAGATCCTGCTATTGACTTCAATCTGTTTGTTGACCTAAATTTCCGCCACCCAGGCTATTTACGCGAATACGTAGGTGTAAGCTCCTTCTAAACTGAAAACCACCACTGATACCTCACGATGGTGGTTGTGTGAGTGAGTGCTGTACCGTGTTAGGAGGGTTGATTGAGTGCGTGCGTGCTGGAACAATCACTCACAACACAGGTACGCACGTAGAAGTCATAGATGGTTATAAACGGCTGGTGTAAGTTAATGATCGTTTTATTACACCACAACACGTTCATGAAATACACAGAATACACAGTCACAATTAAGTACAAGTCATAGCAATACAATAATACAGTACTCCAGTCACATCTCCACTTCTCATAATCATTAGCGTTATATAATATTACTACTGGATCCTCTCAGCAACGGTCGGCATCCCCGTGCTAATATAATGAATTCCTCAAATATGCCTAGCAACGGTCGGCATCCCCGTGCTAATATAATGAATTCCTCAAATATGCCTCATCAAAGACGCTCTCAACATTGGCGCTCTAATGTAAATAATAAATGGCCTCTCCAACGATGCTTCCAACATCAGCATTATAATAACTAGACAATGGATCCTTTTTCCCAGCAACGGTTTATCCTCGCCGTGCTGACAATAATAAATTCCTCAAATATGCCTCATCAAAGACGCCCTCAACCTTGGCGCTTTAATGTAGTTATGGATCCTCTCAACAATAACGATGGCCTCTCAAATATGCCTCATCAAAGACGCTCTCAACCTTGGCGCTTTAATGTAGATGTGGATCCTTTCAATAATAACGATGGCCTCTCAAATATCCCTCATCAAAGACGCTCTCAACCTTAGCGCTTTAATGTAGATGTGGATCCTTTCAATAATAACGATGGCCTCTCAAATATCATATAGATCCGGTTAGCCAACGGACATCATCCTCGCCGTGCTAACTACATCAATGGTGAATACTTTCGGCAATTTCTCGCAAGACTGCACTCCCTGGCAATCTGCAGTAATCTCGCCTTCACTCAACTTGACATTTATATATTCAAACATAAGTCCTGGATCCTTACCTCTTCAAAAATACTCACAAACACAATTCTCCAATAAATTCAGAAATTATAGGCCTACACAGATAATGGCCTCAAACTTTTGCACTGCGCAGGCATACTCAAACACACACTGTAGGACCGACCTCTCCCGTCGGTACCCAAAAACAGAATGCAATTAGTTCACACACTAGACCCGCCAAAAAAGACACGAGACTCGGTTGTTTAAAAAACACAACCCAGTCTCGATAATTGCATGGGCTAGTCACACGAGCTTACTCACAGCTCAAGACAGTTCAGAGAAAAAAAACATCTCCGCGATTTGAACTGACCAGTGTTCGCCACTTGGAAACTTCTCGATCACACGAGGGAATTCCCCTAATACAATTTTAACTTAACATCAGCTTAATCAAGCAACGTAACCCGTAATCGAATCTATTTGCTTAACATTTTCAAGATCACCTCCCCTTGCTAATATTTACTCTGTAACAGTATGGCTTAACACTAAATATATTTTAGCAGGGGAAATCTAAGAATGAGTGAGGAGAAAACTTGTTATGTCCAAAAATCAAGTCTGTTTTTTGCTTTTATTTTCAAATTCAAAAGTAGTCGTTCGCTCATTGGCCAACGCCTTTTATAATATTGAAGAATTCAAAGTCTCGACGCCATTTGTCATAATATAGTCCCTTGAACAGGACGTTTGAAATTCTGTGAAGTGTGACTTGCCTTATTAAAGTAAATATATATAAAGTAAAACAATAATAGGCATCACAGTCCAGCCAGCAGGACATCTGAAGTCTGCTAATCAACGTACCTGTGTTTATTCATTGAATTTATGGTAAGGCAGAAATTATTCATATATATTTTGTTTTAAAATGTGAGTGAGAGATACTGCCATTACGACTGTAAGTAATTAGGTCCCTAGCTGATTTATGCAGGGCCTAGAGGTAGAGTTATGCTAGAACACATTGCCAGTTTTGTAAAATGCACGTTTTGTGAAATAAAAATGTTTTCTTAGGTGGCCAGAGGGACACAGCTCACCTATCCTATTGTATGGAAGAAAAGAAAGATTAATATTATTATTACAGATGTAGGGCCGCCTTTAGAGGAAGACATGTGAACAACACTGGTACACTTTGTAATGGATGTGCTGGGTTGGTCAATTAGATATGACCCAGATCTTTATTTCTCATGTATTATAATCTGTAGAAATAACAGTTTAAGTATGATATCAATAAGGAGGCATTATTTCATTGTTACAGGGTTTTTATCTGGCACTAGTCGGTGCCAGATGTCTGTGAAAAGCAGTTGAGAAGTCTTTTCATTTCCAGTAGTGACAAGGGTCTACAGAGTCCACCCTGTTACTTTTGGGCCAGTATCAAAGTGATCGTTTTACAGCAAGAATACGGACAGTTCAAGTTGTGCCAGATAAGTATAATATCTGGCACCCGACTTTTCATCAGCATCAAAGACTAGTGTACCCTGTGTAACATAATAAAAAAATTCCCCAAGAATAAAACATTTTGGGGATGATTAAAGAATCCCAAACAGCCATCCAGTGTTAGAAACCAGTAATATTAAAAATTTAGTAACACTATTAGTATATTTTAACAGTATTTGTTTGGACAATTGTCCCTTTGGGTTAAAAATTTGCATTTTATGTATATACCTTGAGTTCTTTTATTTTGGAAAGTCCTGACCAGCAGAATACTAGGTTCAGGACCAATAAAATTGTATAGAAAATATTTACACATCAAAATTTAACCCATGTGTTAGTTCATTTCTTCTTCTTCTTCTTCTTCGTTCTCCCTCAGATGTCAACTTGAATAAGTTCAAAGAAAGCAGTATTCAGCCTGAGGCTGTTGATATCTCCGTAGATCTTCTCCAGGAATGGTACTGGTGATGGCCATATGCGTCTTCTCCGCTCCTCATATGTTGGGCACCTCTGAAGCAGGTGTTCGGCAGTCATTTTACCAGTGCCACAGTCACACTCATCCGTAGTTCCTATCTTTAATTTGTTGAACAGATGGTATCTCAATCTGTTATGACCAGTGCGAAGTCTGAAGATTACCACTTGTTCACTTCTGCTGAGCTGGTAATACGGATCATTTTTTGTGTGGCCTGGATGCTCTTCTTCCCACTTGTGCCTGTATCTGCGCTTGATAAAACTCTTGGACTCCTCATAGGTTATATTTGTGTCCAGCTGAGTAAGTTTTCCCCCTTCCTTTGCCAATCTGTCAGCCTCTTCATTTCCAGGGATGTTGCAGTGAGAAGGGATCCACTGTATCACAACTCTTTTGTATTGCTGACATAGTCTGTGAAGTGTTACTCTTAGGTCATCCAGTTCAGCATTTATTTGACTTTTCAGTGTTGTAATCACTGACAGCGCATCTGAGAAGATAACTACTGGTCTCTCTGAGCTTTTTTCTGTCATTAGAATTTCTGATGCAGTTTTTATGGCCTCTGCCTCTGCTCTGAAGTTAGTTGAAAATTTCCCTGTTGCGACTGCTATCTTTTTTTGTGTGCCATTGCTTAAGCTCAGGAAGACTCCTCCACCCCCATCTTCTGTTGCATTAGTTGCTGATCCATCTGTGTACGCATGGATCCAGGTGTTGCTTGGGTAATGTTTCTCTATATATTTTGTGGTTAGGACTCTCCTTTCTGTTTCAGTTTGACTGTTCTTTCTCTCAATACCAGGAACATTTTCTATCATTTCAGGGAAGCACTGTTGTTTCCAAATTGGTAGCTTGTGTGCAGTACATATTAGCGTAGCTGTTGATATTGCATTTATGGGGTCTGCTCTCATCTTTGTTTTTACTGTCTCTACAAAGTTGCTTCGCTTCAGTCTTCCCCTTCCAAGTCCATTTATCCTCTGGTGCATTGGGTGATCTATCAGCCTCCTGAATTTCTCGGCTTGTTGCTGGGCTCTGCTATCTCTTCTATCCTCCATAGGCTGGAGGTGAGTAATCTTTTCCAACTCTTTTATTGGTGTTGAGTTAGTTCATTTGATCATAGACTTTACTAATTGTTTATATGTGTGTGTGTGTTAGTGTCAAATTACCAACACACCCCACTTGCATAACCCTAGACATTAGACGTAGCTATCATACATGCTAGTCAAGAATAGGTCTGATTGAGGTCATAAGGTGGTAGCAGAAAGGTACCCTGATAACTCAACCCAAAATTTGTTATAATCAGGGACCTTCACAGCTGACCTCATTCAGTACAATAGTAATAAAGAACAACAGCATTGCATACCATCAAAAACCACCACACGGGGTTACCAGCCCTAAGCACAATCTTATATTATGCCTTTTACGACATGCTTAAGGGAGCGGTAATCATGTTCTCTCTTTGTCTCGTCAGTGACCCCCAGGACCTACAACGCGGGGACAGCATCGAAACAAGGGCTGAAAAAAGGGCGCTGCTGGCAATGATTAAAGCACACATTCAAGAAACAATAGCTGAGAAAAGGGCGCTGCTGGCAATGATTAAACCACACATTCAAGAAACAATAGCTGAGAAAAGGGCGCTGCTGGCAATAATTAAACGACACATTCAAAAAACAATAGCTGATAAAAGGGCGCTGCTGGCAATGATTAAACGACACATTCAAGAAACAATAGCTGAGAAAAGATCGCTGCTGGCAATGATTAAACCACACATTCAAGAAACAATAGCTGAGAAAAGGGCGCTGCTGGCAATGATTAAACCACACATTCAAGAAACAATAGCTGAGAAAAGGGCGCTGCTGGCAATGATTAAACCACACATTCAAGAAACAATAGCTGAGAAAAAGGCGCTGCTGGCAATGATTAAACCACACATTCAAGAAACAATAGCTGAGAAAAGGGCGCTGCTGGCAATGATTAAACCACACATTCAAGAAACAATAGCTGAGAAAAAGGCGCTGCTGGCAATGATTAAACCACACATTCAAGAAACAATAGCTGAGAAAAGGGCGCTGCTGGCAATGATTAAAGCACACATTCAAGAAACAATAGCTGAGAAAAAGGCGCTGCTGGCAATGATTAAACGACACATTCAAGAAACAATAGCTGAGAAAAAGGCGCTGCTGGCAATGATTAAACGACACATTCAAGAAACAATAGCTGAGAAAAAGGCGCTGCTGGCAATGATTAAACCACACATTCAAGAAACAATAGCTGAGAAAAAGGCGCTGCTGGCAATGATTAAACCACACATTCAAGAAACAATAGCTGAGAAAAAGGCGCTGCTGGCAATGATTAAACCACACATTCAAGAAACAATAGCTGAGAAAAGGGCGCTGCTGGCAATGATTAAACCACACATTCAAGAAACAATAGCTGAGAAAAGGGCGCTGCTGGCAATGATTAAACGACACATTCAAGAAACAATAGCTGAGAAAAGGGCGCTGCTGGCAATGATTAAACCACACATTCAAGAAACAATAGCTGAGAAAAGGGCGCTGCTGGCAATGATTAAAGCACACATTCAAGAAACAATAGCTGAGAAAAAGGCACTGCTGGCAATGATTAAACCACACATTCAAAAAACAAGCTGATAGTATTACAAGGCAGTCCTTGTTTTGGAATATTCAGAGTGAGAGAAGTAGAGGAAGATCTAAAAACACACGGAGAGGTGATTAGAGACAGATATGACAGGAATCAAGACATGGTGGAAAGATCGTGTGAGGATGGCACAGGACATGTAAGCTTCCTTCAATATTAAAAGCAGGCAAGAAAAGATGGAGTTAAGAAAAAACGTAAAACAAACTATTTGACTTGTAAAGTCTTTTGCTACAGGATTATCTTATTCTTGTATTTAATCCTCAGATATGACTCTATTAGTGACCCTGGAGCCAAGTTTTGATTCCCCTATGGCCAATGTTACGTTTAAGGAAATGGAAACAGCCATCTTGCCATGCTCTGTCAAGTTTTTGGGGAGACATCAGGTAAGATGGTATTGGCCCTGATCCCATTCTTGTTGTGGGCTGTTAATAACGGTAGTGGTGATTTCATGGTTCACAGGTGTGAGAAAAACCAGGTGGAGAAGAGCGATACTAAAAGACAGAAAAAAAAAGAGGCAAAAATACATCAAAGACCAGAGTTTGGTGGCAATGTTGGTAATTTTGATATTAATTGATAGTAAATATGATAATATTCATAAAGACAGTCAACGTGGTAATGATGTTGCTGATAATGGCGTTAATGAACACCTATAAAACAGAGTCTTGAAAAGCACGTACGCTTGAGATACCGACCTGGCATAGATGAGAGCAGTGTTTTTATTTCAAATAGTGCGGTGTTCTTTTAAAAAAGTGGAGCGATAGGTTTATCTGTGGGGAGGGGGGGGGGAGGCGGCGTTAAGAAACAATATGTTAAGGACCCTTGTGGGCGCTATTTTGGTTAATTTAGTATTGACTTTGCAAGAGCTTACAGTGACAACTTTTCCTCGCTTTGTCTTTAAATTATTGGGGATGCTAATGATGTGTGACATGGAAAGCCAGCCTGATAGAGAAAACGGGAGTTATAAGAGATGAATCAAAGAGAAACAGATAGAACAATATATTAAATTGTTCTTTTTTTTTTCTCTTAGAGGGTCGTGCAAACAACTATTCTGAAGAACGCTTTTTTATAAGGTAGAGTAGGAGACACATGGGATGAGTATAGTGAACAAAGGGGGCGGTGGTCCGAAAACTTTAGGGAATCACTGGTTTAAAGTAATTTTTACACTTTACTATAGCTACCTTATTGGACACCACTGTTTTTGTTCCATTTAATATTGTATTTTTTACTGCCGGATATACTATCTATGATATATTAACAGTATTATATACATATATTAGTTTGTACTGTTTGTTTGTTTGTGTGTTTCAGTTTGTAATTCATCTGACTAGTATTATAGCTTTCTCTCTATAGTTTCCGCTTGTTTGTGTGTTTCAGTTTGTAATTCATCTGACTATTCTTATAGCTTTCTCTCTATAGTTTCCGCTTGTTTGTGTGTTTCAGTCTCCTAATTCATCTGACTATTCTTATAGCTTGCTCTCTAAAGTTTCCGATTGTTTTTGTGTTTCAGTTTGTAATTCATCTGACTATTCTTATAGCTTTCTCTCTATAGTTTCCGCTTGTTTGTGTGTTTCAGTCTCCTAATTCATCTGACTATTCTTATAGCTTGCTCTCTAAAGTTTCCGATTGTTTGTGTGTTTCAGTTTGTAATTCATCTGACTATTCTTATAGCTTTCTCTCTATAGTTTCCGCTTGTTTGTGTGTTTCAGTCTCCTAATTCATCTGACTATTCTTATAGCTTGCTCTCTAAAGTTTCCGATTGTTTTTGTGTTTCAGTTTGTAATTCATCTGACTATTCTTATAGCTTTGTCTCTATAGTTTCCGCTTGTTTGTGTGTTTCAGTCTCCTAATTCATCTGACTATTCTTATAGCTTGCTCTCTAAAGTTTCCGATTGTTTGTGTGTTTCAGTTTGTAATTCATATGACTATTCTTATAGCTTTGTCTCTATAGTTTCCGCTTGTTTGTGTGTTTCAGTTTGTAATTCATCCTATTCTTATAGCTTTCTTTCTATAGTTTCCGAATGTTTGTGTGTTTTAGTTTGTAATTCATCTGACTATTCTTATAGCTTTCTCTCTATAGTTTCCGCTTGTTTGTGTGTTTCAGTTTGTAATTCATCCTATTCTTATAGCTTTCTTTCTATAGTTTCCGAATGTTTGTGTGTTTCAGTTTGTAATTCATCTGACTATTCTTATAGCTTTCTCTCTATAGTTTCCGCTTGTTTGTGTGTTTCAGTTTGTAATTCATCCTATTCTTATAGCTTTCTTTCTATAGTTTCCGAATGTTTGTGTGTTTCAGTTTGTAATTCATCTGACTATTCTTATAGCTTGCACTTTATAGTTTCCGCTTGTCTCAAGGGAAACAAAGAAAGAACACAATCTCTACTCCCTCCGGCAATGTCTTAAAAGGCAACTGTTGTAAGCGTATGTGTGGGGCTGGCATCTTTATCATGTAAAACAAATACTTACATAAACCAATGCGGCAGGAGCGTGTGCTTATTGCAGGCTTCTTGCAAGGTGACTAGCTGTAGTGGTGGCTTCATACTTCATAAGGAGCGAACAGAGGATAAAAAGAAATGACATTGGTAAAGTTTCTTCTTAAGTAGGTCGTTTAATTGCCTAAATTTACTATCATTTTGGGTCTAAAGACCACCTCAGTATTTTGTTTGTTACAGTTGTTTCTGGATGTTATATAAGGGATACACAAATATGAGATATTGATACATTCTTTATAAAGTTTTTAAACTGAAGTACTGTGCTGAGATCCTCTTTGTGTGTTCTCAGGGAGGAGATCGGAGAACTGATGGAGTTGTCCGTGTGCAATGAAGGTAGTTCTTAAAACCAAACCAAACCAATTGAAGTACTTAGTAGTACTAAGTATCGGCTCTCATTGTAGAGAGCCAAAACTTTACATGCATCTCCTTTTATTGGTACATTCTAATCATTTATGTTTTCACCAGCATCCAGCCAGCCGATATTAAATAATAACTACAACAGAGTAAAATAAAGTGAAAATAACTCCATTTAAGTAAACGTTTTAAAGTGAGGTACAAAATGACATAAACTGTATTTCATATCTGAAAGGGCGTTGTTGAATATGCCGATGAAATCAGTATGGTTGATTAAACAACTGTCACTTTTATTGTTGTTATCAAATATGCACACCTACACACACACGCGCGCGCACGCACGCACGCACGCACACACACACACACACACACACACACACACACACTAAATGTCCCATAAATTATGTTGCATTGAATAACAGTTGTTCGCCTGTTACGATTAATGAGCAGTTCATCATGTCGTTCACAAATCTATATATATTTATGTCTTTTTTTTAAAAGATATGACGAATTACTGGTTAATAACAACTGACCATTGGCTTTTATCATATGCAACAGAATGTATGGAACATGTTTCAGTGCATTTGGTAGCAATAATAAAAACGAGACTCTAAACTTGTGTCTGTTTTCCTGTACCTGTTTCTTGTAGAAATATATTATACGATAATTCAGCATTTGTTTATCGTTGAAATAAATGCCGAACCGCAAACTGTGTGTTGACCATTATTTTCCCGTTCTTAATGTAAGTGCATGTGTGGTCATTAACATACACCAATGGTTCTCAAACGTTTTGCCCAAGGTATCTGTTGAAGGGCCAGGTAGGTACTCCCTAGGATTTTCGTAGGCACACGACGGTGAGTTTTTGGTTGTTTGTCTTTTTTTTTCAACTTCTACTACTCATCTGCCCACAAAACCTCACAAATAGGAATATCATAGTTATGTATATATTGTTTAGAATCTAAATAATTTTGCAATTAGCTGATAAATAGTTTTTTTTTATTAACAACTAAACACTCGAAAATTCGCCAGTTTAGATTCAATGCCCGATGTAGGTACCCCATTGGTACCACTGGTTGAGAACCACTGACATACAGTTGTATGTTTTATTTCACTAACGAGTCATTCATTGAACTGTTGACTTGACTTTGATCCACTGTCATTGAGCGTCAGCACTTGGTGAAGTGGGGGTTGTGATGACTTTCTTTCATCCCGGTAGTTATCATCTAGTTCCATGCAGGGTGTACAAGGCATGGTGAGCACTGTACCATCATCGGTGGGGAAGTATTATTTTCCCTTGCTGTACTGATCGCTTGATATGTTTGCTCTGCTGCCTGGGGCTAGACAGCCTCAAAACCATGTTGCACCACCACAGTGGGGTTCACCGTTGTGCAGTCCCCGCTACCAGATGACCGCTGTTATCTGGAAACATCCATAATTTGTCAGCTATTTAGTCAGCACTAGCGCTTCTAGTTGGTCAAAAGGATCGTCACGTCGTGCACCCTGGTGCCTTCACTATGAGATGCTGTGGATGGTTTGTAGCTGTGCTAGTCCATGTTGGAGGCCTGTCACAAACATGATCAGGACTGTGCAAGGGTGCTCAACATAGTTTAGCCAGTCGGCCGAGAGTATTACCAGGGGATGGTCGCCACTGTCTCAGTGGCTTCTGGGAGCCATATGTCGAGCATGGAAGGTCAAGGTGGACCAGTGGGTTTAAGCCACCGGTTCAATTCTCCAGTGCGACCGATCTTGCCCAAATGTGCTAGCACTCTTGGCATCCCCAGATCCCCCATTGAACTGTTACTTATACGTTTCACTTGACTAAATCACTCACTTAAACAACTATTGCTTTCTTTTTTTTTTTTTTTGTTATATGTTACTTTACTCTTCTTATCTACTCAACGATATTTAATTTTTCTTCTCTTATATACTCAACGATATGTTAATTCCCTTCACTTATTTACTCAGCAATATGTTACTTCCCTTGTCTTATATACGCAACGATATGTTAATTCCCTTCACTTATTTACTCAGCGAAATGTTACTTCCCTTATCTTATATACTCAGCGATATGTTAATTCCCTTCTCTTATATACTAAGCGATATTTTACTTTCGTTCTCTTATACTCAGCAATGTGTTACTTCCCTTCTCTTATATGGGAGCCGCGGTAGCGCAGTGGTTAGTGCAGTGGCTTCCTAGCTCAGAGTTGGTCCATGGTTCGATCCCCAGTTGAGGTGGGAATTGTTAGACCGCAAACGGCTCCGGGGTCGACCCAGCCTCAAAAATTGGGTACCATAGCAACTCTGGGAAGGTTAAGGCGGCCGGCGTGATGCTGACCACATCACCACTAGTGTGCCGATTGTCAAGAAAATATGGGCCTAACACCATATTCCCAATATGCCTCAATGGGCGTGTAACGGGATCCTTTACCTTTACCTTGTCTCTTATATACTCAACGATAGATACAAATGAGTAATATAGAAAATGAAAATATAGATGTATCTGCAGATAATCTCACAAGAGAAATATTACTAATAGCTATTGAACATATACCAAATGCATATATGCCAGAACACATAATTCCACACCACATTAAGGAAACAAAAAAAGTATGAACATTGGAACCAAAACCCAGTATCGTGGTGGACAGTTAGATGTATAGAAATTCAACAACAAAGAAAGCAAGCACTACAAGAATATAGAAAGCATAGATCTGAAGATAATTTAGATATTTATAAAAATATAAGAAATGAATCAAACAGAATAATTTTAAAAAAAAATCATTTGGAGAAATTTCTGCCAAACACTGAACCCTACATCTAACTCTACAACAGATGTGTGGAATAAGTTAAAAGCCATTAAAGGCAGAACTAAACATATGATAATACCTAATATAAAAATGGCAAAACATTAATACAGTGCAAACCACTCGATATATAGGAATGACAATGGACCAACAGCTAAACTGGAATAAACATAGATAAACTAGTGGAGTCTTGCAGAGGATTGACTAACTTGTTTAGATATTTGAAGGTAATGGATGGGGTGCAGGCACTAAGAAAATGCTCACTTTTTTATTAGAGGAAAATGGATTATGAAAGTAAAATATATGACTCTGCTGCACACAGTAACAAGATTAAATTAGACAGAATTCAGTATCAAGCTTTATGTACAGTAGCAGGTGTAATCAGATCAACATTAATGGGAGCTCTAGAGGTGGCTTTAGGAATTCTACCCTTAGAATTACGGAAAAAGGAGTTAAGACTAAATTACATGAACAAAGTTATGTTAGATAAGTCTCAACTAGTACATACAGCTTTTACCAGATGTCAACTAACAACTCAGGCCATTCCAATGAATACCACTAGATACTCTACAGGATGGAAATGTATGGAGGAAATTGTCCATCTGTGTACTTTAACTACATTAATTAATAACAGTTGTGAATACAAGCCAGTGGTTCCACCCTGGGAGATCCAGAAACCAGACACGGACTACCACCTGGCAGAAATACTTAAGAAAACAAATAATATAGAAAACATTAAAAACACAGCCAATAAACATATACAACAACTATCAAAAGACAGTATTACTGTGTACACAGATGGATCCAAGGGAGAGGATGGCAAATTGGGGATAGAAATATATATTCCAATATGGAAAATGGCAAAAAAAGAAAATACATTCATTTTCACTGCAGAGATGGTGGCAACACTAAAAGCACTAGAAATCTTCTCTAAAAACTCTCCCTAGAAACTAACAATTTTAACTGACTCTCTTTCAACAATTCAAGCACTTAATGGGAGCCGCGCTAGCGTAGTGGTTACAACACCGCTCTGGCGACCGGGTGATACAGGATCAAACCCGGGTGACGGCATTTGAGGTTTTTTCGTCGACCGGGATTTGGACTGGATTAACTCGAGACCTGGCGAGGACATTTGAAGGAGTGTCGTCGACCAGGGACTGGCGGCTCCTGAGCCGACCCAGCTGCAATGGGTACCTCCGAAATCGGCGAGTATTTGCCTGAATGGCGAGGGACACCTGTCTCTGTACAAGAAATAAAGGGATACTCACGTAAAATCAATGTCAGGTTAGACATAAAAATAATAACCTGAGATTTCGCCTCGAGTATTAGCGGGCGTACGCCAAAAAAAAAAAAAAAAAAAAAAAAAAAAGCACTTAAAAGCTTACGATAATGTTGTAGACCTGATATAGTAGAAGATATATTTCTGGCTACTACATACTTATGTTCCAAAGGATGTTCAGTCTTAATCCCTTGGATACCTTCACATGTTGGCATAGAGGGAAATGAAAAGGCAGATAAAGAAACCAAGAAAGGTGTTGCGTGGGTGGTTTACTGGTGTTGGAGGGTCCTTCGTTCGATTATTATAAGTTTAGTTGGGATGCTTGCTTATTTATCATTACACAACTTGTGTCCAAGCAAACCCCGATTCCGTACGAACTCATCCATTATTACTATAAACTTCTTACAAGAAAGAGTTCATCAGGTCAAAGGACCGTCAACAATGCAAGTTGAAGCAATCAAACGTAATCAAAGGAATGTGGGTAAGCCTTCAATTCGAGTCCAATATTTATTACAAGTTGACGCACGAAGACAGTTCACATCGGTATACATTCATATATAGTCATTAGAAATTACATGCATAGTATTCATGTCCGTCCGTGTCAAAACAATATGTCAGAAGAACATCGTGGCTATATACGTGCGCTGTTGTAGTCAACAGCCAGAAATGAGCACATGAGTTCTTGACAGCTACAATTTGAATCATAATGCGATTCTCCTTCCATCATTTAGTTTAATTTAATTAATCTCATACTTAGATTAATAACCGAACTGACCCTGAGTTCTACATCGATTCATCTATATAATATAGGCTATATACTCAGCCTTTTTTCCTTGGAAGAAATACAAGACACGACCTTCTTGCTTGACGGATAGCGTAACAAGGGCCATGTAACCAAGTTACCCAGCGTGACCTTCCCAACGCGAATGCGTCATAATCTCCGCATATATTTCGCGTTCAGTATACCGTAAAATATCGACATATTCTATAAATGTTAATGACCCCTAACGTTGCGCATGGCTAAACCCCAGCAGATGCCGTCATTAAAAATAACACCGTAACAGATTTCCTGTCAGACGGGGGAAAAAAAATCTATTAGATAGATTTTTTTTTTTTGAATAATATTAATCAAATTATCAAAAATTTAACAAAACCCGACGTATGACCTACGATGTTCTATCTAGAACAGTGTCGTGGTCATGTCAGTAATATCTTATAATAAAATCAACGTCATATCATACATATAACTTATATTAAACAAGGAAATGTCACTGTCACTAACTAATTAACTAATTAATTTGTTGTATGTATCGACTAACTAATAATGTGAGGTGTTATTAAAATTATTCTAACTAATTAAAATTAAAATAATTAATTATAGTATGTACGTATGGTACTAACTAATTAATATCTAATTGAAGAAAATGAGAAATAGTATAAGAGAGTAAAAGAAATAAAAATTGAGAAGTACGGACAATTAAAACCAAATATTAAAGTATATATTAAATTAGAATGCGTGTGAAAATGAAGTGTAATGATAGATACCTAATTAAATTAACGCAATCAGAAGAAAAGAACAAAAAAAATTCATACATTTTAACTATAAATATGAAATGTCATAATGTAATATCTATTAAATTGATAATTACACTAATTAAAATATTAATTGGTGTGATATTATTTTGTTTCATCTTTTCTTAGTATATTTTATTTTTTTCATTTCATCACACTTTAACTTTATTTTATTATATATTAATTTAATAACTAGAAAATTTAACAATATCGGACATGAAGATCCAATCGTTGTTATATCCTGTTGACTTGTATGAAAGTTCATTAAGACACAAGGTTCATATTATCGAATTATGATATGATTATCCAATCATCGTTAGTTCCTTTATTAAAACTTTGAATGTAATTGAATCAGTCATCACAGTATATGTCCCTTCTACATCAGAGATTGTTCCTTTTTAACAGTTTTCAATCGAAATGAGTGATACGCAAAGTGGAAGTGAAGTCCAAATTTTCAAACGATCCGTAAAACTTGATATTTTGATCACAATAGTTTATTTCGAAATGTCCTTATTTAAGTAGGAAGTCCAAATGAAGTGTTGTATATTCTGACGTGGCATTAATACAGTTCATTGCAAATGTAATGCTTGATTAGTCAGAAAATTTGAAATAGTAATATTCATTCAGAATCCGTAGGATGTCTGGACAACGTATCGGCTATGACGTTCTCCGTTCCTGGTATCGACTGTATTTCAAACTCATATGGTTGCAACGTAATAGCAAAGCGTGCAAGTTTAGCACTTTTATGGTTTGAACGACGTAATGCTGCCACAGATTTCTGATCAGTCTGGATCAAAAATGGAGATCCCAGCAAAAATTTTTCTAACTTGGTAATTGCCCAGATTACGGAGAGCAATTCTCGGTCCACAGTCGAATATTTAGTCTCCGGAGGTTTCAGCTTGCGTGAGATATAAAGTACAGGGTGAAGGACATCATCATGATATTGGAGTAGACAAGCCCCGAGTCCGTAATTACTCGCATCTGTACGTAGAACAAACTTTTTAGAAGCATCTGGTAATCTTAAAACAGGTGGGCATGAAAATATGTTTAAGATAGTGCGAAAAGTTTTGTCACATTCGTCTGTCCAATTTATCCTTACTGGCATGTTCTTCTTTAGTAACGATGACAGGACAGCCGTGATGGATGATAGGTGAGGTACAAATCTGCTATAGTATTGGATCAAACCTAACAGACTCCTAACCTGTTTCTTCGTTTGAGGAACAGATAAATTTAATATTTTAGAAACCGTACTGGGAATTGTTTGGATACGTCCTGATCCAATAATGTGTCCCAGGAATGTTATCTCATTACACGCTATTTGAATTTTAGTTGGTTTAGCGGTTAAATGGTTATCCCGCAATATTTCCAAAACTGATTTAAGACCCAAAAAATGTTCCTCAAATGATGAACTAAACAAACATATGTCGTCAATGTAGGTAATTATATCTGATCTACCTGCTAAAATTTTTCGCATCATGCGAATAAAGGTAGCTGGAGCATTCATTAGCCCAAAAGGCATCACGTTCCACTGGTAAAGACCTTGTGGAGTTGAGAATGCTGTGTAGTATTTGGCTCTTTCGGTTAGTGGAATCTGCCAATAACCTTTGGTTAAGTCAATTTTAGTGAAAAGTGTAGCATTGGATAGACGAGGAAGTAAATCGTCAAGGATAGGATGTGGTTCGCTATCCGGTACTGTCTGCGCATTAAGTTTCCTATAGTCAACACATAAACGTATGTTGTTGTCCTTTTTCCGGACAATGACTAAAGGAGAAGAAAATGGAGATGTACTAGTCTCAATAATACCTAATGATATCATCTGTTCGAGTTCCTGAGATGTCTTACTCAGAAAATGTAGAGGTACAGAATAAGGATGAACACGAATTGGTGTATCATCGTTAAGAATAATATCGTGACTAATTACAGATGTGCAACCCGGTACATCCGTTAACACATCTGGGAAAGATTGTAGAAGATCAGCAACGCGTTGATGCTGTTGCGGTGTAACCGTAGAAGAAATGGTCACATCACGCCAAGATTCAGTAGATTGGACAATAAGTACAGGTAAAGGCATCTGCACTTCAGGAAAAGAAGATTCTTCCTCCTGTATAACAGATAGATTAGAATAATGACAAGTAGATACAGTATTGTCATCTAATTCATGAAAAATTGACTGTAAGTGTATAGGACGTGTATGAAATTGCTTGAGCATATTAATATGGAATATCTTTCTGTGTCCCTTGATATCTAAGACGTAATCAACGTCTGAAATTTTATCAGTAACCTTATAAGGACCAGTCCATGAGATCAATAACTTATTGTTATTGTGAGGGAGTAATACATAAGCCTCATCGCCTGGGAATAATTGGCGTAATCGTCTAGATCGATTTTGTATAGATCGAGCCTTAGCTTTTGCAGCCTCAGAAGAAGCTGTTGCCAATTGGCAAGACTCAATAATATTATTCCGAAGATTAATCACATACTCATAAGATGACTGAGTGTCCTGAGTCATCTCTGCATCAATTAATAAATCTTTTATCAGTCCCATAGGACCTCTCGGAGGGGCACCAAAAACTAACTCAAAGGGAGAGAAGCCAGTTTGTTCATGTGGCACCTCTCGGTAAGCAAACAGGACAGCTGGGAGTGCTCTGTCCCAGTCCTGAGGGTGTTTAACAGTAACCTTATGTAAAAGTTGCTTAAGCGTACGGTTAAGTCTTTCAACTGCACCGTTACTCATGGGATGATAAATGCTACTCAAATTCCTATCAATGTTCCAGGTTTTCATTACCTCGTTCATGGTATCGGATATAAACTGCGACCCATGGTCAGATAATAATTTTCTAGGAAACCCTATTCTAGAAAAAATTAGATGTAGTGCATCAGCTACATCAGTGGTAGTGGTGGTCTTCAATGGAATGGCTTCTGGCCATCGTGTGCATAAATCAATGCACGTGAGAACAAATCTATGTCCTCTCGCAGATGGTAGAAGTGGACCAATTATATCTATGGCCATCTTGTCAAAAGGTCGTACTGAGATATCGCAAGCCTGAATAGGCGCCGTGTGAAAAGCTCCACGTGCTTTCACTTCCTGGCATGTAGTACAAGAACGTACATACTGCGAAATATCCCGTGATACTCCTGGCCAAAAGAATGAAGACAATACTCGAGATCGTGTTCGAGTATATCCCATATGTCCTGCACACTGCGAGTCATGCGTGTGTTGAAGAATGTACCGTCTAAAAGCAGCCGGTACCATCACTTGTTGTTTTACCTGTGATTTATCACTAAATCATCTAATCAGTATATCATTTTTAACAATATACCAATGTTTGTTATTATTCCCTGATGTTAAATTATCAACCTTATTAACTAGGTTAAAAAATTTATTTAGAGATTTGTCATTTTTTTGTTTGTTTGCAAATGATTCCCTGTCAATAGGTGAATTGACCTCAATATCCTCCTGTTTCTCTGCATCCATCTTATTATCATTGACACTCTCCATGAGCATAGTCTGAGCTCTAGTTGTCACGGCGTTTCCAGTGCATAGATTGTGTCTCTCCCATTCAATAATATCTTCTGGTGAACAATCCTTGCTGCCGTGTATGCGACCCACCATAAGGTCTGCAATCGGCTTTTTCAGCATGCATACCTTCACGTTACCTGTGAAAAAAGGTGTTTTAACATGGATAATAGCTGTGGGGTAAAACTCAATAGTTCCCCCAAAAGTCATGCAACGGACATATTCCCCCGTTGCACAGCTAGGATGTACAAGCGACTGTTGCACTCCAATGGTTGTGGACCCCGAATCTCTCAATACAGAAACTATAGAACCGTTAACTATCCCTCTGTTAAAAATCAGAGAGCCTGTTCCATCATTGGCTGCAAGACCTACTTCTGGTGGAACGTGTCCGCAGTTTAGCACTGTCTCCTTTGCCTTCTGAAAAATAAGATTGCATTGTGGGCAACTATTCGCCACGTTATAATTTATAGCAAAGCATGCAGCAGAAGAATGCATTGTATTATCGTTAGGTGGAACCTGAACCTTAGGGGTGATATCATTTGTAACTGCTGCCCCGGTATTATGGTTATAATGTGAAGATCCACGAGAATGAGAACGATTACGAGAATAATTAGTTGAATTATCCCGTTGTCGTCTATTGTAATTGTTATCTCGATGTCTCGAGTTATAATTATCGCTATTCTTCCAATTGTTACCATTATTATATTGATATGACCGATTATAACTTGAGTTACGTGGATTACTGTTGTATCTTGACTGAGGTGAATAATTTCTGTTTTGTTGTCTTCCTCTATTAAAGTTATTGTTAAAGTTATTCTGTCCCTTATGAAAATTAATGTCATAGTTTCCTTTGAACCTACCTCTGTCTACACTGTGTGTTCTTGGTTTGTTATTACTATGATATGCCATATTGGAGGCTACAGGAAGTGGTTCTCTTATCAACGAGCCAGAAATATTAGCATTCGGATGAGCTGTGCAGTAATTTAAAGAAATTTTTTCTAACTCATCAATAGATTCTGGTTTTCTTTCTTGCAGATAAGCAAAGAATGGTGGGCTGACAGAAGATAATACTTTATCCCTCAATAACAAATCGACTAACTTGTCGTAAGATTTGTTGACACCTGCCAGTTCAACCCATCTGTTAAAAGTATTGCGTATGTTAGCAATAAATCCCGTAAAATCTTTATTATTATCTGGCAATAAACTTTTGAAACGTAATCTACATGCCTCTTCGTTCAAATGGAACCGACGTAATAACAAAGTCTTAATGGCCTCATAGTCTGTGGCTAATGTAGGATCAATATTTTGTGCTGCACTTGCAGGTTCGCCATCCAGAAATTCCTTAAGTTTAAGTGCCCATGCAGTTTTGTCAAGGTTATTGACCTTACATATATCCTCAAAGCGCGCCAGCCATGATGATAGGTCGTCCACGTGTAATTTGAACGGTGGTAGTTTAAAGTAATAATTGCCCTTAAGTCGGTTGGAAGAAGATCCCGATTGAGCATTATCATTTTGGCTTGCTGCAGCACCCTGCGAATTAAGTTTTGCTGTTTCCAATTTAAGCCGTTGCAATTCCATTTCTTGCTGCAGTATGATTTCCTGTCGTTTCAATTTATTCTCTTCTTCAATCCGTAGGATTTCATCTCTTGCCACCTTTCTTTTTTCCTCTTCCTTAGCAATAGCTTTCTTTTCAGCCTCTTTTCTTTCAAGTTCTTCCATCTCTGCCTTAGCAATAGCTTTCCTTTCCTCCTCTTCTGCCTTATATTTTGCAAATTCAGCCAACGCATAAGCCTCGAGAAGTTCTCCTTTTTTTCCAAAATCCTTACCATTTTTAATAAAATAGTCTAAGTTAAGCATCTTGAAGTTAATTTATTTAAGTATTCAATTACTTATGTCTTGTAATCACCACTAGAATCTATGTCGATAATTATAATTACTCAACGAATGAATAATTAATATAAGAAATTGCAGTATTCCCGTACTGTTATTTATAACTTCCACAAATCTATAATATTTTGTAAAAATATTATATATATATACCCGCTAATATCTATCATAAATAGTTATGATAGTTAATTATATAAGGTGCTGAAATTATATCATGCACTTAATATTAATATTCAATAATTATGAGTATTATTCCTAAATAATTAGGTTATTTAATCTTAATTGCCACTAAGTTCTCAATGTAGTACTGAGAAAGTGTACTAATTAATATTTAATATGTCTTAATATGTTATAAAGTTATAATAATTAAGCATAGTATATTATGTCATATTCATGAGCAATAAAGTGCATTGCCCATTTATTGGACCATCACTGCAAATTGGTGCAAAGTCCCTAATTCCCCTTTAAAACTCAAAAAAATTTAATTATATTAATCTATACTCTTATTAATGAATAAATTATGGCATTAATATTAAATTATAAAGGGATGAAATGAAGACAAACAATACAATGGGTTAACCAAGGATTACAGAACATTATTAACATACACAAAGACATTTTCACAGTAAAAATGCATTTACAACTAAGTTGACTAGACCGGAAGTGAGAATTAAAGAATGAACTGAATAGATAATTAACCTGCGTACACAAAAATTAGTGACGTATACATGGACTCATTAACGGTCGTACAACAAAAATATAAACTGAAAGATAGTAAGGTCAGAAAAAACACGATAGATTACCAACATTGTTAAAGAACTGAATAAAAATTAGAACCAAATACCCTAGAATACCACAGTTATAACACGACTATACAACTAACATGCAAGGTGAATTAATGCAAGTCCGAACGACACGATCACCGATATCCGACGCGTTCTTCGCGAAATGCTATTAATTCACGGCCTTAAGAACGATTACAATCAATTCGTAGCATCCCAGGAGCTATGGAACTGATTATAATTCGCCGCCCATCCATACCCGCTACATGTAAAAGACAGAAACAATATTTAACATGGCTACAAAAATTAAGAACATGGCATTATCGGACAAATAGGATTAACTTATTGTAACCTTCAAATAAGTTACTTATCTTTTTGCCTCGATAGATTCATACAATGTTTGCTTCGCCAACGGACAGTAGGACCTATATTTCATGCTCATGTTGATTGAATCTATTTTCCAATGTTCGATTAAGCGTTTATAAATAATCTTCTTCAAGGACGTTGAAAGGCGGCTGCCATCACTACAGCTGATTCATTCTGTTGTCAAGGGGGTGTGACGTCATCGGTGTAGATACAAAAAGTGTTCATTTCGCTCGAAGGAAAATTATTTCTTTCAACTCGATAATCTTTGAGTATTTTTTTACAATTAAATTCCAGTTCCGCATCACATTGGCCACCACTGTTGCGTGGGTGGTTTACTGGTGTTGGAGGGTCCTTCGTTCGATTATTATAAGTTTAGTTGGGATGCTTGCTTATTTATCATTACACAACTTGTGTCCAAGCAAACCCCGATTCCGTACGAACTCATCCATTATTACTATAAACTTCTTACAAGAAAGAGTTCATCAGGTCAAAGGACCGTCAACAATGCAAGTTGAAGCAATCAAACGTAATCAAAGGAATGTGGGTAAGCCTTCAATTCGAGTCCAATATTTATTACAAGTTGACGCACGAAGACAGTTCACATCGGTATACATTCATATATAGTCATTAGAAATTACATGCATAGTATTCATGTCCGTCCGTGTCAAAACAATATGTCAGAAGAACATCGTGGCTATATATGTGCGCTGTTGTAGTCAACAGCCAGAAATGAGCACATGAGTTCTTGACAGCTACAATTTGAATCATAATGCGATTCTCGTTTCATCATTTAGTTTAATTTAATTAATCTCATACTTAGATTAATAACCGAACTGACCCTGAGTTCTACATCGATTCATCTATATAATATAGGCTACATACTCAGCCTTTTTTCCTTGGAAGAAATACAAGACACGACCTTCTTGCTTGACGGATAGCGTAACAAGGGCCATGTAACCAAGTCACCCAGCGTGACCTTCCCAACTCGAATGCGTCATAATCTCCGCATATATTTCGCGTTCAGTATACCGTAAAATATCGACATATTCTATAAATGTTAATGACCCCTAACGTTGCGCATGGCTAAACCCCAGCAGACGCCGTCATTTAAAATAACACCGTAACAAAAGGTAGATCTGATAAAAATCTAATAAATGTAGGGATGAGTAAATCAGAGATTAAGAGCTTAATTAAAGATTTAATAACAGATGAATGGAAAGCAGAGTGGGATATAAATCTGAAAGGAAGACATGCATAAAAGAGGTTCAAGGCTCCAACAAGAAAATGTCAGATATCTAGGGAATTGACAATTTCCAGTAATAAGAAACTTCTCAGACTACAGCTGGGAAAAGGCTATTTCAGAACAGAAGAACCTTACTGTGCAGGATGTCTTCAAGACAATAATATAAAGCATTTCTTGTTAAATATAAGAGGTATGAACAAATGAGAATACCAATATTAGATTATTTACAGGCATCAAATTTACCTATAAATATAGAAGAGGTGTTAAGAATAGACAGACCTAGGGAACTGCATAATATAGTCAAACAATATTTAACACGAACAAAAGTTAATATAAAGTAATCGGAAATGTGAAGGTCTGATGCTGTTCTTGCAATGCATATGACTTTTGACAGGTCAATTAAATATATGTTAAAGTCAGTTATATAACTGGAACCACCAGGCCTTTACACCCCTCCCCCTTAATATTGTTCTTGTTTGGAGTTTTTGCTCGATTTTGTTCGGTTTTATCTCGTTTTTGTTAGTTTGGGGTTTTCTTGAGCATACAGGCATGATTGATAATTGTGATTTGCCCTATTTGTCACGGATTGCCTCCCCTTAGCTCTGCAGTGGCCAACACTATCTAATATGGGTCTTCAAAGGTGTCTACCTTCACACAAGATTACTCTTGGCAGAGTTGTAGATAGAAGGATAATGATGCTTCTATCTCAAGGGCGTGTTTTACAAGATATTTTCAGAATTCAAGAACAATGCTGCATAGAGCCGAGCACTATTAACTTATATCTGATCCGTCGCCTTTTGTGAAGAATTTAGCAATGCTTTTAGTCCGTTCAAGCTGCCAGCTGGTGTAAATCCAACGAAATTCTTTCATAAGTATTTGCTCAATAGATGTAAATATATGTCTAGATGTATATATATATATATTAAAGTGTCTTGCTCATACGTTTGCTTTCATACCTATACTAACTGAATCAACAATAATTGTTTTGTTTTAAAATGGCATGTAACAAATTTACTAATCAATTAGTTTTTAACAGGTAAAAAAAACGGTGGAATGATGGTGAATTTTAGATGTATATAAAATTGTCTTCACTGAGACTTGGGTAGAGGATTTATAAAAATATTTTTGTACTTTTGCTGTTTCCTTTAATAAGAACTTAGCTGGTCTAAGTGAGTCCTGCAGCCGTGGTTTCGTCAATTATTTTGTGATGCGGGCACTTCTCCACACAACTCGTCCAATGTAGGTGGTTAGTGTTGAATCCCTGCTCTTGACTCACACTAGTGGCGTAGAAACTTTAGTCTTGTAGCTTCCTACCACGAACTCAAATGGGATATACAATCTCCTCGCACACATGTCTGGACACAGCACTTTGGTTAGAAGCTTCGAATAACTTGTCTTGGTAATTTTAATATTCCTCTTATGATTTGTGTTTATGATTCTTGAAGTTTCCAGTCTTTGTATTTAAAATTGTGGGTTCTCTTTTAAGTTATAAAGACGCCCAAATACTTCGATCTCGTCACTTAAGTTTCCAGTCTTTGTATTTAAAATTGCGAGTTGTCTTTTAAGCTATAAAAACGCCCAAGTACTTCGATCAGTCACTTCTAATTTTGGAATCCTTGTCCGATGTCTCTCTGGCTCCTGGGAGTTGCTAATTTGACGTTGCGATGCAGACTAATTTGTGTCTCCGATTTTGCTAGATTAAATTCCCATTTCTTAGTTCAAGTCCCAGATTGTACTTTTAGACCAACTTGCCAATGAAAGTCAAAGTCTATTCCGGCTCTCGAATTAAACCAATGGTAAGCTCTTCAGAACTATGTGGGTCGGGGTGTTAAATCCTTACTATCCCTCGCGTGTTTTAAATTTATCATTTTTAAAATTTAAACGTGTGATCTCTTTCAGATATGGTAGTAATATTTCCTATTGTATTTGTACAAACTCACAAACACATCAGGGGACTTATTTCCTGGCTAATACCTTCCGCCCATATTGTCTCATCTGACAGGTTATCTGTAATCTTGTTACAGAGATGGTCCAGCGGAAGCGATTACATATATCACCTGTGTTTGCGTACTTTCCTCAGACGGATTTCTTAGAAGGCCAATCTGGTTTTCTTTTCATCGATTGTGCGCGACCACCTTGTGTCAACAAAAATCGTCTGAATCAAAGGTGGCTGGACGACTTAAGTGGTAAAAGCATTATCCGCTGACCTGTCTAATTAGCTTTGTCGTGCTATGATTTACATGGTGAAACGTAAATAAGTCTGGGAGCGGCTAGGTAAAAAATGTATGTGCATAAAATATGTCAAATAATAGGACGATGAATCAGAGAGAAGAGCGCAAAAGTACATGCACAAACCTTTTTGTGACACTATTTACAATGATTTGACAGATGTTATGCCATTTTCCCATATCGGCAGTTGTTCATATTATTTGGAATTGAAAACAATATATATCCTAATTATAACCCATCAGAGGTTGAACGGTGTATTTTTCATCATTAATATATAACAAGACTTTCCTTCTCATATACACTCAGCAATATGTTACTTCCCTTGTCTTATATACTCAGCGATATGTTAATTCCCTTCTCTTATATACTAAGCGATATTTTACTTTCGTTCTCTTATACTCAGCAATATGTTACATCCCTTGTCTTATATACTCAGCGATATGTTAATTCCCTTCTCTTATATACTAAGCGATATTTTACTTTCGTTCTCTTATACTCAGCAATATGTTACTTCCCTTGTCTTATATACTCAGCGATATGTTAATTCCCTTCTCTTATATACTAAGTGATATTTTACTTTCGTTCTCTTATACTCAGCAAAATATGTTACTTCCCTTGTCTTATATACTCAGCGATATGTTAATTCCCTTCTCTTATATACTAAGCGATATTTTACTTTCGTTCTATTATACTCAGCAATATGTTACTTCCCTTGTCTTATATACTCAGCGATATGTTAATTCCCTTCTCTTATATACTAAGCGATATTTTACTTTCGTTCTCTTATACTCAGCGAAATGTTACTTCCCTTGTCTTATATACTCAGCGATATGTTAATTCCCTTCTCTTATATACTAAGCGATATTTTACTTTCGTTCTCTTATACTCAGCAATATGTTACTTCCCTTGTCTTATATACGCAACGATATGTTAATTCCCTTCACTTATTTACTCAGCGATATGTTACTTCCCTTGTCTTATATACTCAGCGATATGTTAATTCCCTTCTCTTATATACTAAGCGATATTTTACTTTCGTTCTCATATACTCAGCAATATGTTACTTCCCTTCTCTTACATGGGAGCCGCGGTAGCGCAGTGGTTAGTGCAGTGGCTTCCTAGCTCAGAGTTGGTCCATGGTTCGATCCCCAGTTGAGGTGGGAATTGTTAGACCGCAAACGGCTCCGGGGTCGACCCAGCCTCAAAAATTGGGTACCAGAACAACTCTGGGAAGGTTAAGGCGGCCGGCGTGATGCTGACCACATCACCCCTAGTGTGCCGATTGTCAAGAAAATATGGGCCTAACACCATATTCCCAATATGCCTCAATGGGCGTGTAACGGGATCCTTTACCTTTACCTTGTCTCTTATATACTCAACGATAGATACAAATGAGTAATATAGAAAATGAAAATATAGATGTATCTGCAGATAATCTCACAAGAGAAATATTACTAATAGCTATTGAACATATACCAAATGCATATATGCCAGAACACATAATTCCACACCACATTAAGGAAACAAAAAAAGTATGAACATTGGAACCAAAACCCAGTATCGTGGTGGACAGTTAGATGTATAGAAATTCAACAACAAAGAAAGCAAGCACTACAAGAATATAGAAAGCATAGATCTGAAGATAATTTAGATATTTATAAAAATATAAGAAATGAATCAAACAGAATAATTTTTAAAAAAAATCATTTGGAGAAATTTCTGCCAAACACTGAACCCTACATCTAACTCTACAACATGTGTGGAATAAGTTAAAAGCCATTAAAGGCAGAACTGAACATATGATAATATCTAATATAAAAAGGGCAAAACATTAATACAGTGCAAACCACTCGATATATAGGAATGACAATGGACCAACAGCTAAACTGGAATAAACATAGATAAACTAGTGGAGTCTTGCAGAGGATTGACTAACTTGTTAAGATATTTGAAGGTAATGGACGAGGTGCAGGCACTAAGAAAATGCTCACTTTTTTATTAGAGGAAAATAGATTATGAAAGTATAATATATGACTCTGCTGCACACAGTAACAAGATTAAATTAGACAGAATTCAGTATCAAGCTTTATGTACAGTAGCAGGTGCAATCAGATCAACATTAATGGGAGCTCTAGAGGTGGCTTTAGGAATTCTACCCTTAGAATTATGGAAAAAGGAGTTAAGACTAAATTACATGAACAAAGTTATGTTAGATAAGTCTCAACTAGCACATACAGCTTTTACCAGATGTCAACTAACAACTCAGGCCAATCCAATGAATACCACTAGATACTCTACAGAATGGAAATGTATGGAGGAAATTGTCCATCTGTGTACTTTAACTACATTATTAATAACAGTTGTGAATACAAGCCAGTGGTTCCACCCTGGGAGATCCAGAAACCAGACACGGACTACGACCTAGCAGAAATACTTAAGAAAACAAATAATATAGAAAACATTAAAAACACAACCAATAAATATATACAACAACTATCAAAAGACAGCGTTACTGTGTACACAGATGGATCCAAGGGAGAGGATGGCAAATTGGGGATAGAAATATATTTTCCAATATGGAAAATGGCAAAAAAGAAAATACATTCATTTTCACTGCAGAGATGGTGGCAACACTAAAAGCACTAGAAATCTTCTCTAAAAACCCTCCCTAAAAACTAAAAATTGTAACTGACTCTCTTTCAACAATTCAAGCACTTAAAAGCTTACGATAATTTAGTAGATCTGATATAACACACCATCATAGCTGGCAGACGCTGGAGTTGGGTTGGCCATGTCCTCAGAAGGGACCCTGATACCATCACAAGAACAGCTATGCTATGGACCCCCGAGGGAAAGCGAAAGAGAGGCCGACCAAAAACAACTTGGCGGAGAACTGTGGAAGCTGAGATGCAAAGAATGAACCACAGTTGGGGCACTGTACGAAGGATGGCCGCCAACCGAGCAAAGTGGAATCAATTTGTTGCTGCCCTACAAGACGCCACCAGGCGTGATGGCCGCTGACTGCTTTGACGGTTGGCGGTTATGGATCAAAGAAGAAGAAGAAGATATAGCAGAGGAGATATTTCTGGCTACTACATACTTATATTCCAGAGGATGTTCAGTCTTAATCCCTTGGATACCTTCACATGTTGGCATAGGGGGAAATGAAAAGGCAGATAAAGAAACCAAGAAAGGTAGATCTGATAAAAAATCTAATAAATATAGGGATGAGTAAATCAGAGATTAAGAGCTTAATTAAAGATTTAATAACAGTTGAATGGAAAGCAGAGTGGGATAAAAATCTGAAAGGAAGACATGCATAAAAGAGGTTCAAGGCTCCAACAAGAAAATGTCAGATATTAGGGAATTGAAAATTTCCAGTAATAAGAAACTTCTCAGACCTCAGCTGGGAAAAGGCTATTTCAGAACAGAAGAACCTTACTGTGCAGGATGTCTTCAAGACAATAATATAAAGCATTTTTTGTTAAATATAAGAGGTATGAACAAATGAGAATACCAATATTAGATTATTTACAGGCATCAAATTTACCTATAAATATAGAAGAGGTGTTAAGAATAGGCAGACCTAGGGAACTGCATAATATAGTCAAACAATATTTAACACGAACAAAAGTTAATATAAAGTAATTGGAAATGTGAAGGTCTGATGCTGTTCTTGCAATGCATATGACTTTTGACAGGTCAATTAAATATATGTTAAAGTCAGTTATATAACTGGAACCATCATGCCTTTACACCCCTCCCCCTTAATATTGTTCTTGTTTGGAGTTTTTGCTCGATTTTGTTCGGTTTTATCTCGTTTTTGTTTGTTTGGGGTTTTTTTGAGCATACATGCATGATTGATAATTGTGATTTGCCCTATTTGTCACGGATTGCCTCCCCTTAGCTCTGCAGTGGCCAACACTCTCTAATATGGGTCTTCAAAGGTGTCTACCTTCGCACAAGATTACTCTTGGCAGAGTTGTAGATAGAAGGATAATGATGCTTCTATCTCAAGGGAGTGTTTTACAAGATATTTTCAGAATTCAAGAACAATGCTGCATAGGGCCGAGCACTATTAACTTATATCTGATCCGTCGCATTTTGTGAAGAATTTAGCAATGCTTTTAGTCCGTTCAAGCTCCCAGCAGATGTAAATCCAACGAAATTCTTTTATAAGTATTTGCTCTATAGATGTAAATATATGTCTAGATGTATATATATATATATATTAAAGTGTCTTGCTCATACGTTTGCTTTCATACCTATACTAACTGAATCAACAATGATTGTTTTGTTTTAAAATTGCATGTAACAAATTTACTAATCAATTAGTTTTTAACAGGTAAAAAAAAAAACGGTGGAATGACGGTGAATTTTAGATGTATATAAAATTGTCTTCACTGAGACTTGGGCAGAGGATTTATAAAAATATTTGTGTACTTTTGCTGTTTCCTTTAATAAGAACTTAGCTGGTCTAAGTGAGTCCTGAAGCCGTTATTTCGTCAATTCTTTTGTGATGCGGGCACTTCTCCACACAACTCGTCCAATGTAGGTGGTTAGTGTTGAATCCCTGCTCTTGACTCACACTAGTGGCGTTGAAACTTTAGTCATGCAGCTTCGTACCACGAACCCAAATGGGATAAACAATCTCCTCGCACACATATCTGGACACAGCACTTTGGTTAGATGCTTCAAATCACTTGTCTTGGTAATTTTAATATTCCTCTTATGATTTGTGTTTATGATTCTTGAAGTTTCCAGTCTTTGTATTTAAAATTGTGGGTTCTCTTTTAAGTTATAAAGACGCCCAAATACTTCGATCTCGTCACTTAAGTTTCAAGTCTTTGTATTTAAAATTGCGGGTTCTCTTTTAAGCTATAAAAATGCCCAAACACTTCGATAAGTCACTTATAATTTTGGAATCCTTGTCCGATGTCTCTCTGGCTCCTGGGAGTTGCTAATTTGACGTTGCGATGCAGTCTGATTTGTGTCTCCGATTTTTCTAGATTAAATTCCCATTTCTTAGTTCAAGTCCCAGATTGTACTTTTAAACCAACTTGCCAATGAAAGTCAAAGTCTATTCCGGCTCTCGAATTAAACCAATGGTAAGCTCTTCAGAACTTTGTGGGTCGGGGTGTTAAATCCTTACTATCCCTCGCGTGATTTAAATTTATCATTTTAAAAATATAAACGTGTGACCTCTTTCAGATATGGCAGTAATACTTCCTATTGTATTTGTACAAACTCACAAACACATCAGGTGACTTATTTCCTGGCTAATACCTTCCGCCCATATTGTCTCCTCTGACAGGTTATCTGTAATCTTGATACAGAGATGGTCCAGCGGAAGCGATTACATACATCACCTGTGTTTGCGTACTTTCCTCAGACGGATTTCTTAGAAGGCCAATCTGGCTTTTTGTTCATCGATTGTGCGCGACCACCTTGTGTCAACAAAAATCGTCTGAATCAAAGGTGGCTGGACGACTTAAGTGGTAAAAGCATTATCCGCTGACCTGTCTAATTAGCTTTGTTATGCTATGATTTACATGGTGAAACGTAAATAAGTCTGGGAGCGGCTAGGTAAAAAATGTATGTGCATAAAATATGTCAAATAATAGGACGATGAATCAGAGAGAAGGGCGCAAAGTACATGCACAAACCATTTTGTGACACTATTTACAATGATTTGACAGATGTTATGCCACTTTCCCATATCGGCAGTTGTTCATATTATTTGGAATTGAAAACAATATATATCCTAATTATAACCCATCAGAGGTTGAACGGTGTATTTTTCATCATTAATATATAACAAGACTTTCCTTCTCTTATACACTCAGCTATATGTTACTTCCCTTCTCTTATACACTCAACGATATGTTACTTTACTTCTCTCAGCGATATCTATCTTCCTCCTTTTATATACTCAGCTATATGTTACTTCACTTCTTGTGTATACTCAACGGAAATGTTAATTTACTCTTCTTATACACTCAACAATATGTATCTTTACTCTTCTTACGATATGTTTATTTACTCTTCTTATTTGCTCAACGATATGTTTATTTACCCTTCTTATATACTCAACGATATGTTTATTTACTCTTCTTTTATACTCAACGATATGTTTCTTTATTCTTCTTATATACGCAATGATATGTTTATTTACTCTTCTTATATACTGTGGTGGATTTGATGTTAAGAAATGTTGTTGTTATGTACTCTTAGTGTACTGAATGAGGTCAGCTGTGAAGGTCCCTGAATATAATAAATATTATGTTAAGTTACAGGGTACCTTTCTGCTACCACCTTCATGATCTCACTCAGACTTATTCTTTGACTAGAATGTATGATGATGATGACTACGTTTGGTGTCTAGGGTTATGTATAAATAGTGTAATGTTGCATTAACCAACTAAACATATACACAAGTATTTTATTATCCCACACAACACAACAGTAATACAACAATCACATACACACTACACTTTAAAAGACTATCTTAAGTAAGTCAGTGGTTGAATTTTGTGTAACATTAATATTTTTTTTCAATTTTTTTTTTCTATAACCAGCGGCACTGGAGCTTTCCAGCTCTTTCGGCCCAATGACATGTCATTGCGAGGCTGGGGGGGTCAGTGGACTTTCCTTCCAACCCGGTCAGGAGCTTCGCTCCTTCCCATCCACACGGGATTTATGTGCAGGAGCCGTTCAGGTTATTCAGTCAAATTTCCGGTCGTAAACATTTCTTCAACGCCGACGGCCGGGTTTGAACCATGAACACCTGGTCACCATTACAACGTCGTAGCCATTACACCAGCGCGGCTCCCTTCAATTTATTATCCTGACTCTATTTTGTTTGAATCAGGATTGACAATCAAAAGTGAAATCAATGAAATTATTTACAATATTCAATTTATACAATGGATCTTCTGTCCATAACACAAGTATTAATATAATAAAAGTGTGTAGGTGTAGTTTTCTAAATAGGATAATACTGGTATATGTATAATGGTAGGTTGTTTGTTATCATCATTCCCTATCGTGCATTTTCTTTTCATATGTCACAGGTGGAATTTTTTTTTTTTTTTTTTTTTTTAATTTGAAAATTTCAGTCTTTGTGGTTAATAACTGAGGTTCATAGAGGTTGAGACTTTCGGTGCCGAACGGGCACTTAACTTCGAAGGAGAACCCTGGTAAGTCTTGTCCTAGGCTCGATGGACCATCTGGTTCACTTCATAAAAGGCAATGGCCTCCAGTACGTGCCCGAATTATGCAACAAAGTCAGGAATCAATCAGTTCCCACGAGCCTGGTTTTATGTGACTGCCAGGGCCACATAAACCCCTGCAATAAGAAGGTTATGCATCCTTCTTTATAACCAGCATACAATAATATTCCACAGTTAATTACAGGTACAGTACAAACAAACGCATAGGGTCAGCTCTTAATGACAACCTATTGTCCCATTATATTTTGAAGTGACAATGTATACCAGTATTCCTCTCCCCTAATTGTTACAACGCCTCTGCAATTCCAACAGTAATCTTTTTACATACAATAGGATAGGTGTTATGCTCCTTGATGACAATCATATATAATTTTGTAGTTCTACACCTCTCTGATAGGCTATCATATGATGGATCAATCTCTAGGCTTTGCCTAAGTCTGCCATCGACTCACTTACTTACAGTCGTATGTTAGTATCTCACGTTCAAACTTTATTTTAAATAAAATGGTTAATAAATTCAATCTTACCACAATTTCAATGAATATTACACACAAACAACGATGACTGGCAGATCTGGCCCAAGTTATCACTGCCCTGTCCAGAAGTTTATAATATTTGTATTTAGAATTACACTTCTGATCTCATCGTCTCGCGGCAAGATTTTTTAAAGAAATGGCGTCATAGCCTAACAATTTTTCCTCAATATCAACTAAGCTGGCCAATAGAAGCAGACGACTATGAATTTTAAATTGAACTTTTAAAAACAACAATTCCCAAAATACTACGGTTACTACTACAAGTATATTTTTAGTGTTACGTTAACCAATCCCCTCTCGCCTTTCTTTAAACTACAGCCAATCAGAATTGTGGTACCTTTTAGTCCTATTTAACCAAAGCTTTTTTCAAAATATGTTATGAAAAAATAAGCAGGCATGATTTTTTTTTTCTCGTCAGTCCATCTTATCATACATAATATTATTGCCATTATTTTGGTTATTTTTTGCACTAGTGGGTAACAGACACCATATTATAGCTCAGGCCATCACAAGGCATCCGAATATATAATTTTTATGTCCCTATGTATTATGGTTCATAATTCCATTTTTTTTTTTTTGGTTTTGTATCGTAATTTGAAACGTGCCCAAGGCTATGTTGCTCGAGTTGGCTTTTTTTAATTCAACGCGAGACGGCGTTCTCTAGGTTCTGTCTTTCCATCCCTCCCCTCTTTTATTCTTTTATTCTTCCACTCTCGTCTTGGCAATCCGACTTGACCTTGCAAAAAGTGTTACATTTAATCTCAAGGACGAATTTTTTTCGAAAAGACAGTATCTTTCATTCGGCTATTAGGTTTATCAAAATCGACATGCGGGCGGGCGTAGGAGAATACTACGCTGGACTCAATTTTTATTTTCTATTGTATTTTTGACTTTATGCACTAGAATATTATCTAATTTAGCTATTGTATTGAGAATATCGTCACATATCTCCCCACTTTTAGAACAGACTACATGATGTCAGTTCATAATTCGAAATACACATAGATAAATTTAAACCATTATGCCTGGTGACTACTCTGATTTTCGTCGTATGGGTGTCTACTTAAAAAGTCTGCACCTACATTCTCTGACCCGGGGATATATTCTATGATAAATTGGTATGGCTGTAAGAGCAAAGACCAACGTAATAATCTAGCATTTTCATGTCTTGCTTGCGACAGAAATACAAGTGGTTTATGATCTGTTTGAATCCTAAATGATCTACCATAGAGATAGATTTGGAACTTTTTTATCGCCCATATCAAAGCCAGACATTCCTTTTCACTAGTTGAATATTTTTGTTCCGCTGTGTTCAGCTTACGGCTAGCATAAGCAACTGGGGTTAATTCCCCATCAAGTGAATTGGATCGTTGTAATAGGGCTGCCCCTAATCCGACGTTACTAACGTCCGTTCTCACAACAAACTCTTGACTCAAGTCGGGCAATTTCAATATTGGCTTGCTTGTGAGTTTTTCTTTTAAATCTTGGTAGGCCGATTCACATTGCGCGAACCAAGTGATTCTATCACGATTTCCTTTGCGCGTTCACATATCGAGTTAAAATTTTTAATATATTTCTGGTATAAACTACACAACGAGACAAAAGATCTCACATCTTTTTTTTGTCTGTGGTCTCGGAGCTTTTTTCAATTTTTCCAAGTTCTTGGGGTCAGGGGTCATGCTTCCCTGAGATACTGTGTGTCCCAAGAATTCCAACTCTTTACATCCAATACAACATTTGGTCGGTCTAGCCGCCAAGTTTGCCTCCCTGAGTCTATCCAACAACATATTCAGAGAGTTAATGTGTTCCTCAAATGTTTCTGTAGCAATGAGAATATCATCCATGAAATTCGTGATACATGGATTATTCAGGGGATCCAACAACTTTCGTATCATTCTAGAAAACACACTCGGAGCATTTTTCAACCCAAAAGGCAACATGTGGAATTCATAATGTCCATCCTAGGTGCTAAAGGCTAAATACGGTCTAACCTCAGGTTTTACTGGAATCTGATAATAGCGTTTGCTAAGATCCACCTTAGAGAAATATTTAGCTTTGTTCAGCCTAGCAAACAGCTGATTTGTATCAGGTAATGGATCTACCTGACCTTCTCTGACAGCATTCACTTTGCTGTAATCTATACACAGTCTGTGTTACCCAGAGGGTTTTCTCAACAGAACCACGCTAGAACTGTACGGGGACTCACTGTGTGAAATAATTCCTTCTTTCAACAAATACTCTATCTCTTCCTTCAAAGCTGTCTCCTTTGCAAACGGGATCGTATAGGCTCTCATACAGATTGGTGTTGGGTCTACAAGTTTCATATCATATTCCAATAATTTCGTATGCCCCGGTTTGTCCGTTAACACATCTGCATGATCATCCAAAACCTCTTGAACTCTCTCCCTCTGATTTTTCGTTAAGTGTTTACTGATTTTTACCTGTGCGGCTGTCTCACAGGGATGTAGCGAATATTCATGAGAGGTGAGTGGTTCGTTTTTCATTCCTGTTGCGATGGACAAGGTTAGTAAGTGTGTCTCGTCCTGATTTTCTCTTTCCATATATTTTTTCAGGAGATTCACATGATAGATTTTCTCTTTCCCCTTTTTATCTATCTTATAATTTGTTCTAGACTCCTTCTCTAGAACTGTATATGGACCTTGCCATCCTATCTGCAACTTATTACTACTGCCTGGTAATAGAAGGAGGACCTTCTCTCCCACAGCTAAATCTCTATCCTTCGCCTTCTTATTATAATAGGCAGCATGTTTTTTCCTGGCTTGTCTCAAATTATCATTAGCAAGTTTCCAGCCAGTTTTAAGACGAGTGGTCAGCTCGTTCACATATTGATATGATGAGGTGATATTTTCTTCTGCCGTATCATCAGTCCCCGTCCTTAACAAGGCTTCTAATGGACCTTTTATTGGCCTCCCAAATAACAGGGTTGCCGGTGCCATACCGGTTGAACTATGGGGTACCTCCCGATAAGCAAACAGGGCGGCGTGAAGGTACTGGTCCCATGTATCTGGTTTTTCATGTGCCAACTTTCTCAGGATCGCAATGAGTGTCCCGTTAAATCTTTCCACTTGGTCATTTCCTTGTGGATTGTACGGGCTACAATGAAAGTGTTTGGCTTGAAAGATCCTGAAAACTTCTTCCGTTAGTTTCCCCTTGAACTGTGAGCCATTATCAGTCAAGATTTGGTTGGGAAAGCCTACCCTTGTGAAGATTGTGAGTAATGCCTCTGCCACATGCTTCGAATCGATTGACGACAGGGCTACCGCCTCTCCCCACATTGAACAAGTGTCCACCAGAGTCAGAATATAACTGTTCCTCCTCTTGGTCCGAGTGAGAGGTCCCACAATGTCCACGGCAACTCTCTCAAAAGGTGTTCCCACTATGGGCATTTCCCCTAGAGTTGCTGGAGCAGTCCAATGCTTTGGAGCTACCCGTTGGCATTCTGGACAAGGATTTTACATATCTCTTTATATCTTCAGTTATCCCTGGCCAGAAGTAATGACAAGCTATACGCTGTCCTGTTGCGCTGATCCCCATATGACCACTGAAGGGAATCACATGCCCTAGTTCCAACACTTTCTTCCTATATGACGTGGGAAGGATCAGCTGTTCGTGACCATTGGATCTAGTTCAAGCCTTCCTATATATCAATTTGTTTTTCATATAGAAGTCTCCCTTGCCTGGAGGTGTAGGACATTTTGGCAATTTCTTAAAACAAGGCTTGAGGGTCTTATCCTCAGCCTGCGCCTTCCTCATCTCATCTGGATGGGTATTTATTGGGTTTTCCTCCTCCTTTTTACACTGTGATCTGGTCTGCACTGTTGCCATGATCACAGGTCTCTTGGGATTCCCCAAGAAGACATATCTACACCCCAATATCAAAGGTTCAATAGATTGGTTCATTTATTACTGCTACTTTGATGATTCCTTCCACATATTGCGTTTTTACATTTATCCTGGCGATGGGAAGTGTCATGGTCGCTACGTCCTGGGTTGCAGCTTGGATCTCCACTGTTTCTGTGGTGTATTGATCTGCTTGCACCAGGTGAGAACTCACAACGGAATCATAATCCAATCCAGTATCATACAAGCAGCTTATGGTGACTCCATTACATATTACTTCTTCACACACTGGGGGATGATACGGTTCCTGCTGTTTAGTAGGGTTGGCCTTGGCTCCCTTTCTCCCCGTTTTCATTGCAGCGAAGGAAGGAGGTTTCCTAGTACACTTTTCGGTGTTATGGTTGTCCATCTTACACCATTTACAATATAATCTACCTTTATGAAAAGGTTTTCTTTCCTTATATTTTCTGTCATTGAATTGTTGGTTTTTATTTCTATAATCATTTCGTGGCCTATCAAAATGTTGCTTACCTTTTTTTCCCTGATCTTTGTTGTCAAATCTATTAAAGTTTTGAGGAGCCTTATAATTGTCTACCTGTTTCTTTTTTGTGCCCGCTACCTCTGCTTGGGCTGCCTGATACCTCTCAGCGACATTGAGTAACTCACCCAGCCTCTCTGCACCTTGTTCCATGAGAAACTTTCTCAAGTCTGGAGCCATGGACTCTCTCAATTCCTCAATAAGGATCATTTCTTTAAGATCTTGGGTTTTCCCCAGAGCAGTCCATTTCCCCAAATAGGTCTATAAACGTGCAGAGAACTGGTGATAGGTCTCACCCGACAGTAGTCTTGCATTCCTAAATTTTTTTCTTTAAAATTCTCCATTCTTTTCATACCTTAACAAAAGAGCCTGCTTTAACATGTCATAATTGTCTTGATCATCCCTGCTCATTTTGGCAAAAACTTCATAAGCTGTTCCCCTAAGCCCCTGGGATAACTTTAGGCTCCACCTTTCTCTCTCTAAACCATACGTGGTAGCCAACAGTTCAAATCTACCCAGAAAACTTTCTATGTCATCGTCTTTCTCTACAAAATGGTCTAAATGAAAACCCATAGCTGAGGTTGAGGCTCCATGACTAGCAGTGGCATAGGAGGTAAAGGGGTTGGTGGCACCATTTTCAGGAGCATGGCCTTGTAATTCCAACTCCCTTAGTCGTAACTCGTGCTCCCTCGGCAATCTCCTATCTTCTGCTTCCCTTTCAGCAGCCAGTCTCTTTTCTTCTGCTTCTAATTTCTTCTCTTCAAATTGGAGCCTTTTAATCGCCGCCTCCCTTTCCGCCTCCAATGCCCTAGCCTCTTTGTCAGCCTCAATCTGCAACCTTTTAATTTCTTTCTCAGCCTCTAACTTTCTTTCTGCTTCTTTCTCTAATCTTTTATCTTCTCTGGCAATAAATGTATCAACCTCTAAGGTTACATACTGGACCAGCTCTGGGCCATCCATATTCATTTCTTTAGCAGTCTGCACAGCAGCAGATTGAAACTTTGCCAGATCAGCCATTCTGTACTATGCTACCTTTTAAAATTTCTAATTAGACAAATTTCTAATTATAACTAATAATTTCTAATATGACTAAGAACAACATCAGGCACCGATAGCTCAACCACAAAAGAATACTTTTAATTTTATTTGACAGGTATTTAAAATTCCCGGGACTTGAGACCCTAATATACTTTATAAGAATTCAAAATCCCGGAATCGAGCTACCCAATATATGTGGTGGATTTGATGTTAACAAATGTTGTTGTTATGTACTCTTAGTGTGCTGAATGATGTCAGCTGTGAAGGTCCCTGAATATAATAAATATTATGTTAAGTTACAGGGTACCTTTCTGCTACCACCTTCATGATCTCACTCAGACTTATTCTTTGACTAGAATGTATGATGATGATGACTACGTTTGATGTCTAGGGTTATGTATAAATAGTGTAATGTTGCATTAACCAACTAAACATATACACAAGTATTTTATTATCCCACACAACACAACAGTAATACAACAATCGGGAGCCGCGCTGGTGTAATGGCTTCGGCGTTGTACTGGCGACCAGGTGTTCATGGTTTAAACCCGGGCGTCAGCGTTTGAAGAAATGTTTACGGTCGGAAATTTGACTGAATAGCCTGAACGGCTCCTGTGATAAACCCTCAGTGGATGGGAAGGAGCGAAGCTCCTGACCGGGTTGGAAGGAAAGTCCTCAGGTTCCCTAGCCTCGCAATGACATGTCATTGGGCCGAAGGGCTGAAAGCTCAAGTGCCGCTGGTTAAGGGAAAAAAAATACAACAATCACATACACACTACACTTTAAAAGACTATCTTAAGTAAGTCAGTGGTTGAATTTTGTGTAACATTAATATTTTTTTCAATTTATTATCCTGACTCTATTTTGTTTGAATCATGATTGACAATCAAAAGTGAAATCAACGAAATTATTTACAATATTCAATTTATACAATGGATCTTCTGTCCATAATACAAGTATTAATATAATAAAAGTATGTTGGTGTAGTTTTCTAAATAGGATAATACTGGTATATGTATAATAGTAGGTTGTTTGTTATCATCATTCCCTATCGTGCATTTTTTTTTCATATGTCACAGGTGGAATTTTTTTTTTTTTTTTTTTTTTTTGATAATTTCAATCTTTGTGGTTAATAACTGAGGTTCATAGAGGTTGAGACTTTCGGTGCCGAACGGGCACTTAACCTCGAAGGAGAACCCTGGTAAGTCTTGTCCTAGGCTCGATGGACCATCTGGTTCACTTCATAAAAGGCAATGGCCTCCAGTACGTGCACGAATTATGCAACAAAGTCAGGAATCAATCAGTTCCCACGAGCCTGGTTTTATGTGACTGTCAGGGCCACATAAACCCCTGCAATAAGAAGGTTATGCATCCTTCTTTATAACCAGCATACAATAATATTCCACAGTTAATTACAGGTACAGTACAAACAAACGCATAGGGTCAGCTCTTAATGACAACCTATTGTCCCATTATATTTTGAAGTGACAATGTATACCAGTATTCCTCTCCCCTAATTGTTACAACGCCTCTGCAATTCCAACAGTAATCTTTTTACATACAATAGGATAGGTGTTATGCTCCTTGATGACAATCATATATAATGTTGTAGTTCTACACCTCTCTGATAGGCTATCATATGATGGATCAATCTCTAGGCTTTGCCTAAGTCTGCCATCGACTCACTTACTTACAGTCGTATGTTAGTATCTCACATTCAAACTTTATTTTAAATAAAATGGTTAATAAATTCAATCTTACCACAATTTCAATGAATATTACACACAAACAACGATGACTGGCAGATCTGGCCAAAGTTATCACTGCCCTGTCCAGAAGTTTATAATATTTGTATTTATAATTACACTTCTGATCTCATCGTCTCGCGGCAAGATTTTTTAAAGAAATGGCGTCCTAGCCTAACAATTTTTCCTCAATATCAACTAAGCTGGCCAATAGAAGCAGACGACTATGAATTTTAAATCGAACTTTTTAAAAAAACAATTCCCAAAATACTACGGTTACTAATACAAGTATATTTTTAGTGTTAGATTAACCAATCCCCTCTCGCCTTTCTTTAAACTACAGCCAATCCGAATTTTGGTACCTTTTAGTCCTATTTACCCAAAGCTTTTTTCAAAATATGTTATGAAAAAATAAGCAGGCATGATTTTTTTTCTCGTCAGTCCGTATTATCATACATAATATTATTGCTATTATTTTGGTTATTTTTTGCACTAGTGGGTAACAGACACCATATTATTGCTCAGGCCATCACAAGGCATCCGAATATATAATTTTTATGGCCCTATGTATTATGGTTCATAATTCCATATGTTTTTTTGTTTGTTTTGTATCGTAATTTGAAACGTGCCCAAGGCTATGTTGCTCGAGTTGGCTTTTTTTAATTCAACGCGAGACGGCGTTCTCTAGGTTCTGTCTTTCCATCCCTCCCCTCTTTTATTCTTTTATTCTTCCACTCTCGTCTTGGCAATCCGACTTGACCTTGCAAAAAGTGTTACATTTAATCTCAAGGACGAATTTTTTTCAAAAAGACAGTATCTTTCATTCGGCTATTAGGTTTATCAAAATCGACATGCGGGCGGGCGTAGGAGAATACTACGCTGGACTCAATTTTTATTTTCTATCGTATTTTTGACTTTATGCACTAGAATATTATCTAATTTAGCTATTGTATTGAGAATATCGTCACATATACTCAACGATATGTTTATTTACTCTTCTTATACACTCAACAATATGTATCTTTACTCTTCTTAAGATGTGTTTCTTTATTCTTCTTATATACTCACTGATATGTTTATTTACTCTTGTTATATACTCAACAATATGTTTATTTACTCTTCTTATATACTCAACGCTATGTTTCTTTATTCTTATATGCGCAACGATATTTTTATTTACTCTTCTTATATACTCAACGATATGTTTATTTACTCTTCTTACGATATGTTTCTTTACTTTTCTTATATACTCAACGATGGGTTTCTTTATTCTCTTTATATACTCAACGATATGTTTCTTTATTCTTCTTATATACTCAACGATGGGTTTCTTTATTCTCTTTATATACTCAACGATATGTTTCTTTATTCTTCTTATATACTCAACGATGGGTTTCTTTATTCTCTTTATATACTCAACGATATGTTTCTTTATTCTTTTTATATACTCAACGATATGTTTCTTTATTCTTCTTATATACTGAACGATATGTTTCTTTATTCTTTTTATATACTCAACGATATGTTTCTTTACTTTTCTTAAATACTCAAAGACACTATTTTATTTGACTAACAACTGACTTGTTACTTTTATAAAAACTATTATTCTGATTTTACTGATGCCGCTTGTGACGTTATATCTGATTGTAAGCTTCTTCTTGGGATCGTAACTGTTATGATGAGGACAGCGTTGTCCTGGAGGATACCCTGACACCAAAGACACTCTATCGACCTCCTTTTTCCTCGTTCGTTCAGAGGTCAAGTGAGTGCTCTTGGGCGGTTTACAACGCTGAATCTGTCAGGTCGCATGATGAGAAAATGATCGACTAGACAAATAATTCCGGCATCAGAGACAACTTACATACAATTTTTAACTTGGACACCAGGTTGGGCAAACACAATTTACGACTCAGAGAGGGTGGGAAATTGAGAGTGGGAGAGATGGCAGGGATTGAAAAAGGTATGGAGGGAGAGGGCAGGGATTGAAAAAGGGATGCATAGAGAGAGATAGAAAGAGCGAGATTGAGAGAAATGGAGAGGGAGAAATAGAGACTGAGTGAGAAGAATGGAAAGAGAGAGAAAGAGAGATTGAGTGAGAGGGATGGATACAGGGGTGTCGAGAGTGAGGAAGATTGAGAGAAAGAGAGTGCTAAAATGATGTCTTCCACACTCAAAGGCGGGGTTTGTGATAATAGGAAGTAGCTGACCAAAACGTAAATAATAATTCTAAGTACTGACTGTGACGTTAGTCCTATTCATTCGATTAATTTTCTAGCCATCTTTTTGCTACCTTCCTCTACGGCAGTATTTTTCCGATAATAACTTTTTCGTAGAAGGTACATTCCTTTAAAATACTACCAGCTTAAACCAAGCCTGACATGTTTATCTTTTTTTATAGTGAAAAGTCTGCAGCGAGGCAATTAAAATAGCGTTAAACCTAGCCTCTTTAAACAAGCCGTGCGTGTTTGTCTAGATACAGACAGAGAGTATACTAGTGTATTGTTATAACGAATTAAGTTGTCTGACACCACATTAGTATTACGTATTTGTTTACGCTCAGGTAAAAAAGAATGAGACAAACAAATGTTGTCCTATTAGAAAGGGATGACCTTTTAAAGATATCTTGTTCTTAATATTGCGGGCCTGACTTGCACAATTTGCCACTCCTATGTCTGTCTTCATAATGACAATAAGGACACCGGGACATGTGATAAAATTATTTCCGGTGATGTCAAGATTAATTAGCAGCACTACGAACCTTCCTAATTTTTAAAAGAAGTGCAGGGCAGGTGTCATATACTAAATAAGACACCAAGCACGATGATTGGTTGGAATGAAAAATATAAACTAGCTAAAATTATGATTGGTTTTAACCAAAAATAAACTACCGAAATTGAATTTCGTGTGGGATAATTTTTTACTCTAAGACCTGAGTATTAAACATTCAGTACGGATCCTAATTCTCATCATCAGAGATTACCAGTAGCCGGATTAGGTGATAGGAAAGATTTTGATAGGGAGTGATTAAAGCGCGATTTTACTTTTGTAAAAATTACAAGTACTTAAATTCGATAAAAACTTTCATAATCCCAACCCCTAGAAATCTTCCCCATGTGTTAAAGCTAGAAAATGCAAAATAGCAAGTATCAATAGCTGGGGAAAACTGCGCTTATACAGCTGCAGTAAAACGATATCAATCAGTCTGTGCAAAAAGCTTCTGGATACATAACTCTTTTATGAAAGGGGTAAGTCTGAACAATGTATATTTTCTTATTCTTATACGTGTATTTACATGTATAGAAATGCTTATTTATGCAACGTTTGGTATAAGGCTGGTGTAGCCGTTCATTTGTGTAGCTGTCATATTCGTATACTGTCTTGTTTGAATGTTAGTTATTTGCTTGAATGGTGTAAGCGAAGACAGTTAGATATTTGCTTGAATCAGACGCGAATGATATTTTATATGAATGTACAAATAGTTCAAGTCCTCACGGTCGCATCAACACCAACAGTGTCGAGGGAAAGACACTGGAACTCATGATTGGTAAAGTTACAATCCACGGTTTATTTGACAATCACTTTGACAAAGGACGATTCAAAAATCTTGCATATATTGGAAACTTCCTTCCTGATCAAATGGTAGGTAATGTTCCATCAGGTACATGGTTAATCAATATAAAGTACATCAGCATAATCTTGAAGGTTCATCTTACAATAGTGAATAGTTGGTTTAACAAATGTTCTCTAAGACGGTTGACCTTTCAAGGACAATCTCTCCTCGTACAACCAAGAGTATAAGATCCAATCAAATAGATATTCCCTCCTAGCTAGATAGTCAATAGAATACGACTTCTAGATTTCATAATACAATCATTAATTTGAAATATATATCCTAGGCTGAACTTCTAACTTTGGTTCACCTTCCATCAAAAGAGCCGTTAATCGTATGACGGCAATTCCAATATTCAATAACGTAGATCCCGTAATTTCAATCAACGAGTTTCAATATAAATATGCTCGAAACTTTCAATGCATAAATTTTCAAGTTTGATCCATTCTGGTCCCAACGCATGAGGGTACCAACTAGAGGTCGACTTGAAGAAGTTATGTCAATGACGACATTAATTCAATAAAATATATAATCAATTATATTAATACCTTACTCTGTGATACTGGGGCTATGTCTTGAATGCAGTGAGCCGATCACCAAAGTAATAATCAACATGCCCAAACACAGGGGCTAAAATACATCAACAGACCATCCTGTCTGGTAGGGATCCTGCTTCATTCTCCAAGCAGATACGTCATCTCCCTTTGTTTGACAACAAGCGCGTTAATTTCAAAATCCCCAAAAATGTGCGTTCTCGTGCACAATAAATTTAATATACCAAACGTATTACTAATATCTCAATTGGTGCGTACACTTTTAACAAAGACAGGACCTGAGACTGTCTATATTTGTTAAAGCCTGTTAAGGACTTAAAAAGGACGCAACAGCTGGCAATCTCATCATGTAAAATAAATTGCCACATAAACCAACACTGCAAGAGCTGGTTACTGCTTTGTGTGGGTTTCCTTACAATGAATCAATAGCAGAGGCGGTTTCATGCTCCATATGGAACCGAAAGAGCGTTATGATGATGATATCATAATGTATATTTCAGATTCATATGTATATATGATTGATTTACATTCTATCGCTCTCCTAACACACTACCTTGAGGGTCGAAGGTTTCATGCTCATGGACATGTAAAAAATTCAGTGGAAGATGAAATTGTGGAGGAAAGCGGAGGTCGCCTGATGCTTACATCAGGAGACAAAAGACACGTGAGAAGTACTCTTGTATATTCTCTCGATTTTTGGTACTAGTTACTAGTAAACAGCTCCGGATACCATCCGCATGAGACGGGTACAGAGAACACTCGAAGCACCGACATTTGTGAGATTTATGCGAGCTACGAATGTATTCCCAAAAGCCATTCCACTCATGACTTGAGAAAGTGTGACAAAATGGACGACCTCTTCACGATCTTTGTTTCACTCCGGCAATATCGGTACATATGTGGTACTGATTTTTATTATGTGCTCTCAAGTATCGCGCTTTTCATTCTTTCTTTCGTCGTTATTTTTCTGCTAAGTAGCAGATGTTTGATTTTATCAAATCATTCGACACTCCTCTCTGTGATTTCACCTGTTTGTTACCCGGTCATCCTGGCTTGCGGTAAGCAACTGAGATAAGATAGTCGCCGGCGTGTTACATTGAACCACTGATAAGACGACTCGTTTGGTAACCCAGATGGGCAGACACGGAGTTTTTGCGTACTCATACGACAGACAACGAGATTACTGTCTGTGTGACACATGTAAGCAGACAGGTGTGACATAATCGCTTCCTGGCCGACTTCTTATGACAAAATTATTTTCTAATAAAGTAATAAGTATTACAGCTTACCTATGTTGCCATGTATGTCTACCGATCTGCCTGTGAGAGTGTATGCAAGGCATCAGATGTCCATAAATGGCAATGCGTGACCTTTGCAGGCACGTACCTTATTTCATGTGGGACTATTTTGAAAATATCACATCCGCCCGGCATGACTTGAAATGATTGGATCTTTGTGATTAGATTCATAACAACAATAGAAGATAGGAATATAGTCTGACCATTTCGCAGTTTTATTTCACTGTGAATTTCACGCTCGCCAATTCAACATCAGACCACGCCAGAGTGAAGATTATATTCATAATTCCTTTTTTTAACCGGACCTCTTATTGGAGAACCAAATAAGACTTACAAAGTACAGGAAATCTCTACATTTTAATAAGGAACACCGGGACTAGGAAACTGAAGAAAGTCACGAAGTCAGAGGGAATTGAAGTTGAAATTAACGACACCCCAGTGGCGTGTAAGAGGCCGATTCAAGTCTCTTTTATTCATCTGAGCAAAACGTCTGTGGGTCAGGATTGGCGTAAGTTGTGATTTACATTTCATATTTTATTACTAACATGTGAAATAACATATATATGTATATATTACCACATGAAGTTTAGTGGGTGAAACTCGCTATTGGATGTCAAAGTCATTTGAGGCTGGCAACCTCAGCGTATAGAATGATGATTCGTGAATCACCACTGCACGGGCTGGTGATTGCTTTATTGATAGTTTCACAAAGAGAACTAAACGCACAAAGTAGTTCCAGGCTCCATATGGAGTAGGGAGGGAAAGATGAAAGAAATGATGTACATTCTAAGTATAATACTTACATTTTCAAAGCAGTGTAAATGTCCCTATAAACATAGTAACTTTAAAATTAATGTAAGTTTCAAGCTTTAAACCAGTGTAAATGTCTATGTGAAAATATTCATTTTAAAGTAATGGAAGTTTCCAACTTTTCAATCGGTGTAACTATAAATGAAAGCATATTCAATTTATATTGTGAACACTTTTCAATCAGTGGAGATGTATATGTAAACAGACTGTATTATTAATCTTTTCATTTGAATATAAAATACCTATGAAAGCTATTCTATTTAAATGTAAAGAAAGTTTTATCTCGAGGGATTAAATTTAATTCTCATCGAGGGTAAAGTCTGAGTAATTGGGATGGTGGTATGGGAAGATACAAAAGCCAGATCCAAACCTCAGAAATGAGATATCTGAGGAAGGTGGTTGAAGTAACAAGAAGAGACATGGTCCGCAACTAGACGATACGTCAAGGCATAAAAACCCAACCCCTGCAGACCCAAGTAGAACAGTCCCAACTGAGATGGTTTGGCCATGTCTGCAGAATGGGAGAAGATCGGCTACCACGGCAAGCATGGGAAACTAAGAGCCAGGGATACAAACCCCCAGGACGACCCAAAGTCCGCTGGGAGGACAACATTAGACAATCTTTGACGGACCGAGGACTGAATGGAACAAAGCCAGGGGAAGAAAGCCGATAGAATAGTATGGCGCTCTCTCTTACAAACCTCTACACCTCACGGTAGAAGAGGAACGACAAAGTAAGTGAATAAGGTATGGGAAGATAGGAACCCATAACTATGGGGTGGAAAACGCCATACTAACGTTTCGTTCTATTCTTTTACCATAGTTATTGGTGGTACCAGCAGAAAGTACCATCTCTGGAACAAGAAGGGAACCGTTGCCTAATGTATATCCGGTGGATACAAGTGAAGACATAACAATTTAGAAACAGAAAGTGACGTTTCAATTACCCTGAATACTGTCTCTCTCCTTCTCTCTCTCTATCTCTCTCTCTGTCATTATGACGCAAGAGTGTACGCCCATGTGTAGTTCCTTACGTCTTTTTATGTCTATCTTTGTATGGCGAGGCGTTAAAGTAAGTTGTTAAGATGTAATCGTGTGGCTGTCCGCTAACACTAGTACGGTTCTTATTCTTTCAAGTTGGGAGTACCGGTTGACTACCAGAGATGTTGATACTTTAATGAAGGTTGACTCAGGTTCGTTTGTTCTTTTTTGGATGGTAAAGGTTATCTCAAAACGTGTCTGATATAAAGTTCCTAAGCATCATAACTATACAACAGCAACAATTCAACTTGAAGAAAGTAATTAACTTCCTGTAGTCCATCAAAACTTTTATTTCAACAGCAAAACATTTCCATGGCAATATTTACAGGATCAAGATTTTCATACAGCAAAGTTTCCCATTGATTACCTCAATATATTCTGGGGCGTAAACGTACTCGGTTTCAATGATTAATTCTTTCTTTTCTGTTGATTTCATAGTACTTATCAGTACTTTAATATTCCGTTGAGCCTCTCCTACAATATATGTATTTTCCAGCAATTTGGATATCTCGTTAACTTGACCGATGTCTGTGTTCATACCCTAAGCATCTCTAGTTGAAAATAAAAGATGTAAAGAAGTTCTAAACGAGAGTGCAGTATGTTCAAACTGCTACTTACTTGATATGAGATCAAATAGGAGTATGTGTGTCACAATACTCCGATGTAGTGAGATCTTCACTCTATTAAAAACTCTGCAGTTCTTGTCTTGAATATCGCAAGATGAACTTAGAGAAGGACCAAGTCACGATATCTCAAGGTGCGTACTACCTCATGGTCGGGGCAACACTTGGATACAATCGTGACTATGCAAGTGGCTCTCTATCAGGAACTCATTCTAAGATCTTAGATTTTGGCTGAGCTCGAAAATGGTGCGGGGACTCGCCCCTTTCGATTGGTTACCTAAAATCGTAGGGATTTTTTTCATTAGCTGCCTCCATTGACGTCAATGCGTTGTCTTTGTAATATTGTTACCTACTTATCATAAAGAATAACTAAGCTTATGTAAATGAGGTGACGTCAATCGTTGCCAAGCAACTCCCGCGATAGGTAGCGTCTGGGCGGCCCACCTACGTCATCGATAGTTAGTTTCAGTTTCGATTCTATTTGTAACCTGCATATACAGTGTTATGTGAGAAAAATGCCGTATTTGCTTTTCTCGTTCGAACTCCTTCTATATCAACTAATGGTACTGCTAATGCTAGGGTAGGCCATCCGGTCACATTTGTATCTCCTCTTGATTCTGTCCTTATATCTCTCTGCTCTCTGTTTATGCATGCATGCATATGTATGTATGTGTATTTATGTATTTACGTATGTATGTATATGTGATTGTATGTGTATGTTTGTGCTGTGTATGTAGTGTACTTATCTGTGCTTTCTTTCTTCCCTTCCATCAGTTCTTCCCTTATCTATATATTTTGCATATGCGTTCTCCTTACTTTATAATTCATTTCTCCATATCTACCCTCACTCGGCCATCCCTTTTTTCTCTTATTATATTATCTTAATTTTTCTGCTCTATCTCCTATGGCTAAGAACCTCTCAGCCTAGTAGGCACTCAGGGAGGGGAGGATCCCTTTACACGCCCAATGAGGCATATTGGGAATGTGGTGTTAGGCCCATATTTTCTTGACCATCGGCACACTAGAGATGATGTAGTCAGCATCACGCCGGCCGCCTTAGTAGGCACTCAGAGTAAATCTATAAACACCAAAAGTCATGAGAAACGTATAAGAAAAGTATCGCTTTACTCCTATTTTCTATCCCTTAGTCTTCTTCACGCTCCGCTAGTCGTATCGTATCTCAATCTTCTCTCTCCTTCCTCCGCTTCTTCCCCTTATGATATTTTATTTCGGTCAGCTGGGGTCGGAGTGGCTAAGAGATATGGCGTCCACCTCTAATTCTAAAGGTCCCCGTGTTCGCTCCCAGTACAGGGGATATAATTGATGGAAATGTTTTCAGAATCTATTTGGGTCAATAGCACTCTACTCTTATATAACTGGTTATGCTCCTCGCTTATCAACATCTTTATTTTCGTTTGCTCCGCTCATGGAGCGTTGAGTCACACTGCAGCTTGTCCCCTTGCAGGTAGCCTGCATCAAAGCATACATATGGTCTTGCAGTGATAGTTTGTGTAGCAACTTGTTTTACATGAGGAGGTTTCTAGACCCATGCTCAACGTCATACGTGTCGCCCCTTACAAACTGCCTGAGACATTAGTAGGTCTATTCTTAATCTAACCAGAAATATTAGTGTCACCCAGGAACCACATGGGGCATGCTCCTAACATGCTTGAGTTATATTCTAGTGGTTGCAGTTGTAGCGAGGTCGAATGATATACAGATCTATCTAGATGATACCAGATGATAGTGCCAGATAAAAATTATGGACTAAAAGAAATGAAAACTGGTGTATGGATGGCAAAGGTTATAGCCAGACTGTAAAGATCCCTTGACCATGTAGTAAGAATTTAGTAAAAGAGTATATTGTCTCCTCGCTTAAGACTATCCTATATTTTAATCTAGGGAAAATCAAAATGAACATGTAACTTCAACAATGATAAAGTTAACAGAGTCCTCGGGTACAATTATTAATCAATTTAATTATGTATAGTGATTTTGTCTTCTTTTTTAGAATGGATAAAGTTTGAAAATTATATTATAGATATTTACAGAATTATTTCAAGATATTCACAAAATGTTCAGAATATGCACTTGGCATCACTTTGATAAACAATAAAGTCACTTTTTATATACCATCTATGAGTTCTGACTTATGATTGAATCAATTGCCGTCATATGTCGGCTCTCTCTCCATAATGTTTGTGAAATCAGTCTTTTAAGATACAACTTATCTTAGATTTCTGGACTGCTGGCTTTCTATCTCAGCCAAACAGTTGTTGGTGGTAATGGGTGACACACGTCTGTCAATACTTGCACTCAGTACTGGCCTTCCCATGCATTGGGATACCAATAACTCTATGTAGATCAGTGTCGTAGATTTTTGATAGGAGAATTAAGACTTGGGTTGGTCCCTTCTGAATAGATTAAAATAAGTGATAGTCACAGTGAGAAGTAGTAATAGCAATAGATTTCCACGAGTGAGATGGTAGAAATGTGATAGAGGCTGTCTCTGAAATCAAGAAATCTTCTCTCTTTCACCTATCTTCTACGACAGATTTAGATTGAGTCAGATAGTCTACACATATATATATATATATATATATATATATATATATATATATATATATATATATATATATATATATATATATATAAATATATATATAAATATATATATATATGAAATATATATATCCACTCACATACATACACACATAAGACGACAGTTAGACGTACAGACGTGGGAAAAACTATGACAATGATTATATGAATAGTTTGGGAAAAACGAACTGACCGACACGCTGGAATAAATTTTATGAGTAGTTTATTTATCAAGACTAAACTTCTCTCACAACATATCAAATCACATCAAGCATATACAAAAAAATCATAAACAAAAATCAAGAAATGCTACAAGAATGATAGACCCGTTAGTGTGATCCTTCCCTCGATGTATAGCCCACAGTCCCGTTAGAAGAAAGTGATAGCCCAAAGAGTCACAGATACATATGATTTAGTCTAAAATTCTTCCCCTTTAAGGTATGAACAGACTGGATACTCTGATCTAGTATAAGGATATATATATATATATATATATATATATATATATATATATATATATATATATATATATATATATATATATATATATACATATATATATATATATACATATATATAGTTAGCAATACCTTGCATAAAGAAATGTTATGACAGCAAAATAAATGAATGGGTGTCAAAATACCACCATAAAGGGATCGCTCAGTCCTGCATTCACTCTATTCATTCAACTGTGCTCATGTGCATTTTTCAACAACAACAACAGATAATTTTAGGACTTGCCCATACAGAATCTTCAATGGTAATCTTGGCCAAGAAAACCCCAGGTCCAAAAAGACGGGTTGAATTCACTACTTCCGGGACCGTTCTCTTGGGAATACTATTGTTTTGGATGTCTGTTTAAGTCACATAAAAATTGTCCAGGCAACAACGTTTATCGCGAGCACAGTGTCAACATCTTAGATTTTAAACGAATGAGGAATGTCAGGTCGGCACCTTCTCTCAGTATAGGAATTTAGTTGGTCACACCACCACTTGTCAACAGTGTCGGGAAATTTACTGATTGAAATATGTTACTTGCCACCAAGGCGGAAAAATGACTAGAGTTTTCTCAGGAAGAATCAAATCAGGCTCGATGACCCGTTACTTCTTTAACATCTTAAAGTTCTTGTAAAAGTTATACATCAAATCTTTAAGGTAAAAATGTTTGTTGTTTTCTTCACAGATTTATTACTTTACTCAAACGCTGACAAAGTTTGGGTACCACAGTTTCACTATATATAAATGGAAAAAACACATATCCAATAATTATACATACTATGTACTCGGATATAACTGATAATTGTAAACTGCAAGCGTACCGCTTGACTTATCATTTAAATTCCCGTGAAGTAAGTTATATTTAAAAATCATCTATCCTCATGAATTAGGAATACGTGCGTATTCCGTCAACACTCATGAGGCTTCTAGCATTTATAAGTTAGTTTAGAAAGTTTATTCTCGTCTGATTATTTTAGCAGTAAAATTAAATTCCTTAATAGCCGACTGAGTTTAAGCTAGAAATATAATTTCAGTTTTCCACTGTAACTCGTCACTATAAAATAATACAGACTATATAAATTAAGCGCTCTGCACCAAATCTAACTAGTGAAATAAAATAAGCGATTTAACACTTTAAACACTTCACACAATACTAGAATATAATATATATAATATTTACCTCCACACAGAACTACTAAGAACTTAAACCACTTCGACCAAACTAAATGCCATCTCTATTAACAGAGATTCTTAGGAATCGAACGAAGGCTTGTTCTAGTCTACACTGCGAAGTTACTGAGTGAAAATGAAATCTAACTCTCTCTAGTATATATGAAACACAAGACAAAGAGGTACGCTATTTCCATAAACTACGCAATAGCCTCCCCTTTCCGTCTTTAACGCTTACGTTTAACACCTAAACACATGCCGTAACTGCCACCTGCTGACCGAGAGGGCGCGTGTCAGTTGCGAATCTCAGACAACCCGTCTCCAGTGCAGAAGCAGTTTTCGCACCTATCGCCAAAATGACCATTCTGAGCGAATGTGTGATGGCACCTTCTCCACCCTGATACTGAGAATCTACCGAGGGAACTACGTGTCAGATGCAAAATACCAGACAAATGTCTGAATACTGCGCTTGGGAGGTGTCAAGATTCGCGCCTCACCTCAGCGCTCACCGAGAAACTACGTTTTGACAGGTGAGAATGCAGGCAATATGTCGGCCCTATGTCTGAGAATAGCCAAATATTCACAGTTATTTCGTCAATCTGCAGCGACTGACCGAATGCATTCTCACGCCAAATCGTCTGGTCCAAGGGACTGACGCGTTACGTAAGAAGTTACTCGTTTATTCAGCACTGATATTCGTTTCTAAATGAGAAACGAAACTGGCGAAAGTGAGAATGGGAAAAAAAATTTTTTTCGCAAACGAATGGATGCGAGAAATACAGGAAAAAAAATAAAGAGTGATAATAAAAATAGAGGATACGGGTGAAAGAAAAAGAAGAGGATATAGGCAATTCAATGATCATAACCTCTGTGACAATCAGTTATTGTTGTGACAAAACGGGGCGGCCCCTATCGATCTTTGTTTCTCTCCGGCAGTATCGGTACATTTGTGGTATTGATTTTTATTATGTGCTGTCAATTGTTGCACTTTTCTTTCTTTCTTCGTTATTTTTCTGCTAAGTAGCAGATATTTGAGTATTGTCGAATCGCTTGACACTCCCTGTAGGTGATAATAATCATATTTGCTTGGCGCTGCCCAGATGTGTTGGCTATAGGTGCGGCAGATTAACACGTACTTCGGCCAGCGCTATCGGCTTAATCACCGATAAGACATGGATGACAAGATTACTTTAGATAAAAGTAAGATTGCTACATCTCGAACACATGGTCGTATGCGGTTACCGGTGTGTTTGGAAGTTTGTACAAAAGTGCATCGGACATCTTATTACCATATATAGGAGAGTTGACCTCTGCCTTACGTTCAAATTTATCCGATGTCGGAATATTTTGAAATTATCCCATAACCCGCCTGTTTGAATATGATTGGAGTTTTTTGATAGCTCATAACAACCGAAGGCGTGGGAAGGCAGGGAATATAATCTGATCATTTTCTCAAGCTATTTCACTTAAGAAATCGCTCGGCAAGACCCCAGACTGCTACAGTGAAGAATTAGAATTCAGAATTCCTTCTTAAAATACCGGACACTGTTTATTGGAGTATTCATCAGGACTTACAATATAGCGAAGGAAATCTCTAACATTTTAAATAAGGAAACCGGGACTGAGGAAACTGAAGGACCACACACGAAGTCAGAGAGGAAACTTATTAAATTAACGACACCCCAGACGCGTGTAAGAGGCCGATTCAAGTGTCTTTTATTCATCTGAGCAAAAAGTCTGTACGTCAGGATTGCCTTATTGGTAGTACCAACAGAAAGTACCATCTCTGGAATAAGAAGGGAACCGTGGCCTAAGCTTTAAGACGAAGGACCCACGTGGTAGACTCTCTTTGACATTTCTGGGAAACGAGCTACCCCCGACAACCTTGATCAGAGACGACCGAGAGCATAGTGAAAAGAACCAACCCATAAGAAGGAGCAGAACCGTCATTGGCAGCTAAGTTAAAATATATGCTGCCAATTGAACTTCTTGTAACATCGCACATTCCTTAAAGACCATGATGATAACTTTTCTTCATTCATGACTATTCAAATTATTTCCAACTGTTAAAACCTAAAGTGATTATTAAATTTTGTTATTTGTAATGTTACAAATTTAACTTTGAGTTAATCATTTTAAAGTTACCGCATGTTTGTCTCAGTCAAATTACTACACACACTCTAAACAGAGCTTTACTAAAATAATAGAATTCCACTGAGTAAATCAGGGGTAGGGGCTTAAGCCAGCTGAACTTAAGAAGTGCATAAATCCTTCACAAAAGCGTCGGCATAATTACAGAGTTTACATACTCAGCCAAAGCAGTATTGTTCTCGCTTATTTTTAATAGATGTGTCATCACCCTTCTATCTACATCTCTGCCAAGAGTAATCTTGTGCGAAGGTAGATACCTTTGAAGCCCATATTAGATACTTTTGAGTTTTGGCCCCTGGTGGACCACTACTGCAAACCAGGGGAGGCAATACCGTCCCAATTGTGCTCCTAGTCAATTTTGCAGGATTACACGTATGGATCTAACATCAGGCTTCTGGCTGTCAGATTACAGAATCGAACCTGAAACAACATAAGGTCCTGGGATAGACTCCACCTAGGAGTTTATCTAGACTAAGTGTCTGTGTGTGTCTGTCATCATAATGTTGTATGCGGGTGATATGCACACAATGTTATTGTTATATGGTCAATTTTACCGATGTCTAGCTGCAGTGGCATTATCAAAGTAACAACAACCTATACATATTTATTATTTAGTCTTTTTATATATATATTACAATTCAGCTTTCTTAGTCCATTCCACTTCTTCTGCTTCTTATCAACATATAGAATGATAATTTCTGCAATCAGTGATAAGCCTTAGAGATATCCTGATTTAGTATGCTTCCTTCCATTCATCATCTTAATTCTTAAACGAAATCCATTCCATTTAATCAATACTAAGATAGTTACAACATAGCACATATATGAATTATTTTAAAACAAATATGGCATTATATACACAACTAATTCAGTAACATAACTCACCCTCCAGCCACAGAAATACACTGGACAATACTTGGTTGAGGTAGGCTGCCCACAGTTACAGATGAGAACTAAGTCGTGTTGAGCTCTACTCTCTGTCCTTCGCGCATAAAATACTTTGGTATGTGTAATTTCAAATTTGCCTCTTCTATATAAAGTCCAATAGCGGACCTCCTTCCGAACATGTCGTCACCAGGTTTTTTTTGACAAAATTTCTTGACTAGAACCGATACATTTTGAGCATTTGTGCTAGTGGTTTACATATCCCTTCATCGTTCTGGTTTTATATACATGCTATCGTTTTCGTCCATATCTCGTTTTATTCAGACGACTTGGAGTTTTCTTCCCATATATATCTTTCCACATTCTGTTCATCCTACGATTTGCTAGGCTGAGCAGAAGTGATTAAAGTCTTATCAAATCACGTGTTCTGCCATCAATGGTACCTATACCTTGTAGCGGTATGGCAGCTTGCGTACCCTGACAATCCCCAGAGCTATGCCAGTGGGAGTTTTACTCCTGGTAGGTTCAACCAAGCTGGACTGGTCTGTGTGGGTAGGGATCAGACAAAAGTTGGTACCCTGGTCCTCCAGGTTGGGGGTTTTAGCACAGGGCTGACACCCCTGTCTGTGTAAAAAAACAATGAAGTTACGAAAACAATAATAAATGAACAAACTTTGCTGCGGGATGGACATTCGGAGTCTGTGGCTCGTATGACTGTCAGTGGTGAAAGCCGAAAGGAAGCCACTGACATGAAAACGGATGTCATGACCGCAAAACAGGATACAAGAATAGGTTTTTGGAATGTCAGGACAATGTACGAGACAGGTAAACTAAGACAGGTCACGGCAGAAATGAGAAACTATAGGTTACACATTCTAGGGATAAGCGAGAGCAGATGGACAGGGGCAGGAAAAGTTAAAACAGCAACAGGAGAAACAGTACTTTACTCTGGAAGAGAGGATGGACAACACAATGAAGGCGTAGCCATTATTCTACAGATAAGAATAGAAAGGACATTACTGGAATGGAAACCCATCAACAACAGACTGATAAGATTAAGATTGAGAGGGAGATTCACCAACACTACAATAATACAATGCTACGCACCAACGAATGATAGCGATGAAGTGGTCAAGGATGAATTCTATCAACAACTGCAGAAAGAAATGGAAGACACACCTAGATATGATCTTGTTATAGTAATGGGAGACCTCAATGCGAAAGTTGGTACACACAATACATATAATGAAAGAACAATGGGGAAATGCGGCAGCGGAACAGCAAACGAAAATGGGGATAAACTAATACGTTTCTGTAGCATTAATAACCTGGTCATTGGAGGAACACTCTTCTCACATAAAGAAATTCACAAATTAACATGGGAATCACCAAATGGTCGGGACAGAAACCAGATAGACCACATCATGTTTAACGGTAGATGGAGACATGCATTACAAGATGTGAAGGTAAGAAGAGGTGCAGATGTGGGAAGTGATCACCATTTAGTAGTAGCAAAACTGAAAGTGAAACTAAGAAGGGCTGCACCAACTGTAACTACACAGAAAAGGTTTGACATCAGCAAATTGAAGGACTCCCTTACCAGAAAAGTTTTTGCGGCCGACATAAAGAAACGATATCAATTTGCCAAAAGTCAGGAAAAGACATTGACTGATGATATAGACCAGAAGTTCAACACCATTTCAACAATATACAAAGAAAGCAGCAAATCATGCTTGGGATTCCAGGAAAGGAAGAAGCAAGACTGGATAACACCAGAAACTTTAAACACCATAACGATGAGAAAGGAAATGAAAAGAAAGAAAACAGAAGCGAAGTCCCCCAGGTTAAAGCAACTATATAGCAAACAGTACAGTCAGCTGGACAAGGAACTTAAACGCCAAACCCGAGCCAACAAAAGGAATTTCCTAGACGATCTTGCAAGACAGGCAGAGGAGGCAGCACTGAGAAATGAACAAAGCACAGTATACAAAATAACTAAATTCATCAGCGGAAAACGAGGTGCAAACAATTTTACATTAGTAAGAGATAAGCAAGGTAATCTCATCACGACAGCAGAGGGACAAGAAACAAGATGGGCAGAGTACTTCAGAGAAACTCTGAACAAGGAACCACCAGAGACACAATTGAATGTTCCCGAAGCTGAAAACGATCTAGATGTGAATACAGACATTCCACGAAAAGAAGAAATCATCACAGCAATCAAAGGGTTAAAGAACGGCAAAGCTCCGGGCAATGATAACTTAAATGCAGAGCTATTTAAGACAGACCCTGAGCTAGCAGCAGAACTATTAGAACCACTATTTGCAAAAGTCTGGAAAACGGGGACAACACCATCAGAGTGGAACTCCTGGAAACAGTCTGCAGCTGTGCAGTCTGGCTGAGCGAGTGTGGATCGAAATGGGAAGGCAAACCCGGTCCTAAAAAATGCCGTGCAGAAGTCGGATGTGTCGACCGAAAAATGCAGATATCACAGCTTAGGCGTAAACAGACACAACGCAACCACCGTCCTTTTCAGGACGAACGAAGAAGAAGAAGAAGAAGAAGAAGCAGACTGCAATAATTGGAGAGGAATCACTCTTCTCTCAGTTCCATGCAAAATACTAGGCAGGATAATTATACAGAGAATTTCAAAGGCAGTAGATCACAAACTGAGGAAAGAACAAGCAGGATTTAGAAAGAACAGGAGATGTGTAGATCATATATTTACTCTCAGGAACATTATAGAGCAGTGCTCAGAATGGCAAAGACAGCTTTACATTAATTTCGTTGATTTTGAAAAGGCTTTTGACAGCATACATAGGGACAGTTTATGGAAAATACTGAGGGCTTATGGAATTCCAAGCTGCATAGTGTCAATCATAAAAAGCCTCTATGCAAACTTTACGTGCTGTGTTGGGCAGAGCAACCTAACCTTTGAGGTGAAGACAGGAGTACGACAGGGATGTCCCTTATCAACTACTCTATTTTTAACAGTCATAGACTGGGTGATGCGCCAGACAACAGAGGGCAGTCCAAGAGGAATAAGATGGACAACATTTTCTACATTGGAAGATCTGGAATATGCAGATGACATTGCACTACTAGCACATTCACATCACCACATCCAGGAAAAAACGGATAGACTTAATAAGTTTAGCCAGCAGGTGGGCTTGAACATCAATTTAAAGAAGTCTGAGGTCATGACGCTCAATGTGAGCAACCCTGAGCCCATATCAGTAAGGAATAAGCAATTGGTACAGACAGATACCTTCACATACCTAGGAAGCATAGTAACACCAGACGGCGGGGCAGGCAAAGACATCAACATCAGAATGAATAAGGCAAGAACAGCCTTCTTTAGCCTAAACAACATCTGTAAGTCCTCCCAATACAGCACAAGCACAAAATTACGATTATATCAGAGCTGTGTGCTTTCTGTGCTTCTCTATGGTGCGGAATGCTGGAGAGTTACAGAGAAGGAAATGTCGAAAGTGTCCTCTTTTCACACAACATGCCTAAGAAAAATTCACCGAATCTTTTGGCCGAATACCATCACCAACCAAGATCTGCTTACTCGGAGCAAGCAAGAGGACATGCACACCATCATAGCTGGCAGACGCTGGAGTTGGGTTGGCCATGTCCTCAGAAGAGACCCCGATGCCATCACAAGAACAGCTATGCTTTGGACCCCTGAAGGAAAACGAAAGAGAGGCCGACCAAAAACAACCTGGCGGAGGACTGTGGAGGCTGAGATGCAAAGAATGAACCAGAGTTGGGGCACTGTACGAAGGATGGCCACCGACCGAGCAAAGTGGAATCAATTTGTTGTTGCCCTACAAGACGCCACTAGGCGTGATGGCCACTTACTGCTTTGACTGTCGGCGGCTAAGGATCAAAGAAGAAGAAGAAATCACGTGTTGACACAATTGAATGCAATTATCTCCGCAAAAATTCTTACCTATACCTCAACATAACTTGTTTCCTCCTAAAAGCAAAGGTGAAAGAATTATCACTTTTCATCCATTCTGTTCGATATAATTCCATTCGAACGATGCCACCTTTAACACACAAAGATGTTTCACGAAGCGTCCATATTTCCTCGGTATATTTCGTCTCGGCTTGTGCCGTGGGCTCACGGCGTTTCATTGATCAATACAACTGCACTGCTAGTATCGATTCCAAGGCAGTGGTACCAATTTTGCTACAGCAGTTTTGTACTATGTATTTACTAATGTAATTTAAACTGTCCATGCATGTAAACATCTATAATTTGTGCGTGTGTGTTTGTTTTGCCTTTCCTCCTGTTAATTTGTATTTACAGCTTAGCGGTCTTCCTCATGTGACGTCATGAAATGTTTGCCATTTTTAAGCCCCTGTCACGTTTCTTCACAGAAACCGAGACCCTCCTCTTATGTAACGTCATATACCTTCTCTTCTCCAAATTGTTTTAATGCAGAAAAACAGCTTGTAATGGCGTGTAAATTAGTTAATTAGTGCGGACAAAATAACAGTCTTTTAAGTAACACAGTGTTTAATAAATCTGGCTTTTACAAAGACTGCTTTGCTGGTTAAATGTTGCCAACTTGACATTTTTCACCCTAAGCAATTACATTTAAACGGTCACACCAGCCCAAATAACGTCTTTCAACTTTCTGAGGTCTTATGTCTTTGACCTAATCGACTTGTTATCGGGAAGAGGATATCTTGTTATTGTTGTTATTTTAAATCTAATTTTCATCAACAGTACAGTTTATTTAGTCTGTATTTCGTTTTTAAGGTGTGTATTATGTTATATTTAAAAAAATAATAACTTTGTAAGAAATACAATTTAAACCAGGTAAAGATTATAACAATTAAACGATATTCTAGCTGAGATAATAACATTAACTACCGCAAGCCGCTGTCAGCGGCTCACAAAATAATCACATTTGGACCGCAAGCCGCTCAGAGTGCCAATCTAATTTTAGTAATAAAACGAATGAAAAATGTACTGAAACACTCTCTGATCTGGTTCGAGATTTTAAGTTGCCACCGGAGAACAAATTCCCAAAGCATGGTTGTTGTAGAACACTGGAAAATTGATATTATGTTCATATTTTTCAGCGTTTTGGGTTAGTTACCAAATCGTGTAAAACTGTTTACCGCGGCAACTAGTGATAGGACTTCAAAAAATGCGTGTACATCTCGTCTAACGGCTGAATAGGATAGAAACTTGTTTCAACAATTGACTGATAGATCTAGCGACAAGAACAAGATTGAAAACAGTGTGCACATTGATTGAAATTGTGGTTTTGATAGAGATGGGGCGCAAGCAGTTATAATTGTGAAGATATTGCAAGTCCTCGGCCATCGGAGGGCCGTTAAATAGCAACAACCTCTATTAGAGTTACAACCGGTCTTTATTGTAATAGTACATTCATTTATCTTTAAAATGACGTGTAATTCATAAAAATCTGTAAACAATTACGAAAACTACAGCTTACTTTGTGCAAACACCCACAGGATGAAAATGGGAAAAAAATATAAGTCGTCCATGAGGGAGTTGTTAACTATTGGGGATAAAATTATGCTATGTAAATGGAGATTACAAAATCTAATGATTTATGAAAGAAGCGATCCGCACTGGTATGTTTGTGTGACGTCATATTTCTTTACTCCCGCTCCCCTATCGTCACAAAATTGTAAGCCCCATCCCCAACCTCTCACTGCGTGACGTAATATGTGGACGACCCCTTAGTTAGGTTTTCTGATAGTGTATTTAATGGACTTGGGAGAAAGTGTATTCGGCTTGGAGGTTATGTTAAGTTGTGAAAATATTTTTTAATTGCACCAGTGTCTATTTCTTCACCAAATATTTTCATTCCTCTTGTAGCAAAATCTGCGAGAATAAACGCTCAATTCAGTAAGATTTAGGCATAAAACGATAATAAATACATTAGCCCTTATGTGTCTGACGTTTGGCATCTTCGACGCCAGCAGCACTGCTTTTTGCACAGTGCTAAGCCTATAGACCGATTTCACGGTAATAGTATGACACGCTTTTAGTTTCGTTTTCGAGAAACACTACTAATATTTAACTTTTGCCCAATCTGCTGCATATACTTTGTAGTCTAGCCTTATAATTAACTATTGGCGGAAGCGTGCCGCAAAATAACTATCTGAAGTAACGCTTTCTGTCAACTGTAACGCAAAAATTTAGTAATAATCCTTACATTGTTTGGTAGTATTACACGATACAATACTAATTAGTAACGCAAATTCTTAACCTGCCCCGTCTACACCCCGCTTCGCTGACACAGTCTGCAACGCATACACACACACTGTGGAAAAGCCAGCCCAGGCATAACCACGCAGACAATTTTATTTCCTCCTAGTGGTAGCATTTCTGACGTAACTAAAACAAGTTAGTTATTTGAAAAATACATGTTGGCGAGATGAGGGAGAGGAAAGATGGCGGACTTGTGTAAAATTTTATTTGACGATTGACGATGACATAAATTGGAAATTATAAACCATTATAAAGTTCCCCATAAAAATTATATGAGAGTATGACGAAGAGTTAGCTGAGTAAGAATGTACTTTAAATAATATGATAGTCCCAGAATTAGATAAGTTATTGAAGAAATACTAATATCTAAGGACACTCGACCAGACAGACTGGCGTTCCTGCTTATGTTTTTTTGTAACGTTAGGGGGACGCGAGCTTGGGAGAGGCAGGGAGGTACATTCAAATTCGCTTGGGTAAACAGAGTATAAATGGGAAAGGGGAGCGGTAGGAAAAATGTAATCTTAAACGAAACATCTTTTTGTATTGGGCATGACTAAAGCAGACTGGCCAATCGACCACCAGACGCAGAAATTATTCGAAATTATTTTGGTTTTTCATTCAAACTGCATTTGAATTCAAGTAGTCGGAACGTTTCGATTGGCCAGTGCTAGTAAATATTAGCAAAAGGCTTTGACTATTCATTGCCAGTTGAACTAAAAATTTTATTCAGATACGCTGAGAAACAGCTGTGTTAATTCTAAACTTAAATAAAGAATAAATTCACAGTCTGTGCAGTTCGGAGGAAGCTGAGGCCATTTCTTCACACAGTCAGCGTCATTTGTTTATATATTTCTTGATTGTGGTAAGGATATTTTATGAAATTTAATATGTTTGGTGCAACTACAAAGTTAGATACTGCTATTGGGAAAAAGTGAAGGACATGCCGGGAGCAGACATTGTTGAGTCCTCACATTAAACGGTATCTAACTGATGTATGTTGTTATGATTATGTTGTCATATTATTGTATTAAAATATATTAGTAAGCCTCTGTGTTCAATGAACACTGTTAACATGCCTGAAGCAAATATATTTGAAAAGAAAAGAAGAGAATATCATATCAAAGGAAATGTGGTTACTCCACATTATTGTATGGAGGAAAAGTATGTGAACGTATAGTGGCGTATCTGCTATAAGGACCTGAGGTGTGGTCACAGCAAGGTGGGAGTCCGGTACAATTCGGGGCGAGTGCACTTGTAAGGCACGCGAGGCTGACCCCATACCCACGTAGGAAATTAAGTGTTAGATTAAGTGATCAGAGATAAAAGGCCAGGGTGTCCTTTTGTTGCCGGCTGGTGACAGGAAACCTGCTGAGTATTTATAAACGCCAACCAGTCTTATATGCTGTCGAAGATAACAGTAGGAGCTTTGGCGAGTGGTGAAATTGAAACTTTCTGCAACTACACATTGAAATATCTTACAACAAGGACTCCCAGGTGATGAGTTAGACATCTGGGGCATCTCTGACAGTTTCTCGTGTTTCAAAACAATACACAGGACGTTTATGGGGGTAGGATGAACTACAGCCCTCATATACAGTGACTCTCCCTTTAGATGAATAAAGTGAACTCTTTTAATATTTCCTACAGGAAAGACATATATAAATACATAATAACTTTTTAGTTATTGGGCAATTTGTCCCAAAATTTTAATTGTTCTTTTCTGTAAACTATCTTGTCCTTATTTTCAAAGACCTGTCCACAAGCTATGAATGGACAGGCAAAATAAATTGTAAAAAAAAAATTTGTTCAAAGAAAAACTTAACTGCTAGTTTTATTATCTTCTTTATAGAAACTTAAAGTGTTTGACTGTTGTGTACCATCATTTCATTTCTCCCCTAGACACTAGGTACACCATACACCATACACTAGAGCCAGAAGAGTGACCGTGTGAGACATAGGGAGGTAGCTGTAGGTTCTCTGCACATAATTCATCATCATCATTTATAGAGTCAGAGGCCTACATGTGCTTGACCTCACACGGTTAAAGCAGACACCTTTTCATTCTTTTAGGATACCATCATAACCTCCCCAGCAAAATCAACTTTGCTACACCTCTGTTCGTTCGTTCGTTGGTTCCTTAAATAAAGAGTGTCTAGATTTCATCCATTTGTCCTTTCCTCGCATCATCTTTTTCTCTCCATTTCACACTTCCGTGCCTGTGGGTCCAAGCAGCTAAAAACAAAACAAACCACAACTCATCACCCCTTCTCAGTTCCAATTTGTTTCCTGACTAAAAACGTGAGCACCAATTTGTTACAAGCCAGTACTCACGCACAATTGATGTTTACATCGCTTGAAGCGAGGCCTGATTAACGCCGGGATAACTTTTACAAACCACTGCCGATTTCAATTAAATTGTCCTGGTCTGACAGCATATGGCTTTCGCTGAATGGGCTTTCAGTTGTCGAACTAGAGTGGTCTTTCCTAGTAGCCCTAAACGTTTGATGGAACGGGTTTTAGAGAATCAAGTGGCCCGTTTGTTTAATTTTAAATCAGGAAAATTTTAGGTCCTGGCTTCGCGCTGTTAAGCAACTTTGCAGTATATTTTCCGTTACTCAGTATATGTTTATATTAACTTTATGTCAATATACGCGTGCTTTCAGTTGTGATTAAACTTTTTGCTGATGTTCTTATACCACCATTTTACATTATAATATTATAGAAATATCAGTGGCCATTTTACTCATAGGCAAGCAAGTCTTTTGCCTAGGGCCTCGCGCTTTTATTGGTCTTGTGCACACATATTTTTTTTTTCAATACAACAGATGATAGGAAACTCTTTACAGCGCGTTGCAACAGGAGGCAATCTGATCATCAGAATGCTCTCCCCCCCCCCCCCCCCCGCGTCGATTAAGTGTTTTAGTCCCTTAATCTCCTTTACATTCTAAAATGGGGGAGGGGGCTGGTCCACTTCGGTTATGACTTCCAAGTGTCAGCCTCCTGTTGTCTTGTGCAGAGAATTTAACCAACTCCACCTTGTTTGCAGCTTTCAACTTCACTTCTGTTTTTCTGACAGCTGGAGGCAATAGTGAAAATAACCCTTATGTTGAAAATTACTGTCCTGAATACCATAGCCCGTTGCGGTTGTTCCACTACCAGCACGATGCTCTTTCTGCAGTTTCACTGAGTCTCTTAACCAACAGGAATTTATTTAAAAGGGCCCTCGCAAGTTCACATTTTCCCAGGACCTCGCGCAACCTGCAACCGTCACTGATCAATGTTATTAGATATCAAGGATTAATATCAAGATCATTTCACTAAACACCTAACTTCGATATTTCTAACAGACAACTGGAATTGTGAAGAAAGGAGAACATTCTGGATAATATGGAGATTCAACATTACTATTGGATAGCAAAACTGACGTAGTCAGATGCAAGATTGATAAGTCACTTTTGCTTTCCGATCAAAATGTTGGACCACTATATTAGCCAGAATGTTCTTAGTGCTATAGCTATATGCAAGATTGATATTTTCTTGTGTGAAGAGTAACTTTGTTGTTGTTTAAATAGGGCTGCTGAGCTTCCCGCTCTTTAGCAATCATTACCAAGTTAAAGGCTCCGTGGTATTATCTACCATGTAGATTTAGGCTTTTCCTGTGGCCATTCCGAAACGTGTTGAGTTGAAGTCATGAGCTGTAGTTTCTTCAGCTTGGCTTGCATTTAAAGGATCATCACATCTGGTCCCAAGCTAGGAGTAAGAAGTGCGTGGCGTTCTGTGCATTCCCCGCCATCCAAGGGGTCCCTCCAACTATACAGAGCTAAAATACTGAACTTTGGATCTGGGCTCTCCCAAGAAATTGTCACGTCCTGCCCAGAGCCGCTTCTCAGCTCCCCCTGCCTATCACTGGGTCCATAGTGAGATCCTTCTGCATGCAGTCAACCAAGTCAAAGCCAAAGAATTACGCCTGGGGTTCAAGTGACTTCTCCAAGCTTAGTGTGTGTCGCATGAAAATATAATTAATAGTAGGTAAAGCTTGACAGCTGTATAGGCGTGATGGACAATAGTGCACACGGACGTGTGATAGTGGTGCGCAAGAGAGATAGGCAGAAGGCACAGGCTGAGTCAGTGAGTTCTTCACTAAGAAAACCACACACACACCTCTTCTTGTTTTCTCTGGCGACAATATTACTCTTTTGCACACACTGTGTCACTCACAAATAGTAGGGTAAAGAAGTAAAGTTAGATTGAGGATTTGGTAGTCTGAACTGAACGAACAATCCTATCGAGGTTAACTCAATTTTATTCAATTTAGAAATGTAAATAAATCAATAAGGATTTTTACAGCAAATAATAATAAAGATTATCACGAGAAAACAAACTCACAACAATTTGATGATTTTAAAGAAGAAAAAAATTATTACACCAATAGTGAAAACAAGGATTATGAATGAATTGTGTTAGTAAAGTTCCCGGCAGGCCTGATAGGCTTTTGCTGGAAAATATGTGAAATACTGTTTGTGTGTAAATGAATGTTTGTTCCTTTGTTCCTTTGGTGTGAATGTTGGAAACAACTTATATCCTGGGGTTCTCTTGGAAAAATATATCGTAATCCAATGCTTGAAATTAACTTCACTGTTCTAATAAGGTATCCACAAAGGGCACAGAATCTGAACACGATTTTATAAATCCAAGATTGGGGTAACGACTTCACTGTTCGAATAAGGTATCCACAAAGGCACAGAATCTGAACACGATTTTTATAAATCCAAGAAAGGTGTAAAGTATCCACAGTTGATGCGATATCCACAGATCACAAATTTGCTTCCAAAGGTGGGATGGAGGGTTAAAATGGGTGGAGTATGGTACGGGTGATGGTTGTTAAGGGTAATATCTGGTGTTGAGAATCGTTGCAATAATTGCAGTAATTGAAGTAATTGAAATAATTGAAATAATTGAAGGGAATTATTGTGACTGGTGGACGAGGACTATATGGCCACTGGCCAAAGGTAACCTCTTTTCAGCAATACGAGACAAGACTTTGCACTGCATAAATCTGTTAGACAAAACAAAAATACATGTGTAACTACTCTTCTGCTGCAACATGCAGATTACAACAGAAACAATTTAAGCAGCGTCCAGCGTCGGCATGTTGATATCCATGCATGCGTCTCGTTCCTAAAATAGGTCAGTCCATTCTTAAACATTCCTGTCTGCTGTGAATGAATTAGCTGGCCAGTCCAGGTACATAAACAATAACAAGACTTGCTTCCTCCCCTGTCAGACAAAGTTACATGAGGGTCCGCTAGAGAATCTTCCTGTGCTTTCCACCGTTCATTCTTTCCCGCGTTCATAATAATATGCTCATACATTAATGTTACAAACATTGAAAAGTAAAATGGTCATTGAAATTACGAATGATACAAACATTGTAACATAACATCGCTTTAAAATACAAGCAGTGAAAATAAATGAATTTTCGTAAGCATTTATGATACAGACATGATAAAGGAAACCCGTTTATATAATACACTTAGACTTTCACCATGATAGTAATATATTTCATTAGACTTTCACCATGATAATAATATATTTCATATCTATATATTTAAGCTAATTTCCTATATACTGGAAAAGCGAATACATACCCGCTCCGGAATTTATAGATAGTCTGTAAGTTAAACTAGAGGGCACTATGTGTGTTTAACTCAAGTCTCCCTTATGCACAGTTTTACTTTACAAGACTAAGAAATGCGTCTTACTCTTCCAGTATGCTTCTCACCAGTGAAGTCTAAAAACTAGTTTCTTAAAGAAAGAATTATTTTCGATTTACCCGCTACATTTTAAACGTTCCCACGATAGCCAAAATAGTTTGCATATTGAATGTCACTTGTACGTGCTGTGGTTCCGAGCTCAGAAGTTTTAACAATGAGGAAGAAGACAGGCCATAAATTTCTAGACAGACGAGTCTGGAAAATCCGGTTGACCGAATCTTCACCTGAGTTAAGTGCGTGAGAAACATTTTTTTTTCAGAAACTTAGGGTAGACAGAAAATAAAGCAATATGCAGGATGGACAGAAAATTTCAAATAGGCAAATTATCTTCACTCTGCGACAGATACCCAGAACTTAAGTTAGTTGCCCAACTAAATCAGAGAGAGATGATAATTTAGCTAGTGTGTATCATTCCTGGTGTCGTCCATTAGTTCCTTCTCTGTACTTCTTCCGAGGTTTCCTCAGATTGTTTCTTATCTGCTGGCGTTAGAAGATTATTTTCTCCACCACTAGCGAGTTCCTCTACTGAATGTCTGCTTAAAAAATCTGCTCCTACATTTTCAGGACCGGGGATGTACTCGACCCTGAAGGAATAGACACTTAGCAAAATAGCTTCGCGTAAAGCGTTGGCTTTAGCGTATGGGACTTGGTAAATCTTAGTCCTGACAGGCTTAGGATCTAATACTTTTATATCAAACTCCAAGAGGTTGGTTAGTCCCGGTTTATCGGTGAGCACTTCTGAATATTCGGCTAACAGTTGTTTGACATCATGCTGTTGCAATTCAGTTAATGTTTCACAGAGCTTCACATCCGTGAGTGATTCTTCCTGTTTTAGCGGGTATTCAGCATATTCGTGGGGGTCATTATCCGCTTCCATTGCAACCGCTAAGGTCAGGAGATGTGCTTGAGGAGCAGCGAGGCGTTCCATGTACTTTTTAAGTAAGTTAACATGATAAATCTTTTCCTTCCCTCGTATGGAGATTTTGTAGTTTGTTCGAGAGATTTTCTCGAGTACTTCAAATGGTCCCTGCCATCCTATCTGAAGTTTGTTATTCCCTGTTGGGAGTAACAGCAGTACTTTCTCTCCAGGTTGTAGTACTCTTTCCTTCGCAGTCTTATTGTACCGTTTTGCATGCTTGGCACGAGCTTGTCGGAGGTTAGTATTGGCTAATTCCCAACCTATCTTTAACCTTTCCTTCAGTTCTTGCACATATTTTGATGCAGATACAATAGATTCGTCTGCTTTCTGGTCGGTTAAAGACCTAAGCAATGCTTCCAGGGGTCCCTTTATTGGCCGTCCAAATAATAATGTTGCAGGAGGTAGACCAGTGGAGGCATGCGGCACTTCCCTATAGGCAAATAAGGCAGCCGGCAAGAATAAGTCCCAGTTTTCGGGTCTTTCTTGTGCTAATTTTCGCAGAATGGTGATGAGGGTCCCGTTATATCTCTTTACCTGTCCGTTTGCTTGTGGATTATAGGGTGAGGTGTGAATATGCTGAGTACGGAAGATCTTAAAGACTTCTTCCATCAGATGTCCTCTAAACTGCGATCCATTATCAGTGAGTATTTGCTGTGGAAATCCGAGCCTTGTGAAAATACTCACGAGCGCTTCTGCGACATGCACAGAATCAGAAGAAGGGAGCGCCACTGCTTCTGACCACATAGTACAGGTGTCGACTAGAGTCAAAATACAACAATTTCTCCGCTTTGTTCTTAAGAGTGGGCCTACTATATCTACAGCAACTCTTTCGAAAGGCGTACCGACAATAGGCATTTCTCCCAATGGAGCAGGGGTGTCCAGTGTCTTGGTGCCACCCTTTGGCACTGCGCACAGGATTTCACAAATCCGATGATGTCCCCGTTCATCCCAGGCCAGTAATAGTGTGCTGCTATTCTTTGCATGGTAGCATTTTGTCCCATGTGGCCGCTAAAAGGAAGAGCGTGTCCCATCTCTAAAATTTGTGACCTATAAGTAGTTGGAACAACCAACTGGCTATGTTCTTGTCCAGTGTTGCCCGACCTACGGTATAGTAATCCCGATTTTGAATAAAAGTTTCCCTTTTTCAACGGGTTACTGGCAAGTGGCAGTTTCTTAAAACATGGTCCCAGTGTTGGATCCTTGTGTTGAGCATCCTTTAATTCCCGTGGTAGCAGGTTTGTCACTGGTCCTGGTTCCTGTTCTGTCCTCGCCTGACCTCTTGTAGTTACTGCTGCAGCTATCAGAGGTTCTCTTGGTTCCCCAAAGAACACATAGCGACATCCAAGAATTACATCATAGATTGGATTATCCATAATGGCAGCTCGAATCCATCCTTTAACAAATTTTGAATCGATATAAACGTTTGCTATTTTCAATGTCATAGGAGTGTCTCCTTTCACGGCTCCACACAGATCTACTGTCTCCGAGGTTATCTGCTCAGGTGTGACCAAATGTGAAGCGATTATACAGTCAAACTGTAATCCTGTGTCATAAAGACAGCGCATAAATTTCCCGTTTGCGATAATCTGATCCTTTACAGAATTCCGTTCTGGTTTATCACCTTTTGTTCTGTCTTGACGCTGTTCTGGTGCGTCTCCTTGTAAACACGCCGCCAAGTGCGGGCTGGGCCGATTTCTACATTCTTTTGTATTGTGCGAGGTCTGCTTACAATGATGACAATATTTCCTCTCCCTCCTCATGAAGTAAGGGGGGTTTTCCTGTGCATTTTTCGTGTTTGAGTTAGTTGACCGGTCTCTGCGTGTATCTTGCGTTGGAGCGTTTACCTGTGATCGCTGATTTTGGGTGGGCTGGGTGATTGGTTTAGGTTGAAGTTCAGCAGGTTTTCGTTTGAAGGTTTGAGTCTCTGCTATAGCATTTTGAAACCTTTCTGCTAACGTAAGGATTGGTTCGAGTCGGTCTGCCCCGTGCTCCACTAGGAACTTTCTCATCTCTGGTGACATTGTTTCCTTGATTTGCTCTACCAGGAAGAGTTCATGTAATCCTTCGTAAGTCTTAGGAAATTTTTCCAAATCGCGCCACTTTTCGAGATATGATTCAATCCTAGCAGCAAATTGGCCAAATGTTTCTCCTCCTTCTTTGTGAGATCGGCGAAAACGCTTTCGGTAATTGTCGGCTGTAAGCTGAAAACGCCGTAACAGTGCTTGCTTGAGAGCGTCATAATCGTTCTGTTCTGCTGGGGTTAATTTTGTAAAAACTTCGTAAGCCGTCCCTCTTAATCCTTGAGAAAGTTTAAGATTCCACATGCTTTTGGGCAGGCCATACGATGAAGCAGTTCGCTCATATCTATCTAAGAACAGATCAATTTGTTCATTTCGCTCGCAAAATTTTTCCATTGGGAAAGTCATTGCAGGTGAGTTGAGTGCTAGACCAGCAGAGGCGTTGTCAGGTGATGAAGCGTTAGTGGGAGAAGCGGGACGATTTTGAACCTCTAGTTCTTTGAGCCGGAACTCATGAGCCCGTATCCTTTCGTTTTCTTCTCTTTGTTTTTCTATTTCGGCCTCTATGAATGCATTACCTTCTTCTTCACTCATTCCAACCTCTTTAGTGTATTTTAAAAGACCCATCCTTAGTTTTAGTAAATCAGTCATTTTCTATATTTCTGTGCAGGTTGTTACACTCTCCCAGTATGTTACACTAGTTTCTGGGTATTACTAATATTTCTATGAAGTATTGTAATACAACAAACCAATACAACTAACTGATAATCAATTTACTAAGCCCCAGGGAGTACTATTAATTCTATGAAGTAATGTAACTCGTTAATGGAAGTTTAGTATAATTGGATTTTTGACAATTCCTTATTTCTGCTGAATTAAGGTCTCATCACTTGAGTAATACTCAAGTATAAACAATTCCCTTCAATATCTCACACACATACACACTCTACTGCCTGTTAAATGTACCACTTAATTACCTTAGTTAACTATTTAACGTAATTAAATAACCCTGAATTAAATTAGTGACAGCAACGTTCTGTTACTTTAAAATTATAATTGTTCTGTTCAGATACTACCAGAAGTGTCGTTGTCTAGGGCGTTATAAAATTATAGTCCACAGTATAGACTAATAGTTCAAGATTCCTTACAGTTTCTGCAGAACAATTTAAAGACAAGATTCCCTGTAGTCACTGTGAAATAAGAATCCAGAAATTCAAATCCAAGGACGAGATTCCCAATAATTGTCGCATGAAAATATAATTAATAGTAGGTAAAGCTTGACAGCTGTATAGGCGTGATGGACAATAGTGCACACGGACGTGTGATAGTGGTGCGCAAGAGAGATAGGCAGAAGGCACAGGCTGAGTCAGTGAGTTCTTCACTAAGAAAACCACACACACACACCTCTTCTTGTTTTCTCTGGCGACAATATTACTCTTTTGCACACACTGTGTCACTCACAAATAGTAGGGTAAAGAAGTAAAGTTAGATTGAGGATTTGGTAGTCTGAACTGAACGAACAATCCTATCGAGGTTAACTCAATTTTATTCAATTTAGAAATGTAAATAAATCAATAAGGATTTTTACAGCAAATAATAATAAAGATTATCACGAGAAAACAAACTCACAACAATTTGATGATTTTAAAGAAGAAAAAAATTATTACACCAATAGTGAAAACAAGGATTATGAATGAATTGTGTTAGTAAAGTTCCCGGCAGGCCTGATAGGCTTTTGCTGGAAAATATGTGAAATACTGTTTGTGTGTAAATGAATGTTTGTTCCTTTGTTCCTTTGGTGTGAATGTTGGAAACAACTTATATCCTGGGGTTCTCTTGGAAAAATATATCGTAATCCAATGTTTGAAATTAACTTCACTGTTCTAATAAGGTATCCACAAAGGGCTAAGAATATGAACACGATTTTATAAATCCAAGATTGGGGTAACGACTTCACTGTTCGAATAAGGTATCCACAAAGGCACAGAATCTGAACACGATTTTTATAAATCCAAGAAAGGTGTAAAGTATCCACAGTTGATGCGATATCCACAGATCACGAATTTGCTTCCAAAGGTGGGATGGAGGGTTAAAATGGGTGGAGTATGGTACGGGTGATGGTTGTTAAGGGTAATATCTGGTGTTGAGAATCGTTGCAATAATTGCAGTAATTGAAGTAATTGAAATAATTGAAATAATTGAAGGGAATTATTGTGACTGGTGGACGAGGACTATATGGCCACTGGCCAAAGGTAACCTCTTTTCAGCAATACGAGACAAGACTTTGCACTGCATAAATCTGTTAGACAAAACAAAAATACATGTGTAACTACTCTTCTGCTGCAACATGCAGATTACAACAGAAACAATTTAAGCAGTGTCCAGCGTCGGCATGTTGATATCCATGCATGCGTCTCGTTCCTAAAATAGGTCAGTCCATTCTTAAACATTCCTGTCTGCTGTGAATGAATTAGCTGGCCAGTCCAGGTACATAAACAATAACAAGACTTGCTTCCTCCCCTGTCAGACAAAGTTACATGAGGGTCCGCTAGAGAATCCTCCTGTGCTTTCCACCGTTCATTCTTTCCCGCGTTCATAATAATATGCTCATACATTAATGTTACAAACATTGAAAAGTAAAATGGTCATTGAAATTATGAATGATACAAACATTGTAACATAACATCGCTTTAAAATACAAGCAGTGAAAATAAATGAATTTTCGTAAGCATTTATGATACAGACATGATAAAGGAAACCCGTTTATATAATACACTTAGACTTTCACCATGATAGTAATATATTTCATTAGACTTTCACCATGATAATAATATATTTCATATCTATATATTTAAGCTAATTTCCTATATACTGGAAAAGCGAATACATACCCGCTCCGGAATTTATAGATAGTCTGTAAGTTAAACTAGAGGGCACTATGTGTGTTTAACTCAAGTCTCCCTTATGCACAGTTTTACTTTACAAGACTAAGAAATGCGTCTTACTCTTCCAGTATGCTTCTCACCAGTGAAGTCTAAAAACTAGTTTCTTAAAGAAAGAATTATTTTCGATTTACCCGCTACATTTTAAACGTTTCCACGATAGCCAAAATAGTTTGCATATTGAATGTCACTTGTACGTGCTGTGGTTCCGAGCTCAGAAGTTTTAACAATGAGGAAGAAGACAGGCCATAAATTTCTAGACAGACGAGTCTGGAAAATCCGGTTGACCGAATCTTCACCTGAGTTAAGTGCGTGAGAAACATTTTTTTTTTCAGAAACTTAGGGTAGACAGAAAATAAAGCAATATGCAGGATGGACAGAAAATTTCAAATAGGCAAATTATCTTCACTCTGCGACAGATACCCCGAACTTAAGTTAGTTGCCCAACTAAATCAGAGAGAGATGATAATTTAGCTAGTGTGTATCATTCCCGGTGTCGTCCATTAGTTCCTTCTCTGTACTTCTTCCGAGGTTTCCTCAGATTGTTTCTTATCTGCTGGCGTTAGAAGATTATTTTCTCCACCACTAGCGAGTTCCTCTACTGAATGTCTGCTTAAAAAATCTGCTCCTACATTTTCAGGACCGGGGATGTACTCGACCCTGAAGGAATAGACACTTAGCAAAATAGCTTCGCGTAAAGCGTTGGCTTTAGCGTATGGGACTTGGTAAATCTTAGTCCTGACAGGCTTAGGATCTAATACTTTTATATCAAACTCCAAGAGGTTGGTTAGTCCCGGTTTATCGGTGAGCACTTCTGAATATTCGGCTAACAGTTGTTTGACATCATGCTGTTGCAATTCAGTTAATGTTTCACAGAGCTTCACATCCGTGAGTGATTCTTCCTGTTTTAGCGGGTATTCAGCATATTCGTGGGGGTCATTATCCGCTTCCATTGCAACCGCTAAGGTCAGGAGATGTGCTTGAGGAGCAGCGAGGCGTTCCATGTACTTTTTAAGTAAGTTAACATGATAAATCTTTTCCTTCCCTCGTATGGAGATTTTGTAGTTTGTTCGAGAGATTTTCTCGAGTACTTCAAATGGTCCCTGCCATCCTATCTGAAGTTTGTTATTCCCTGTTGGGAGTAACAGCAGTACTTTCTCTCCAGGTTGTAGTACTCTTTCCTTCGCAGTCTTATTGTACCGTTTTGCATGCTTGGCACGAGCTTGTCGGAGGTTAGTATTGGCTAATTCCCAACCTATCTGTAACCTTTCCTTCAGTTCTTGCACATATTTTGATGCAGATACAATAGATTCGTCTGCTTTCTGGTCGGTTAAAGACCTAAGCAATGCTTCCAGGGGTCCCTTTATTGGCCGTCCAAATAATAATGTTGCAGGAGGTAGACCAGTGGAGGCATGCGGCACTTCCCTATAGGCAAATAAGGCAGCCGGCAAGAATAAGTCCCAGTTTTCGGGTCTTTCTTGTGCTAATTTTCGCAGCATGGTGATGAGGGTCCCGTTATATCTCTTTACCTGTCCGTTTGCTTGTGGATTATAGGGTGAGGTGTGAATATGCTGAGTACGGAAGATCTTAAAGACTTCTTCCATCAGATGTCCTCTAAACTGCGATCCATTATCAGTGAGTATTTGCTGTGGAAATCCGAGCCTTGTGAAAATACTCACGAGCGCTTCTGCGACATGCACAGAATCAGAAGAAGGGAGCGCCACTGCTTCTGACCACATAGTACAGGTGTCGACTAGAGTCAAAATACAACAATTTCTCCGCTTTGTTCTTAAGAGTGGGCCTACTATATCTACAGCAACTCTTTCGAAAGGCGTACCGACAATAGGCATTTCTCCCAATGGAGCAGGGGGTGTCCAGTGTCTTGGTGCCACCCTTTGGCACTGCGCACAGGATTTCACAAATCCGATGATGTCCCCGTTCATCCCAGGCCAGTAATAGTGTGCTGCTATTCTTTGCATGGTAGCATTTTGTCCCATGTGGCCGCTAAAAGGAAGAGTGTGTCCCATCTCTAAAATTTGTGACCTATAAGTAGTTGGAACAACCAACTGGCTATGTTCTTGTCCAGTGTTGCCCCACCTACGTTATAGTAATCCCGATTTTGAATAAAAGTTTCCCTTTTTCAACGGGTTACTGGCAAGTGGCAGTTTCTTAAAACATGGTCCCAGTGTTGGATCCTTGTGTTGAGCATCCTTTAATTCCCGTGGTAGCAGGTTTGTCACTGGTCCTGGTTCCTGTTCTGTCCTCGCCTGACCTCTTGTAGTTACTGCTGCAGCTATCAGAGGTTTTCTTGGTTCCCCCAAGAACACATAGCGACATCCAAGAATTACATCATAGATTGGATTCTCCATAATGGCAGCTCGAATCCATCCTTTAACAAATTTTGAATCGATATAAACGTTTGCTATTTTCAATGTCATAGGAGTGTCTCCTTTCACGGCTCCACACAGATCTACTGTCTCCGAGGTTATCTGCTCAGGTGTGACCAAATGTGAAGCGATTATACAGTCAAACTGTAATCCTGTGTCATAAAGACAGCGCACAAATTTCCCGTTTGCGATAATCTGATCCGTTACAGAATTCCGTTCTGGTTTATCACCTTTTGTTCTGTCTTGACGCTGTTCTGGTGCGTCTCCTTGTAAACACGCCGCCAAGTGCGGGCTGGGCCGATTTCTACATTCTTTTGTATTGTGCGAGGTCTGCTTACAATGATGACAATATTTCCTCTCCCTCCTCATGAAGTAAGGGGGGTTTTCCTGTGCATTTTTCGTGTTTGAGTTAGTTGACCGGTCTCTGCGTGTATCTTGCGTTGGAGCGTTTACCTGTGATCGCTGATTTTGGGTGGGCTGGGTGATTGGTTTAGGTTGAAGTTCAGCAGGTTTCCGTTTGAAGGTTTGAGTCTCTGCTATAGCATTTTGAAACCTTTCTGCTAACGTAAGGATTGATTCGAGTCGGTCTGCCCCGTGCTCCACTAGGAACTTTCTCATCTCTGGTGACATTGTTTCCTTGATTTGCTCTACCAGGAAGAGTTCATGTAATCCTTCGTAAGTCTTAGGAAATTTTTCCAAATCGCGCCACTTTTCGAGATATGATTCAATCCTAGCAGCAAATTGGCCAAATGTTTCTCCTCCTTCTTTGTGAGATCGGCGAAAACGCTTTCGGTAATTGTCGGCTGTAAGCTGAAAACGCCGTAACAGTGCTTGCTTGAGAGCGTCATAATCGTTCTGTTCTGCTGGGGTTAATTTTGTAAAAACTTCGTAAGCCGTCCCTCTTAATCCTTGAGAAAGTTTAAGATTCCACATGCTTTTGGGCAGGCCATACGATGAAGCAGTTCGCTCATATCTATCTAAGAACAGATCAATTTGTTCATTTCGCTCGCAAAATTTTTCCATTGGGAAAGTCATTGCAGGTGAGTTGAGTGCTAGACCAGCAGAGGCGTTGTCAGGTGATGAAGCGTTAGTGGGAGAAGCGGGACGATTTTGAACCTCTAGTTCTTTGAGCCGGAACTCATGAGCCCGTATCCTTTCGTTTTCTTCTCTTTGTTTTTCTATTTCGGCTTCTATGAATGCATTACCTTCTTCTTCACTCATTCCAACCTCTTTAGTGTATTTTAAAAGACCCATCCTTAGTTTTAGTAAATCAGTCATTTTCTATATTTCTGTGCAGGTTGTTACACTCTCCCAGTATGTTACACTAGTTTCTGGGTATTACTAATATTTCTATGAAGTATTGTAATACAACAAACCAATACAACTAACTGATAATCAATTTACTAAGCCCCAGGGAGTACTATTAATTCTATGAAGTAATGTAACTCGTTAATGGAAGTTTAGTATAATTGGATTTTTGACAATTCCTTATTTCTGCTGAATTAAGGTCTCATCACTTGAGTAATACTCAAGTATAAACAATTCCCTTCAATATCTCACACACATACACACTCTACTGCCTGTTAAATGTACCACTTAATTACCTTAGTTAACTATTTAACGTAATTAAATAACCCTGAATTAAATTAGTGACAGCAACGTTCTGTTACTTTAAAATAATAATTGTTCTGTTCAGATACTACCAGAAGTGTCGTTGTCTAGGGCGTTATAAAATTATAGTCCACAGTATAGACTAATAGTTCAAGATTCCTTACAGTTTCTGCAGAACAATTTAAAGACAAGATTCCCTGTAGTCACTTTGAAATAAGAATCCAGAAATTCAAATCCAAGGACGAGATTCCCAATAATTGTCGCATGAAAATATAATTAATAGTAGGTAAAGCTTGACAGCTGTATAGGCGTGATGGACAATAGTGCACACGGACGTGTGATAGTGGTGCGCAAGAGAGATAGGCAGAAGGCACAGGCTGAGTCAGTGAGTTCTTCACTAAGAAAACCACACACACACCTCTTCTTGTTTTCTCTGGCGACAATATTACTCTTTTGCACACACTGTGTCACTCACAAATAGTACGGTAAAGAAGTAAAGTTAGATTGAGGATTTGGTAGTCTGAACTGAACGAACAATCCTATCGAGGTTAACTCAATTTTATTCAATTTAGAAATGTAAATAAATCAATAAGGATTTTTACAGCAAATAATAATAAAGATTATCACGAGAAAACAAACTCACAACAATTTGATGATTTTAAAGAAGAAAAAAATTATTACACCAATAGTGAAAACAAGGATTATGAATGAATTGTGTTAGTAAAGTTCCCGGCAGGCCTGATAGGCTTTTGCTGGAAAATATGTGAAATACTGTTTGTGTGTAAATGAATGTTTGTTCCTTTGTTCCTTTGGTGTGAATGTTGGAAACAACTTATATCCTGGGGTTCTCTTGGAAAAATATATCGTAATCCAATGCTTGAAATTAACTTCACTGTTCTAATAAGGTATCCACAAAGGGCACAGAATCTGAACACGATTTTATAAATCCAAGATTGGGGTAACGACTTCACTGTTCGAATAAGGTATCCACAAAGGCACAGAATCTGAACACGATTTTTATAAATCCAAGAAAGGTGTAAAGTATCCACAGTTGATGCGATATCCACAGATCACGAATTTGCTTCCAAAGGTGGGATGGAGGGTTAAAATGGGTGGAGTATGGTACGGGTGATGGTTGTTAAGGGTAATATCTGGTGTTGAGAATCGTTGCAATAATTGCAGTAATTGAAGTAATTGAAATAATTGAAATAATTGAAATAATTGAAGGGAATTATTGTGACTGGTGACGAGGACTATATGGCCACTGGCCAAAGGTAACCTCTTTTCAGCAATACGAGACAAGACTTTGCACTGCATAAATCTGTTAGACAAAACAAAAATACATGTGTAACTACTCTTCTGCTGCAACATGCAGATTACAACAGAAACAATTTAAGCAGCGTCCAGCGTCAGCATGTTGATATCCATGCATGCGTCTCGTTCCTAAAATAGGTCAGTCCATTCTTAAACATTCCTGTCTGCTGTGAATGAATTAGCTGGCCAGTCCAGGTACATAAACAATAACAAGACTTGCTTCCTCCCCTGTCAGACAAAGTTACATGAGGGTCCGCTAGAGAATCCTCCTGTGCTTTCCACCGTTCATTCTTTCCCACGTTCATAATAATATGCTCATACATTAATGTTACAAACATTGAAAAGTAAAATGGTCATTGAAATTATGAATGATACAAACATTGTAACATAACATCGCTTTAAAATACAAGCAGTAAAAATAAATGAATTTTCGTAAGCATTTATGATACAGACATGATAAAGGAAACCCGTTTATATAATACACTTAGACTTTCACCATGATAGTAATATATTTCATTAGACTTTCACCATGATAATAATATATTTCATATCTATATATTTAAGCTAATTTCCTATATACTGGAAAAGCGAATACATACCCGCTCCGGAATTTATAGATAGTCTGTAAGTTAAACTAGAGGGCACTATGTGTGTTTAACTCAAGTCTCCCTTATGCACAGTTTTACTTTACAAGACTAAGAAATGCGTCTTACTCTTCCAGTATGCTTCTCACCAGCGAAGTCTAAAAACTAGTTTCTTAAAGAAAGAATTATTTTCGATTTACCCGCTACATTTTAAACGTTTCCACGATAGCCAAAATAGTTTGCATGTTGAATGTCACTTGTACGTGCTGTGGTTCCGAGCTCAGAAGTTTTAACAATGAGGAAGAAGACAGGCCATAAATTTCTAGACAGGCGAGTCTGGAAAGTCCGGTTGACCGAATCTTCACCTGAGTTAAGTGCGTGAGAAACATTTTTTTTCCAGAAACTTAGGGTAGACAGAAAATAAAGCAATATACAGGATGGACAGAAAATTTCAAATAGGCAAATTATCTTCACTCTGTGTGCAATGCTTTGTTCTCAACAAGTTTCACCACATGGGGAATCCCTGGAAGTGTGTGGATGATTTCAAGAGTCAATGAGGATGTAATTAGCCTTGCAGACATAGGTTCACTTCCACGTACGTATATCGTAGCATTATGCATAGCTGCTGGTCATATAAAGATGACTCCAGATATGCCTCCATGCATAAAAGTAACGTTATAAACGTATGTGAATTTTTTTTAATGCTGCCAGAAAATTTGAAGGCAAAGCTCTCAGAATAATGTTGATAGCAATAAAATAAAATGGCAGGTTAATGAACACAGACATTCCAGAACATATAGGAACAGGGTACATCAGTGTGGATACCAAACTAAGGAGATGGAAATAGATCGGCCACGTACTATCCATAAACGTAGAGAGGCGCCTGAGTCAAAATCCACATGATTTCATGTATACCAAATCAGTCAACAGACCGGGACCGAAGACGCATCAAAAGTGAGGAATGCAGTAAGCGACCCAGAGCTTGACTGCTTGCGTCAGGGTCAGCGAACCAGAGCTGACCAAGACCCTACTCCACCTCCAAGTGGTGGTCCTGGAAACAGGCTGCATCACTGCAGTCTGGCTGAGAGAGTAGGGATCGAAAAGGGATGGCTAACCCGGTCCCAAAAATGCCATGCCAAAAATTGATGTGTCGGGCTGAAAGCCCCAGATATCGCAGCTTTGCTGTAAACGGCGACACAACGTAACAAACGTCCTTTTTAGGACGAAAGCAGAAAGAGAAGAATTCAACAGACCGGTCTCCATGCAGATTCACAGTATATAAAGACAGTTAATAGACCGGTATCCACGAAGATTCTAATAATACCAAGTCAATAAACAGATCGGTCTCCATGAAGACTCAAAGTATACCAAGTCAGTCAATAGACCAGCCTCCAAGGAAATTCGCTGTAAACCGAGTCACCCATTAGAGTGGTCTCCTTGAAGATGCAAAGTGTGCAAAGTAAGTCAATAGAGCAGTCTCCTTGAAGATTCCAAGTATACAAAGTAAGTAAATAGAGCGATCTACTTGAAGATTCAAAGTATACACAGTAAGTCAATAGAGCGGTCTCCATAAAGATTCCAAGTATACAAAGTAAGTAAATAGAGCGGTCTTCTTGAAGATTAAAAGTATGCAAAGTGTCACGGGTTGCCTCTCCTTGCTCTGCAGTGATGGTAAAACAATGGCCAAAATCTAGAGTACCTAATGTGAGTCGTCAAAGGTATCTACCTTCGCACAAGATTACTCTTGGCAGAGGTGCAGATAGAAGAATGATGATGCTTCTACCTTGAGGGAGTCTTCACAAGATATTTCAGAAGTCAAGAACAATGCTGAATGTGTCTTAGTAATGTTACCAGCCCGCCGACTTTTGTGAAGAGGTATTATATAATTTAATTTAGCTCGTACTAGCCCCCATCTGAATTAACAGTAAAATTGTTCTTATTAGCTCGATATATATTAAATATACTGATTCATACGTGTGCACTTCTCTCTGTAATAACCGAATCAATTAGGGCTTTGTAAAACAACATGTACAAATTTAATGATCAATTATTTTAACAGAAGTAAAATTTAAATGGGTGATGGATGTGCTGTAGAATAAAGTTTGGCCTCACTGAGCTTAAGGTGGGATTTGATTATGGTTACAGATTTGTTGAATGCTGACCCTCTACAGGTATGACTTGCCAGATCTCTGAATGCGGCTGCTGCTGTTTTCGTCAATCAGTTTTCTGTGACGATGGCACGTTCCGAGCGATTTTTGCAGTTGGTAACTCTCCTGGTGTCAGTGCTAGTATTTCCACAGGCCCGTTGAACGTAGCAGTCTAGTGTCAACAACAAACTTCTGAATCACAGATTCAAGCGTTGAATCGTACCACAAACGGTCTTGCAGACTCGTACCACAATCAGATCGTGTAGCCTCGTACCACAATCAGATCTTGTAGCCTCGTGCCACAATTAGATCTTATAGCCTCGTACCACAATCTTCAGAGGAAACAAAAGAACAAACGCCTCTACTGCGTCTTTGTTTTTCTTATATTAATCAAGCGCATTTCCCGCTGACCGTCCACCAGTTTATGTCTCTCTGAGTATGCATCATAACTCAGGGAATGGGATGAGAAATCACTGTTAAATTTTAAGTTAATTCAATTAAAAAATTGTGTCTGGGCAGCGCTGAATGCAATAGCTTGTCCTTGAAGGAACATGGTTAAGGTTACATATAACTCACAAAATGATAATATGAACTATGCACATGCTGATGTAATCATCACTCACTCCCTGCTCCATTCGGAGTCTGGGGGTTACCTCTGCTTTTGGTTCCCTGTGAGAACTAGCATGAAGCAATTACCAGCACCTGCTGTTGTGGTGTGTGAATATACTACTTTCATATGCTGAGGTTGCCAGCCTCGTATTGACTTTTACAACCACTAGCAAGTACAAACATGTCAAATTCAAATTGTAAAATATATGTTACAGCTTATCCCAATTTGGGAACTAAATCTCTGGGCACAGTTTTATAATAGACACGACAATTTGCTTAGATACTTCGAACACTTGGTCTGGGGTAATTTTAGAATTCCTCTTATGATGGGTGCTCCGATCCTAGGTCTCCAGTCTTTGTATTTAGAAGGTCGGGTTTTTTCTTGAGTTTTGAAGATGCCCAAATACTCTTCCTGGTCCTTTCGTATGGAATTTAATTCTCTTCTGGCTCTCTCTCGGGAGTTGCTACTTTGAAGTTTAGCAATGGAGCCTGTTTCTTCCTCCGAATTTGCTAGGTTATATTTCTTTTTTTTCTCCAAGCCTCCACATGGCGATTTCCAACAAAACTTCCAATCGGAACGAATGTCTATTTCCTGCTCTCAATTGATCCATATCCCTGAGCTAGAAAGTTAGTGGGTAGGAGTTGTAAATATTACTTTCACCCTGATAATGTAAGATATTCTAGCAATTTCATGTCATACAATGAAACATAACCATATATGGCTATGTTCTTTCCGTTTACTCTTACACACATAGGTCAACCCATCTGCAAATTTATCCTTCAAATCTTGCCATGGTTAATGTGAATCTACATGCTGGCTTTAATCTATAATTATCATTATCAAAATCGGGGCGGAAATGCTTACGCAATTCTCACCTGTCCTGATTTCAGTAACCAGACAGATAAATTGGCGACACATCACTGAGCACAGACTTTTTTTTTCAGACAAACATTCTGGTCTTCCTTTGTAGTTTGATTCAGTATTGTCGCGATAAGCATTCACCACCGCATGTGTTTAATCTCTACGTCTGGGTGGGGCGAAAATAGTTACGTGAAAAGGCCACAATCATTTTCCCATTGACCGTATGAATTCAAATCTCGATTAAACAACAAGCGATTATTTTTTATTTTTTTATTTACTGAAGATAAAACAGAAATCCCGTTCAACCTCTGATGGGTTATAATTAGGATATATATTGTTTTCAATTTCAAATAATATGAACTACTGCCGACATGAGAAAGTGGCATCACATTTGAAAATAGGGATACTCACAATTGTGCTTAGGCCTATACGTTAAATAGCAAAATAAAAAAACAAACAAACAAAATCAAGAAAAAACTATGAACAAGAATAATATTAAAGTGGAGGGGTGTAAAGGCCTGGTGGTTCTAGTTATATAACAGACTTTACCAGATATTTAATTGTCTTTCATCTGTTTAAAGTCACATGCATTGTAAGAACAGCATCAGACCTTGACATTCCCAGCCACTATATATTAACATGTGTTCGTGTTAAATATTGTTTGACTATATTATGCAGTTCCCTAGGTCTGTCTATTCTCAACACCTCCTCTATATTTATAGGTAAGTTGGATGCCTGCAAATAATCCAATATTGGTATTCTTATTTGGTCATACCTCTTACACTTTAACAAGAAATGTTCTATATTATTGTCTTGAAGACATCCTGCACAGTAAGGTTCTTCTATTCTGAAATAGCCTTTTCCCAGCTGTAGTCTGAGAAGTTTCTTATTACTGGGAATTTTCAATTCCCTAGATATCTGACATTTTCTTGTTGGAGCCTTGAACATCTTATATGCATGTCTTCCTTTCAGATTTTTATCCCACTCTGCTTTCCATTCATCTGTTATTAAATCTTTAATTAAGCTCTTAATTTCTGATTTACTCATCCCTACATTTATTAGATTTTTATCAGATCTACCTTTCTTGGCTTCTTTATCTGCCTTTTCATTTCCTTCTATGCCAACATGTGAAGGTATCCAAGCAATTAATACTGAACATCCTCTGGAATATAAGTATGTAGTAGCCAGAAAAATCTCCTCTGCTATATCAGGTCTACTACATTCTCGTAAGTTTCTAAGTGCTTTAATTGTTGAAAGAGAGTCAGTTAAAATTGTTAATTTTTTGGGAGGGTTATTAACAAGCGATTACAATTAATCCTTAATGAAGGTCAATTAGCCGTGAAAAACACTATCGCAGTATGGATAGAAGTCAACAAATCTAAAGTGCGGCGATGGGGCAGATTCTTGTGCGTAAAATGAAGAAATAAATGGAGAAAGTAGAAGAGAAAGAAGGGGAGTAAAAGGACACAACTAAAATGTTATCACACAAAGTAAGTCAATAGAGCGGTCTCCTTGCATATTCAAAGTGTACCCAGAGACACTTGAAGTAGGACATATGCGGACGAACTCCTAATCCAAAGAAATTCCTAACGGCAGAACCACAATAGAGAAGAGAGGCCCAGGACGTAACTGTTTAGAATTATGTAGACTATGCTTTATATGTCTCCATGCGTCACATATTCTGATGATGATGATGTTGTTGTTGAATTCGATAACAACTACGACAACGATGATGATGATAGCGACGAGGATAATGATGATGATGATTTAGACGACGACGCATCGACGACTCTAATGATGACGATGACCTCTCACTGTATTTCTCAATTTGCTTACTTTTTTCGGCCCAACCTTGCCGGGAAGCGTAGTGGGGAGCTAAAGTCTGCATTCTTGAACCACGTATATCGCACTGACTGCTGTGAGCCCATGTTGTTGTACGATTTCTGTGATGTTGTCCATCCATCTGCGTCTTGGTCTTCACCGCGCTCTGAAACCAGATCGTCTACTATTGTAAGCGCTCTGTCGTAATTTATCGGGCTCAACTATCCTGAGATGGACAAACCACTAAATTTTCTGTCTCTATATACTTGACGCAGGTAGTAGTTCCAAAAATGTTTCTGATGACGTCAATTTTTCATTCTGACTCTCCTGGCAACATTAACTACTGTTCCTAAGCATCTCATCTCATAGGATGTGATGTTCCTGTCCAGTGCTTCGGTTAAGGACTATGTCTGACACGGGTGGCAAAGAGTTGATTTGGTTTTAAGGACTATCTTCATTGCACACGGACAACTCCATCAATGCTCCGATCTCCTCCCTTAGATTACACAAGGAGGATCTCAGCACAGTGCAAGAACTACGTAGCACCGCCGAGAATCCCAATGTGTGTATTTAGGAATCACACATTCTAAAAATATATTTGGTGGGTTGGTTTCTCATTTTTAAATTTTGAGTTAGAATATACTATTTATCAGCTGTCACTGTAATTACATATATATATATATGACACAGTGACTATATATATATATATATATATATATATATATATATATATATATATATATATATATATATATATATATATTATCCCCATCCTTTACTATTGGTATCTTCTGTAGGTGGTGTGGACAGATCAATGGTCAACGCTCTTAACCTATGAGGACAGACGAATTATTGATGACGAACGATTGAGCGTTGAGAGACCGTTTATTAAAGACTGGAATCTTCACATCAGAGACGTGAAGTTTAAGGACCAGGGCTTGTACAACTGTCAGATTAACACAAACCCTGTGAAGATTAAGACCGTCAATCTCAAAGTTCAAGGTTAGACTTTCTGATACAGTAAAACAAATTGTCACAATGTAACACACATAGTTGAGTGTACCGTACTGATGTATGACAAGTTATAAGGAGACTTTAGAGGTGTATTACAGGATAGTTCTTCTTCTGTCATCCCCATGATAAGAGAGTTAGAGGGAAACCGAAAGACTCATGGAGAAGAGAACTGGAGTCAGACTTGAGCGTGATGAGAAAGATAGAAAAAAACCTTGAGCGGATGGCACGTGACAGGAGATCTCAGCATACGTTTGTTGAAAGCTCCTCGGGGATCAGAAGATGAGGGGTTTTAGTGGGCCTTATGTGGTTCACAAAGGTCTCTAAAGGGGCACACACGCAAAAACACACACACACACACACAATAAGATAACTGTTTCCATCAGGCTAATAAAAACCACGACTGTGACAGCACATAAAGTACTTTTGAAGAGGTTTCTTCCATACACACCCCCCCCCCCCCCCCCCCGGCTTTTTAGTGCTCATGATCCGTTGGAAGCTAATAAGAACATTCATTCATCAATTATTTATTAATTACGCGCTGTAAAAATCTCGCATGTGTGGTACATGTGTTGTCAATTAATGTATCAGATGTCAACAGAACACTTCAAGAAATCGTGTATTTAAAAAAAAAATTTACTAATTGCAGGCTAAAATAAAAAATTCGGAAGTCGAAATCAAAAGTGCCTTCAAGTACTCGCCCTCACTTGAATTTAATCTGCTGGCAACATTTGGGGATGGTAGTGATGATATATGTGACTGATGCTTGTCCATGAATAATTTAGGGCACAGGAGGAAGTTTACACGATGGAATTGCCCACACTTGCAGTCTCATTGGCAAAATAAAACAATGATTGAAGAAATTGGGGCAAACGCTTGGCAAAGGCTGAACCCCAAGCAGCTTCTAAGGGATTGGCGTTCAGTTTTCTAGTGAAGATCGAGGACAAGAAAAGAAAAACAAAGAACATGTTATTTAACACGTGTGATCAGCAATAATTTCAGTTAATACCGATACAAGTAGTTAGTCAAGCAGATTGAAGCCTGGAAGAAGTATATGAAAAATGAAACTATAAGAAATACTAGCCCACTGAAAATAAAATGAATATCTGCTTTATATTTAACATGGGCCCCAGGAGCTGAAGATTCATGAATACACCACCAAAGCACCACATGTGACTTTGCAATGGTGGTTTCTGTAAGAATTTATTGTATATTATGAAACCCTTGTTCTTGAATCCCGTGGTTATAAAAAATAGAGAGAGAGAGAGCAAACAGAAAACAACCACACACATGGAGATTGGACGTAGACACAGACATGGAGATTGGACGTAGACACAGACAGGAAGGGGATTTCAGAACACATGGGAAGACTTTAAACGGATAGCACAGGTCATGAAGGCTTGGCGTTTAGTTATTGAAGGCCAGTGCTCGACGAGGAACTGAAAGATATTGAAGATGGTGATGATTATGGTGATGATGATTATGGTGATGATGATGATTATTGTGATGATGATGATGAAAAATTTTATGGTGATGGTGATGATGATAAAAATGATTATGGTGGTGATGAGGATGATGAAGATGATTATGGTGATGATGATGAAAATGATTATTGTGATGATGATGATAATGATTATGGTGATGATGATGAAGATAATTATGGTGATGATGATGATGAAGATGATTATGGTGATGATGATGATCATGGTGATGATGTTTATGATGAAGATGATTATGATGATGATGATGATTTGCGAATTTTTTTTTAAATGCGTATATTCGATAACATTATTTTATCCACAGTCCCTTCAAAGATCCTAAACAATGCATCAACCGATGCCCTGGTGGCTCGTGAGGGTACCACTGTAACACTAGTATGCAACGTCAGTGGTATTCCCATGCCTTCCGTCGAGTGGCATCGACTAATAGCTAATGAGAAGGGCGAAGATAAAAAGAGTGAGTTCTGCCCTGGCACAAATAGTAAGGCATTTTTCGAAGTGGGTATTTATTTATTTTAATTTTATTTAAATAAATTTTTCAGAGCCAATAATTAAGAATAAAAAATTGTTTGTTATTTGTTCACTATTTTCTGATTTCACAATTTACGAAGTCTTGATTACTGATGTTTGTTAATTTCTTTTGTCAGTAAGATAATTTTATATTTTTACTGTAAAAGGAAAGTGTATTTCATTGATTACATTTGACGTCAGAGATACGACCAAATAAAGTGTAGCAAAGAAATATATAATCGTCATCATGTTCGTCTGCGCCACTTATTGAGTATCGACCCTCCACAGTTGCTGGTCCCTTTGCAAGAAGCTTGGTCCAAGAATTTACATGCTCCTATCAGCTGTGGTTTCTGTGCCCATTTGTTTGACATGATGAGGTTGCCATCCCCATACACAACCTCATATTAGTTGCCTTGTACGACATGCCTGAGTGTGCAGTAGTCCTATTGTTTGTCTCTTCACAGACCACCAGGGAACTACTTGGAGCAAGCACAATATTCTACACACAAGCTCAGATATATGACTTTTCAGCAGTAGTTTTTAATGTGTTTAAAAACATACGAGAAGGTGAATAAAATTAACACACAACTAAAACAATATCAACATGTTGAAGCAGTATCAACACGGAGATTTAAAGGCAACACTAAAGCCTTAATTAACTGTTGCTGAAGCTTCTAATGAGATGAAATTTCCATTTCGTGATCCTGCCATCAGCAGTTTTTTGACTTGTATAATTGTGTCTCCAGAGATTGGTATTAATGGAGAGATTCTACTGATTCACAATGTCAGCCGGTATTGTGGAGGTGTGTACGAATGTGTGGCTTACAACGGCGTTCCTCCAGCAGTTAACAAGTTGATTAGGGTCAGCGTTGAATGTAAGTACACATGGGTTGGATAATAGCTACAATTAATCACAGAAGGACTTCTGTCTGTAGTTATATACAACTCGTGTCTATAGTTGTACAAATATCGAGTATCTGTTGTCAATCACACACGTAAATCGTCCTTAGTCACTCACACAGGTAAATAATCCTTAGTTACTCACACAAGTAAATCACCCTTAGTCACTCACACAAGTAAATCACCCTTAATCACTCACACAAATAAATCATGCTTAGTCACTCACACAAGTAATCGTGGTTGCAATCACACAAGCAAATTGTCCTTAATCACTCACACAAGTAAATCATCCTTAGTCTCACACACAAGTAATTGTTGTGGTAAAGTGGGATGTTATAAATATTTATAGGGGACTTAGTGTACTGACTGAGATCAGCTGTGAAGGTATCTGTATCTAATAGGTGTAGTGTTTTACAGATAACCTTACTTGCTACCACATTTATAACTCAGTCAGAATTATTCTGGAATATTGTGATGACTACGTTAAATGTCTAGGGTATGTATATGATGAAGTGTAAGTCACAACAACAACAGACAGATAAACAATTTAATTTATTCCACCACACTTGACAACACTGTGACACTCACACACATTTAACACTCTATAAGACTATCTTAAATGAGTCACTGTCAAAGTTTCAAATATTTATGTATTAATTACTTTCACTATTATATATATCCTGATTCAACTACAAAGTGAACCAGGAATCAGAATCAAGTGTAATCACAATTTATATGTACAGAATTTATAAATATGAATCTTGTAGTGACATATTTTATTAATATTATCCTATGTGTGTCAGTGTGTAGTAGTACTATGAGGTAATACTGGTTTTGTTTTTCAAGCTATGTTGTTATTTGTCATCATGACTTCAAGTGTTTGTTTATCTGGGAAATAGTATGGGGAAAAAGTTCACAGTTCCTGTCAATTTAAACAAGGTATTGTCCCTCTTTTTTTTTTCTAAAATGTCAATTTTTGAGGGGACACATAATGTTGAGCTCCACTGGCCACAGAGGCTTAACTTTCGTGATGGCGGCAGGAAAAGACTCCTCTGCTCGATTGCTCCCCTGTGTTCTGGAGACACCTCACTAGTCGCTATCTGGACCCAGGAGTATGCTGTCAGCCTCCAGATTCAGCAAAGTTCAGACCAGGTGCTGCTCAATAACTTTAGGACCACAGTCCCTGAAACAAGAAGGTTGTACCTCCCACTTCATAACTAATTTATAATCTATTTCTAGACTGAACACAATACATGACAAACACTGAGTTCAGAGCGGTAGGCCAACTGTCAGCTTCATCTGAAATAATTTACACCAGTATACTCCTCCCTAATGGTTACTACGCCTCTGCAATTCCAGCATTATTTCTTTCTAGTCAATAAGATAGGTGTCAGTGTACTGTTTGGCAATTCCATGTAGTTTTACTTTCCTCCGACACCTTCTGTTCAGGTTGGAGCACTATATAGGCTTTGCCTCATGTTCGCTACTGAACCACACACATATACAGACATAAATTATCAATTTACATTCAATTTTCATTAAAAGATATCAAATATTTCAAGCTTACCACAATTCATGGAAATAATACAGAATTACGTTGACTGGCAATGAATAGGCACAAAATCCGATCTGCCGATGTCCCAGGCTTTTATTTAGAAAAATATGCACTGGCGCTCAACGCACTGGTTCTTTAGTAAGTTTATTTGAAAATGTGGTGCTAAACTGACGCTTCTAATTGCCTATATTGGCGGGTCTAACCAATCGAGCCATGTTTACACCAGCGTTTGAAAAAAAGTACTCCTACTCACGTTTCCCTAACAACAAAGAATCAATATTTATAGCCCGACTAATCGTGTTTAGCCTTACATTTACTTTCCGCCAATCAAATAGGAGGTAACATGGGGACCTATTTCCCGTACAATGGTGTGAAAATCTGCCACTGAGCGATTCTGATTTTGGTGTTGTCTGACACCCTCACTATTTCTTTTGGCTATAATTTGTTAATTCCTAGACTATTTGCGTAACGTTTAACATATTCTTTGTCAGCAAGTCCTAAGGAACCCAAATATATAAATTTAATGGGGCTAAGGGGCTGCGTTCAAAATATGTATTTTCTTCTACCTCCCGTTCACTTCGATCGATGTGGTGTCTGGGTACTGTAATGTTTTCAAACGTAAACCAGTATAATGTCATGTTTCCTAATAAGCGTTTTGTAAGTTTTTTAAAACCTAACTCTCGTATGGGTAGTGTTTTTTATCACTGTCGATTTGAAAAAAAGCTAGTGCTTGTGGCCTTACACGCGTGATGGTAGTAATTGTATAGCGAGACGCGTGTTTAGTGTTGCATGCGTCCCGGCTTTCAGCCCTCCCTTCTCTCTATCCTAATTCCATCTGTCTTTCGTTTATGGTAACTTAGTGTATAAAATGACATGAATGGAATTTTAAATATAGGTCAGCTTGCGTATCTCAAGGTTTTTCTTAGAAAGGCAGTACACGTTTTATTGTGTTGTGGAAACGCGTGTATTGAAGCAGTAGGCTTTTACTATCAACGTGAAACGTTACAATTTGCAGACGAAGTAGAAAACAAGGGGGATTTCGAGTACAGTCATTGTGACAGCACTGTTCTTTACCATTCTTCTTTCCTTTTATTGAAGTTATTTGTTAGGCTTTACATTTACTTTTTAATTTATATATGTGGATTAGAATTTCACACGACAAATTCTCCCCACTTAAAACAGACGTTATATGTCAGTCTATAATTCTATATACACATAGAGAAATTTATTATCTTTCCTGGGGCTTAGGGTGATTCTCATCACACGGATGGCGGCTTAAAAAATCCGCTCCCAGATTTGTTTTTCCACTTATATACTCTATGCTAAACTCATATGGCTGCATCAGTAATGACCAACGGAGTAATCTAGAATTCTCATGTCTAGCCTGTGCTAGAAACGACAAAGGTTTGTGATCCGTTTGCAACTTAAATGCCTTCCCATACAGATAAATATTGAATTTCTTTATCGCCCATATTACTGCAAGACATTCTTTTTCGCTAGTTGAGTAATTGGTTTCAGCTTTATTCAACTTTCTGCTAGCATATGCCACTGGGCTTAATTCCCCATCCAATGCATCTGATTTCTGTAGCAGAGTTGCACCTAACCCAATATTACTGGCATCCGTCCTTACTATGAATTCTTGACTTAAGTCAGGTAATTTCAAAATAGGTTTACTTGTGAGCTTTTCCTTCAATTCTTGGTAAGCCATTTCACATTGTGGTGTCCATGTAATTCGATCTGGATTTCCCTTACGTGTCAAATCAGTTAACGGTGCACATATGGAATTAAAGTTTTTGATATACTTTTGGTAGAAACCACATAATGAGACAAAGGATCTCACGTCTTTCTTGGTTTGTGGTCTCGGGGCTTTCTTTAGTTTCTCTAAATTCTTTGGGTCAGGGGTCATGTTTCCCTGATAAACTGTGTGTCCCAAGAATTCCAATTCTTTACATCCAACGCAACATTTGGTTGGTCGGGCTGTTAAATTCGCTTCCTAAGTCGATTAAACAGCATGTTCAGAGAGTCAATGTGTTCCTCAAATGTTTCTGTTGCTATAAGGATATCATCCATGAAATTTGTGATACATGGATTATTCAGAGGGTCCAATAATTTTCTCATCATTCTAGAGAAGACACTAGGCGCATTCTTCAATCCAAATGGCAATCTATTAAACTCATAGTGTCCTTCTGAGGTACTAAAAGCTAGGTATGGTCTAACCTCAGGCTTTACTGGAATCTGATAGTATCCTTTACTCAGATCCACTTTTGAGAAATATTTAGCTTTATTTAGCCTGGCAAACAACTGATTTGTATCCGGCAATGGATCCACCTGTCCTTCTGTAATAGCATTCAGTCTCCTGTAATCTATACAGAGTCTATGTTCTCCAGAGGGTTTCCTTAAGAGTACAACACCGGAACTATACGAAGATTCACTGTGTGAAATAATTCCTTCCTTCAACAAATAGTCTATCTCTTCCTTCAAAGCTTTCTCCTTAGCAAAAGGAATCGAATAGGGTTTCATACAGACAGGTGTGGGGTCTATCAGCTTCATATCATATTCCAATAGGTTTGTATGCCCTGGTCGGTCTGTTAACACCTCTGTATGATTATCTAGAACCTGTTGCACTCTCTCTTTCTGAGTTTTCGTTAAATGTGTACTGATTTTCACCTGTGCCGCTGTCTCACAGGGGTGTAATGGATATTCAAATGATGAAAGTGGTTCCTTTTTCATCTCCATGGCGATGGACAAGGTCAACAAGTGTGTCTCTTCCTGATGTTCTCTTTCCAAATATTTCTTCAGGAGATTCACATGATAGATTTTTTCTTTCCCCTTCTTATATATCTTATAATTTGTTCTAGACACCTTCTCTAGAACTGTATATGGACCTTGCCATCCAATTTGTAACTTATTCTGACTACCGGGCAGAAGAAGCAGTACCTTCTCTCCCACAGCCAAATCTCTGTCTTTAGCTTTCCTGTTATAATAGGCAGCATGTTTCTTCCTGGCTTGTTTCAAATTTTCATTGGCAAGTTTCCAGCCAGTTTTTAAACGAGTGGTCAGCTCATTCACATATTGGTATGAGGATGTAATATTTTCCTCTGCCTTTTCATCAGTCCACGTTCTTAACAGCGTTACATATGGACCTTTAATTTTGTGGACCTATTTGTCCATGCACCGGTATGGTCTCTTCCACTCGAAGCGCTATAGTGATGATTTTTCTTCCCAGAATTATCATTCACAAAACGACCGCTACCAATTTTTCTCTTGGGGCTGTCTCCCCACTTAAAATTCTTGATGAGAGATTTCCTCTCTACATCCTCTTCCTCCAGTTTGTTTAAGTCCGATTGAGGGATTTTCGGCTTATCCTGGGGTAAGACATCTTTTTGCACTCTCCGCATAGTGGCCATTGTAAAACAGTTAATTGAAGCTTGTCCGTGAAAAGGGGCTTCCCATTCCATTTGGTCCACTTTATCAAATTTATATTTCCTTTTATTTTCAGGCCTAATTTTTCCCCGTGGCGTGTCCAGGTCCTGATCAATGTTCCCACTTGTGGGTGTTCCCTCATGTGCTATGCTACACCTTTCTACAAAATTCTCAATGTCCCATCTTGCCTTGGGCCAATAATAATTGTGAGGCACCTTTTGGATGATGGTACCTATTTTCTCATGGTCACCATCTTGTTTCACATGTAGGCTCCTTATTAAGTCTGCCCTATATCTCTTTGGAAGAACCAGCTGTCCGTGACCACTGGATTTAGTTCCAGTCTTCCTATACATCAACTTGTTTTTCATGTAAAATTCTCCCTTGCCTGGAGTTGTATGACAAGTTGACAATTTCCTGAAACAAGGCTTGAGGGTCTTATCCCCAGCCTGTGCCTTCCTCATCTCTTCTGGAGTGGTATCTAACATAATATCCTCCTCCTTTCTTGAGGTCGACCTGACCTGAAGGGTGGCCATAACTATAGGGTTCCTTCTGCAACGGTCAGTGTCATGATTGTTCATCTTACAATTTTTACACCACCTTTTCCCTTGGTTGAAAGATTTTCTTTCATCATATTTCCTTTCATCGAATTGTGGGGTTTTATTTTTATTGTCATACCGTGGCCTATCAAATTGGTGCTTACCTTTGTTTTGATCTCTAGGATCAAATTTATTAAAGTTCTGTGGTGCCCTAAAATTTTCCACCTGTTTCTTTTTATTACCTGATACCTCTGCCTGAGCTGCTTGATACCTTTCTGCAACATTTAGCAACTCACCCAGCCTCTCTGCACCTTGTTCCATGAGAAACTTTCTCAGGTCTGGAGCCATGGACTCTCTTAATTGTTCTATAAGGACCATTTCCTTAAGATCTTGGGTTTTCCCCAGAGAAGTCCATTTCTCCAAGTATGTCTCTAACCGTGCAGAGAACTGGTGATAGGTTTCACCTGACAGTAGTTTAGCATTCCTAAATTTTTTCCTATAAAATTCTGCGTTCTTTTCATATCTTAACAAAAGAGCCTGCTTTAGCATGTCATAATTTTCCTGATCACCTCTGCTCATTTTGGCAAAAACTTCATAAGCTGCCCCACGAAGACCTTGAGATAACTTTAAGCTCCACCTTTCTCTCTCTAACCCATATGTGGTAGCTAATAGTTCATATCTATTTAGATAGCTCTCAATATCATCGTCTTTCTCAACAAAATGATCTAAATGAAAATTCATAGCTGAGGTTGAGGCTCCCTGGCTAGCAGTGGCATCAGAGGTAAAGGGACTGGCACCATTTTCAGGAGCATGGCCTTGAAACTCAAACTCCCTTAGTCGTAACTCATGTTCCCTTTGTAATCTTTTATCTTCTGCTTCCCTTTCTGCAGCTAATCGCTTGTCTTCCCTTTCTGCAGCCTGTCTTCTTTCCTCGGCTTCCCTTTCTGCAGCTAATCTTTTCCTCCAATTTCTTAGCCTCAGCCTCAATCTGCAACTTCTTAATTTCCTTTTCAGCCTCTAACCTCATATCTTCGGCCAATCTTTCAGATTCTAGTTTTCTTTCGGCCTCTTTTTCTAATCTTCTTTCTTCCCGTTCAATATATTTGTCACATTCAGCAGTGACATAAGCAATCATAATTTGCCCGTCCATTCCTAACTCTTTCGCAGTCTGTACAGCAGCAGATCGAAATTTGGCCAGGTCCGCCATTTTCTAACAGGTAAATGTAGGTAATGTCTAACTAAACAATACACTCTGATATTACTTATCCAAAGACACCACAGGCACTGAGAGCTCAACGTTATTTATTTTCACCCAAGGATACTCTTTTTTAATTTCTATTATTCCCTGAAGTGAATTACCCCCAATATTTTTACTAAGCTAAGATTCAAAATCCCGGGAGCGAGACCCCAATATATGTGGTAAAGTGGGATGTTATAAATATTTATAGGGGACTTAGTGTACTGACTGAGATCAGCTGTGAAGGTATCTGTATCTAATAGGTGTAGTGTTTTACAGATAACCTTACTTGCTACCACATTTATAACTCAGTCAGAATTATTCTGGAATATTGTGATGACTACGTTAAATGTCTAGGGTATGTATATGATGAAGTGTAAGTCACAACAACAACAGACAGATAAACAATTTAATTTATTCCACCACACTTGACAACACTGTGACACTCACACACATTTAACACTCTATAAGACTATCTTAAATGAGTCACTGTCAAAGTTTCAAATATTTATGTATTAATTACTTTCACTATTATATATATCCTGATTCAACTACAAAGTGAACCAGGAATCAGAATCAAGTGTAATCACAATTTATATGTACAGAATTTATAAATATGAATCTTGTAGTGACATATTTTATTAATATTATCCTATGTGTGTCAGTGTGTAGTAGTACTATGAGGTAATACTGGTTTTGTTTTTCAAGCTATGTTGTTATTTGTCATCATGACTTCAAGTGTTTGTTTATCTGGGAAATAGTATGGGGAAAAAGTTCACAGTTCCTGTCAATTTAAACAAGGTATTGTCCCTCTTTTTTTTTCCTAAAATGTCAATTTTTGAGGGGACACATAATGTTGAGCTCCACTGGCCACAGAGGCTTAACTTTCGTGATGGCGGCAGGAAAAGACTCCTCTGCTCGATTGCTCCCCTGTGTTCTGGAGACACCTCACTAGTCGCTATCTGGACCCAGGAGTATGCTGTCAGCCTCCAGATTCAGCAAAGCTCAGACCAGGTGCTGCTCAATAACTTTAGGACCACAGTCCCTGAAACAAGAAGGTTGTACCTCCTACTTCATAACTAATTTATAATCTATTTCTAGACTGAACACAATACATGACAAACACTGAGTTCAGAGCGGTAGGCCAACTGTCAGCTTCATCTGAAATAATTTACACCAGTATACTCCTCCCTAATGGTTACTACGCCTCTGCAATTCCAGCATTATTTCTTTCTAGTCAATAAGATAGGTGTCAGTGTACTGTTTGGCAATTCCATGTAGTTTTACTTTCCTCCGACACCTTCTGTTCAGGTTGGAGCACTATATAGGCTTTGCCTCATGTTCGCTACTGAACCACACACATATACAGACATAAATTATCAATTTACATTCACTTTTCATTAAAAGATATCAAATATTTCAAGCTTACCACAATTCATGGAAATAATACAGAATTACGTTGACTGGCAATGAATAGGCACAAAATCCGATCTGCCGATGTCCAGGCTTTTATTTAGAAAAATATGCACTGGCGCTCAACGCACTGGTTCTTTAGTAAGTTTATTTGAAAATGTGGTGCTGAACTAACGCTTCAAATTGCCTATATTGGCGGGTCTAACCAATCGAGCCATGTTTACACCAGCGTTTGAAAAAAAGTACTCCTACTCACGTTTCCCTAACAACAAAGAATCAATATTTATAGCCCGACTAATCGTGTTTAGCCTTACATTTACTTTCCGCCAATCAAATAGGAGGTAACATGGGGACCTATTTCCCGTACAATGGTGGTGTGAAAATCTGCCACTGAGCGATTCTGATTTTGGTGTTGTCTGACATCCCTCACTATTTCTTTTGGCTATAATTTGTTAATTCCTAGACTATTTGCGTAACGTTTAACATATTCTTTGTCAGCAAGTCCTAAGGAACCCAAATATATAAATTTAATGGGGCTAAGGGGCTGCGTTCAAAATATGTATTTTCTTCTACCTCCCGTTCACTTCGATCGATGTGGTGTCTGGGTACTGTAATGTTTTCAAACGTAAGCCAGTATAATGTCATGTTTCCTAATAAGCGTTTTGTAAGTTTTTAAAACCTAACTCTCGTATGGGTAGTGTTTTTTATCACTGTCGATTTGAAAAAAGCTAGTGCTTGTGGCCTTACACGCGTGATGGTAGTAATTGTATAGCGAGACGCGTGTTTAGTGTTGCATGCGTCCCGGCTTTCAGCCCTCCCTTCTCTCTATCCTAATTCCATCTGTCTTTCGTTTATGGTAACGTAATGTATAAAATGACATGAATGGAATTTTAAATATAGGTCAGCTTGCGTATCTCAAGGTTTTTCTTAGAAAGGCAGTACACGTTTTATTGTGTTGTGGAAACGCGTGTATTGAAGCAGTAGGCTTTTACTATCAACGTGAAACGTTACAATTTGCAGACGAAGTAGAAAACAAGGGGGATTTCGAGTACAGTCATTGTGACAGCACTGTTCTTTACCATTCTTCTTTCCTTTTATTGCAGTTATTTGTTAGGCTTTACATTTACTTTTTAATTTATATATGTGGATTAGAATTTCACACGACAATTGTGATGACAGTCACACGATCAAACTGTCCTTATAATCAATCATTCATGCATTTCGTATATACAGTATGTCATACTTGCATACAGATAAAAAATATTCCACTTAATTCTCACTTTCTTTCCCTTCTGTTTTTTTTTTTTTTTTTTTTGTCTGTCCATGACGAAGGCCTTGTGTTTTTTCTTGTCCGTTCTCCTAGTAAGATGTCTTACAATTTGTTTTTTTTTGGTGTTTTTATTTTTTTATTTATTCTACTGTCTTCTAGTTATAATAATAATAATAATAATAAATTCTTTAAGCGCCAAACACGGCGCATAAGGCAGAAACCAGTGCTCTCCAGGTTGTTCGTTGTGACGCCACTCCTCTTAGCTCTTGCACATTATTTAGGCCCAACGTTCTTCCTTCTCTTATTATTGTTCTTCTGAGTGTTTCTTTTGGTCTTCCTTTTTTCCGCTTACCCTCAGGAACCCAAGTGAGCGCCTGTAGTGGTATTCTGTTGTTTTGCATTCGTAGGACATGACCGATATATGACCATCGTCTTTTCCTTATATAGTCGGAGACATATTTCTGCCTAGAGTCTTCTCTTATTTGTCGATTAGTCTTGAATTCTTTCCAACTGATGTTCATGAGTTTTCTAAGACATTTGTTCTCGAATGTATTCAGCTTGTTCTCCAATGATTTTGTTATTTTCCAACTCTCACAGCCGTATGTTAACACTGAGATAACATTTGAATTAAACAGACGAAGCTTGGTATGTATATTCAATGATCGTAATTTCCAAATGTTAGATAATCTATTGAAGGCGCTAGCTGCCAAAGCAATTCTAGTATGGATTTCTCTTGTTGTGTCACCATCCTGAGTCATTTTACTGCCTAAATAATTGAAACTTTCAACTTTCTGTAGTTTTTCCCCGTTCAAGATGATATCAAAGGTCTCGTTAGAAAAGTTCATAGCTTTAGTTTTAGAGGCATTTATTTGGAGACCAATTTTAACCGAGAGATGACACAAATTATTTATTGCTTCTTGGGATTGTCTTGGTGTTGAACTTAAGAATGCTACATCATCTGCGAAATCCAGGTCCCCCAGGAATTTTCCATTTGTCCATTTTATACCCAATTGTTCATTGTGGGTATAGTTTCTCATAACCCAATCAATAGCTATTCCAAAAAGTAGTGGTGACATAATACAGCCTTGTTTCACCCCTGTTTCTACTGTAAACCATTCTGTATTCCCTTTATTTGTTCTAACACAACATCTTGCATTGTCATATAGCGCTTTGATTATATTCACATATTTTGTTGGAAAACCATAGATTGTAAGTATCTTCCACAATGATGGGCGGTGTAGACTATCAAAGGCTTTTTGAAAATCGACGAAGGTGATAATAAGTGGCGATTGCCTTTCCACTGATTCTTCTATAATTGTTCTTAGTGTGAATATTTGATCAATACATGATCGTTTCGGCCTGAAACCCGCTTGTTCTTCTCTGATCTTTTCGTCAGCATGCAATTTAAGTCTTTCTAACATCATGCAACATAATAATTTTCCAGGTACTGATAATAGAGATATACCACGCCAGTTATTACAGTCTGATAGATCACCTTTCTTCGGTAACTTTACAATAATACTGTCTTTCCATTGTTGTGGTGGTTGTTCTTCTCTCCATACTTCATTTATAATATCTAAAATTCTCAAGAGGTTGTTGTCATTAACTGCTTTAATCATTTCCCCTGAAATTTCGTCAACTCCAGCAGCTTTAAAATTTTTTAATCTTTTAACGGCTTGTTTGATCTCGTCCAGCGTGAATTCATCGCAAGTTATTGGCAAAGTGGTTGTGGATGTTTCATTATTAAAATCAGGTGTTACTGTTGGTGGTGGTCTGTTTAGCACCTCCATGAAGTGCTCAGCCCATCTCTTCATTTGTTCTTTTTCTGTTGGTATTGAATTCCCTAATTTACCTTTAACAGGTGTTTCCATAGCAGTAGGCTGGTGACATAGTTGTTTTGTAATTTGATAAAGGCACCTACTATTACCAGTTCTTGCAGCATTTTCAGCTTCTACGGCCAGTTCATTGATGAAATGTCTTTTATCTCTTCGAGTTTTTGTCTTCACTTCTTTATTTAACAAGTTATAAGTTAGTTTGCAAGATTCAACTGCATTATGTGTACTTGCCGCTAGTAGTTTAAGTTTTGCTGTTTTCCTTTCTTGTATTTTATCCCAAGTATCTTCTCTCATCCATTTTTTCTTTTTATGTACTAGGTATCCGGTGGTCGCTACAGCTGCTTCTGTCATTGCTGTTCTCAGTTGTTCCCATTTAGTATCGATTGTCTTGGTGGTGATATCGTTGTCAATTTTGCCTAAAGCATCGAAATAGTTGTTCATTTTGACATTATATTCCTTCTTTATATCATTTGATTGCAGTCTGTGTACATCTATTCTTCTATTTTTATTCGGTTGGTATAACTTCTTCAGTTTAATTCTCATTTTAGCTATGCAGAGGTTATACAGTTATACAGTCGCGTAAATTTCTCAGACACTGCTGCTGAGAGATAATTCCTCCGACACATTCTCTGAGTGATAATATCAAAGGATTCAATTTCTGTTTTGGGACAACGATTGGTCAACAAAATAGGAGTATCACCTTTAACGTATGGATAAAAAGGAGCCCAAACCAGCAGTATCCACCCTTCAACGCAGCCAACAGCCAACGGCTTTCTTCAATTGTGCTTGCTGCGTTCATTTTATTTTTCAGTGAGCTCGATAAATGCTCAGTTGTACGGTTCTAGCACAGTGGGTTATTCAGTCAGTATGTGGACTAGACCCTTAGAGAACAGATTTTATCTGATTTTAGAGAACAAGCCGGGTGAGGTATCAAGCAATCTTCCTTGGATATATTTATAATTGTTCCTGGCTCCCTCGCCAGCCAGAAACCAGTAACTATCAAAGATCGAACAGAGACAGAGTGTTTCTTGTCAGGGCTTCAGGAGAGTTGACATTAGTTGCAGAGGAATGGATCTGTATTTGACTTTGTTTGTAACCTTCTAAGAAATCAACCTGCGTGGTTACCTAGGTCAGCCAACGTCAACCGACAAACTGGATGTACTTGTCCCTCTTGTGGAAGTGTTGTCATTTCCAGTGTTGTTGCTCTGTGTAACTGAGTGTTTCATATTATTTCTTACATTTTCTTCCTTTACACTGTTTGTTTGTTTGTTTTTTCTTAATCATATTGTTGTTTTTTTCCATATGTGATGCCATAATGCTTAGTTAATTCTTTTCCTTTGATTTGTTTCATATAATTGTGACAGTTGGACTGGTAATGTGTATTTTCCAATCCGTCCCATTTTCTTACTCTTTGTATTTTTCATGTTTTAATCGGCTATATGCATTTTCGCCTTCTTTCATTCTGATTTTTGCTACAGTAGCCCTATTATTCTCCTCGGCGTGTCTAGTTTTTTTATCTCGCTGATGGCCCTCATTATAAATGCATTGCTTGGACGGTAGTGAACCAGCTATCAGCCGTCTACGATAATATGGCATAAGATACACCTGGTTATTTGTCCACTGGCCGAGTAAATGCTTTCTTTGAGAGGCGTGTGCCGCTGTCTTACTAAGGCTGTTAGTGAGCGGTAGAGTCAGTAAACCCTTTGTTCTGGGTAGCCTTGTTTTGTCTCCGTTCAGGGGAGACAAACCCGCGCTCGTTCTGAGCCTTTGAGCCGGCCTTAGATTGCCGACGCTGTTAACGGGAGAGATATGTTATGTCTTATATATTAAAGGGAACTTCTCGCGTCTGTTGTCTTCTGATGTAGACTCTAAAATAATGTTATGTTATTAAACGCTATCAGCGAACACCTGCATAAACAAGCTATTGCAGGTGGCCTAGGTGAGCGTCTCTTTTTACACTATAAATCTAGATAGTTTTACTCAGTCAAGCACTCTCGTGAATTTTATCCGCCCGCTGATGATCCAAATGAGACACATACGACTGAGGGCAAAAGTCTTGACTTGTGTCGGAAAAATTCTTTGCATCGCGGGGTATGTTAACATTTTGTAATATAATACATGTTTAGTTTAATATAACCTATAGCAGAGTGACTTGAATTGTTTTTCAGTAACGTCTCCTAAGTAAACGTAATTCAGTGCTAATGTAGTGTCGTTTACCGCCTTAGTTAACAGACAGTTAATCGGCGAAGTTTGTTCAGTGCTTACAATGGGTTAAATAGTAGGCCTATGCTGACCTTAACGTTGGGGAAACTTCACTGAGTAATTTATTCACATAAACCTGAATAGTGATGTGCATTCACTATTACGACTGAATCTTTAGGAGGTAGCAATTCTTTAATTTGGGAGAGAAATTTCTTGTGGTTGGATGTGGAATTATAATATGCCTATTGTGTAGTTAGACACTGGTTTATAGAAAGTTAACCACCAGCCAGTAAAAGAATTCTGTCCCTGTTAAAGTCACAACGTATTATAATTGCATTGCATTTTTTGGTGTTTTCTATTTTTGGGAAGTAATTACTTTTCCTTCTGTGTATCGACCCCAACGGACCGCATACAATTTTTATTGTGTAATGTATTTAATGCTAATATTTTATGTAACGTCAAGTAACGATATATTTATACCTTTCTCTTAATGGGAAACTACTCGGTTGACAATCCTTTATGTTGGAAGAGGACTTTGAGCAGATTGTTTCTGTTAGCGCACATGCTGAGATGTACATGTATGCACAAGATATTTTAGCCTATGCGACTGCAGGCTGAAAATAGATAAAGTGGAATTAACAGGAGGACAACGCATGTGGATAAAGACAGCAGAGAGATTTACCTAGCATAATTATAATACACATTCTAGAATGGGACATAACAGTTTATTATACCTTTGTTATGGTTGTATTTATTTGCTTCATATAAAGGTTGTTTGTTTTGGTATCAGTTCCAGGGTACCCCACTGTTACAGCTGGATCTCAGTCAAGAAATGTAACATTCTCCCGACTTCACGGTTCCAGTAAGCAACGAACTCTACGAGTTGTCATAACGTACCTGAAATTGCAACCCTCTTCACATAAGCCCTCTAACGGGAATTTTGCACATGCAGTGTGTAACCAGCAACAGTAAATCTGAAATCGCATTGTGCAGTAGTGGTTTATTACTCGCCGATTTAATACAAGTCAGAGCTTTAGTGGCATCTAATACCTTATCTTACTCATCGTCGCCAGCTGGATTGAAATTATTATACTGCGTCCTTACACTGAAGCGCAGTCCTCAACCTCCAGGTCTCAACTCCGACCCAACTGGATCTACTCACCGAGTTTCGTCTACGAGGCACGCCTATATCTTACCGCGCCGGATAAGAGTGCAAGAAACGGGCGGTCATCCTTAGTTGACCCCTTGATTTGTTAGGCCTACTGGTCAGTACGGACTCTGCGTGTAGTAGTAGGCAGAATATAGACAGAGGTAATATACAGCCTAGCCTGGTTGTTTGTGTGTGTGTGTGTGTGTGAACACGGCGCATGGATAGCGTCCCCAGTGGTGAAGTAGGCGTAAGGATAGCGTCTCCAGTGGATTTAACCTAAAAGACACTGATTGTGGTCTTTGGTAATTCTCACACGCGACCAAAGGATTAACTCTGTTTATTTATTTTGTCATGTTCTACAGGAGGGTTTGGTGGGTGGTTTTCTTTGATTTATGAATTGATATATTTGTTAACTTTGTTATTTGATCAATTATTTTGCTGAGATTATTATGCTTCTTCTTTTATACAAGCAAATGAGAACTGTAATAAATTTTAACCTTTTGTTACTGTGCTGTTCACGACCTTCATCCATACATATTTAGCTCTTGCTATTGTCTCTATCTGACGGTGAGAAAGGAAAGAGAGCGGGTGTTGCTTAGACATATAAGTGTATTGGGGGCCTGGAAAGAGATGGCTTTAATAAATCCTCTTCCAGGTTTGTCTGAAGTTCACCCTATTTTTACACATTATCTGCGTGTTGTCTATGATTCCGTCAGTTCACTTCATTGTTGATTTCATTAAAATTGTCCGACTCGACAAATAATTCTAAAACTTTAACCCCACCAGGACAATATTTTTAGCTACCAGGTGTCGTGAAACATTCTAAATCCCCATATCTAAATTAAAAAGTAAATGTAAAGCCTAACGAATTAATTCAATAAAAGGAAAGAGGAATGGTAAAAGAACAGTGCTGTCACAATGGCGTACAAAAATCCCCCTTTTTCTACTTCGTCTGCATAAGTGTAACGCTTTCACGTTTGATAGTAAAGCCTACAGCAGCATACACGCGTTTCAAAAAAACAATACAACGTGTACTGTATTTCTTAGAAAACCTTGAGATAGACACACTGCGTAATGACCTGGATTAATATTCCATTAATTTCATTTTATGCACTGCGTAACTAAAATACAGACGGCCTTAGAAGAGAGAGAGAGAGAAGGAGGAACGCATTCAATACTAACACGCCGTCTCGCGATATACAATTAATGCCACCCCCAAGCGAAAGGCATGAAGCACTAATTTTTTTTCTCAAATAAACAGTGACAAAAAAACACTACCAATACACGGTTAGGTTTTAAAAAACGTTTAATGCTTATTAGGAAACATGACATTCTACTGTTTTACGTCTGAAATCCGGACAGTACTGAAGACATCCCATAGTTTGGAAGTGAGGAGGTGGTAACAGCACGACTATCCTAGAAGAAAATACATATTTTGAACGCAGCCACTTAGCTCCATTAAAACTTATATATTTGGGTGCCTTAGGACTTGCTGACAAAGAATATGTTAGGTGTTAAGCAACTAGTCTAATAATTAACAAATTATAGCCAAAATATTATAGGGGTGCTGTCTGACACCACCAGATCATAATTGCTCAGTGGCATGTTTTAAAACCACTATTTTACAGGAAATAGGCCAACAAGTTAAATCCGATTTGATTGGCTAGAAGAATATGTAAGCCTAAACATGATTAGTCGATTGCAAATACTATTTTTGGTTGTTACGGGAAACGGTAGGAAGGGTACTTTTTTTTCAAATACTTTTGTAAACATGGTCTTATTGGCTAGACCATTTAATATAGTCAATTAGGAGCGTCTGTTCAGTGCCACATTTTGAAAATAAACTTACTGAGAAGCAAGTGCGTTGAGATCCAGCTCATATTTTTCTAATGAAAGCCTGGGACAGAGGCAGATCGGAATTGTGCCATAATTCATCGCCAGTCAACGTATTTGTTTAATATTTCATGAATTGTGGGACCGTGGTCCTAATGTATTGAGGCAGCACCTGGTCTGAGTTTTGCTGAATCCAGAGGCTGATAGCATACTCCTTGGTGAAGATAGCGACCAGTGTGGTTTCTGAAGAACACGGTGAAGCAAGCGAGCAGTGGAGACTGTTTCCTGCCGCTCACACAGAAGTTAAGAGTGTGTGGCCAGAGCAGCTCAATCTTGTGTATAACCCCCTCTAACAGTGACTTTACCTTAATTCAAGAGGGACATTTATTTGTTTCAAATCAAAAGAAACTGTGAACCTTACCAATATTATTTCCACCAGAAACAAACATTTGAAGTCATGATGACAAACAACAACTTAGCTTAAAAAGCCAGTATTACCTCATAGTCCTACATCACAACTTACACACCTATTGCAATAATAATATATGTCAATACAAAGATCCTATCTATAAATTGTGTACATACAACTTATGATTACATTTGATTGTGATTCCTGATTCACTTTGTAGTTGAATCAGGATATCTATTATTGACAGGAATTAATACATATTTTTCAAAGTTACACGTGAGTTATTAAGATAGTCTTATAGAGTGTTCTATGTATGTGAGTGTCACAGTGTTGTAAAGTATTGTGAATTAAATTAAATTGTTTATCTGTTGGTTGGTTGTTGTGAACATACACTTCATCATTATCATAACCCTAGACATTCAACGTAGTCATCACAATATTCCAGAATAAGCCTGACTGAGGTATAAATGTGGTAGCAAGTAAGGTTATCTGTAATACACCACACTTATTAGATACAGATACCTTCACAGCTGATCTCAGTCAGTACACTAAGTCCCCTATAAATATTTATAACATCCCACTTTACCACATATATTGGGGTCCTGTCCGGGATTTTGAATCTTCTCATATTATATATATTCGGGGGTAATTCACTCACTTCAGGGAATAATAAAAATTTAAAAGGTATCCTTGGGTGGAAAAAAATAAGGTTGAGCTCTCAGTGCCTGTGGTTGTCCTTAGATAGTTATTTATAGATTGAATTGTTTACATTTGCCTGTTAGAAAATGGCCGACCTAGCAAAATTTCGATCTGCTGCTGTGCAGGCTGCTAAAGAGTTAGGAATGGACGGGCAAGTTATGATTGCTTATGTCACTACTGAATGTGACAAATTTATTGAACGTGAAGAAAAAAGATTAGAAAAAGAGGCTTAAAGAAAGTTAGAGGCGGAAAAGGAAATTAAGAGGTTGCAGATTGAGGCTGAGGCTAAGGCATTGGAGGCAGATAGGGAAATTAAAAGGCTCCAGTATGAAGAGAAGAAGCTGGAGGCAGAAAGAGAGGAAAGAAGGCAAGCTACAGAAAGAGAAGAAAGGAGACAGGCTGCCGAGAGGGAAGCAGAAAAGGAGGAGAAGAGATTACAAAGGGAACGGCCAAGTGGAAAGATTTAATGGCACGTTGATGTCGATCCTGAGAAAGTTGGCACACGAAAAACCAGATACATGGGACCAGTACCTTCACGCCGCCCTCTTTGCTTATCGGGAGGTACCCCATAGTTCAACCGGTATGGCCCCGGCAACATTATTATTTGGAAGGCCAATAAAAGGTCCACTCGAAGCTCTGTTAAGAACGTGGACTGATGAAAAGGCAGAGGAAAATATTACATCCTCATACCAATATGTGAATGAGCTGACCACTTGTTTAAAAACTGGCTGGAAACTTGCCAATGAAAATGTGAGACAAGCCAGGAAAAAACATGCTGCCTATTACAACAGGAAAGCTAAAGACAGAGATTTGGCTGTGGGAGAGAAGGTACTGCTTCTTCTACCCGGTAGTCAGAATAAGTTACAAATTGGATGGCAAGGTCCATATACAGTTCTAGAGAAGGTGTCTAGAACCAATTATAAGATAGATAAGAAGGGGAAAGAAAAAATCTATCATGTGAATCTCCTGAAGAAATATTTGGAAAGAGAAAATCAGGAAGAGACACACTTGTTGACCTTGTCCAATGCAATGGAGATGAAAAAGGAACCACTTTCATCATTTGAATATCCATTACACCCCTGTGAGACAGCTGCACAGGTGAAAATCAGTACACACTTAACGAAAGATCAGAAGAAGAGAGTGCAACAGGTTTTAGATGATCATACAGAGGTGTTAACGGACCGACCGGGGCATACAAACTTATTGGAATATGATATGAAACTGATAGACCCCACACCTGTCTGTATGAAAGCCTATTCGATTCCTTTTGCTAAGGAGAAAGCCTTGAAGGAAGAGATAGACTATTTGTTGAAGGAGGGAATAATTTCACACAGTGAATCTTCGTATAGTTCCAGTGTGGTACTCTTAAGGAAACCCTCTGGAGAACATAGACTCTGTATAGATTACAGGAGACTGAATGCTATCACAGAAGGACAGGTGGATCCATTGCCGGATACAAATCAGTTGTTTGCCAGGCTAAATAAAGCTAAATATTTCTCAAAAGTGGATCTGAGTAAAGGATACTATCAGATTCCAGTAAAGCCTGAGGTTAGACCATACCTAGCTTTTAGTACCTCAGAGGGACACTATGAGTTTAACAGATTGCCATTTGGATTGAAGAATGCGCCTAGTGTCTTCTCTAGAATGATGAGAAAATTGTTGGATCCTCTGAATAATCCATGCATCACAAATTTCATGGATGATATCCTTATAGCAACAGAAACATTTGAGGAACACATTGACTCTCTGAACATGCTGTTTAATCGACTTAGAGAAGCGAATTTAACAGCCCGACCAACCAAATGTTGCGTTGGATGTAAAGAATTAGAATTCTTGGGACACACAGTCCATCAGGGAAACATGACCCCTGACCCCAAGAATTTAGAGAAACTAAAGAAAGCCCCGAGACCACAAACCAAGAAAGACGTGAGATCTTTTGTCTCATTATGTGGTTTCTACCAAAAGTATATCAAAAACTTTAATTCCATATGCGCACCGTTAACTGATTTGACACGCAAAGGAAATCCAGATCGAATTACATGGACAGCACAATGTGAATTGGCCTACCAGGAATTGAAGGAAAAGCTCACAAGCAAACCTATTTTGAAATTACCTGACTTAAGTCAAGAATTCATTGTGAGAACGGATGCAAGTAATATCGGGTTAGGCGCGACCCTATTACAAAAATCAGATGCACTGGATGGGGAATTAACCCCAGTGGCATATGCTAGCAGAAAGTTGAATAAAGCTGAAACAAATTATTCAACTAGTGAAAAAGAATGTCTTGCAGTAATATGGGCAATCAAGAAATTCAATATTTATCTGTATGGGAAGGCATTTAAGTTGCAAACGGATCACAAACCCTTGTCGTTTCTAGCGCAGGCTAGGCATAAAAATTCGAGGTTACTCAGATGGTCCTTACTTTTGCAGCCATTCAACTTCAGCATAGAGTATATTTCTGGAAAAACCAACCTGGGAGCGGATTTTCTAAGCCGCCATCCGTGTGATGAAAATCACCGTAAGCCCCAGGAATAATATTAAATTTCTCTAGTGTTGTGTATATAGAATTATAGACTGACATATAACGTCTGTTTTAAGTGGGGAGAATAGATCGTGAAACATTCTAAATCCACATATCTAAATTAAAAAGTAAATGTAAAGCCTAACGAATTAATTCAATAAAAGGAAAGAGGAATGGTAAAAGAACAGTGCTGTCACAATGGCGTACAAAAATCCCCCTTTTCTACTTCGTCTGCATAAGTGTAACGCTGTCACGTTTGATAGTAAAGCCTACAGCAGCATACACGCGTTTCAAAAAAACAATACAACGTGTACTGTATTTCTTAGAAAACCTTGAGATAGACACACTGCGTAATGACCTAGATAAATATTCCATTAATTTCATTTTATACACTGCGTAACTAAAAGACAGACGGCCTTAGAAGAGAGAGAGAGAGAGAAGGAGGAACGCATTCAATACTAACACGCCGTCTCGCGATATACAATTAATGCCACCCCCAAGCGAAAGGCATGAAGCACTAATTTTTTTTTCAAATAAACGGTGACAAAAAACACTACCAATACACGCTTAAGTTTTAAAAAACATGTTTAATGCTTATTAGGAAACATGACATTCTACTGTTTTACGTCTGAAATCCTGACAGTACAGAAGACACCCCATAGTTTGGAAGTGAGGAGGTGGTAACAGCACGACTATCCTAGAAGAAAATACATATTTTGAACGCAGCCACTTAGCTCCATTAAAACTTATATATTTGGGTGCCTTAGGACTTGCTGACAAAGAATATGTTAGGTGTTAAGCAACTAGTCTAATAATTAACAAATTATAGCCAAAATATTATAGGGGTGCTGTCTGACACCACCAGATCATAATTGCTCAGTGGCATGTTTTAAAACCACTATTTTACAGGAAATAGGCCAACAAGTTAAATCCGATTTGATTGGCTAGAAGAATATGTAAGCCTAAACATGATTAGTCGATTGCAAATACTATTTTTGGTTGTTACGGGAAACGGTAGGAAGGGTACTTTTTTTTCAAATACTTTTGTAAACATGGTCTTATTGGCTAGACCATTTAATATAGTCAATTAGGAGCGTCTGTTCAGTGCCACATTTTGAAAATAAACTTACTGAGAAGCAAGTGCGTTGAGATCCAGCTCATATTTTTCTAATGAAAGCCTGGGACAGAGGCAGATCGGAGTTGTGCCATAATTCATCGCCAGTCAACGTATTTGTTTAATATTTCATGAATTGTGGGACCGTGGTCCTAATGTATTGAGGCAGCACCTGGTCTGAGTTTTGCTGAATCCAGAGGCTGATAGCATACTCCTTGGTCAAGATAGCGACCAGTGTGGTTTCTCAAGAACACGGTGAAGCAAGCGAGCAGTGGAGACTGTTTCCTGCCGCTCACACAGAAGTTAAGAGTGTGTGGCCAGAGCAGCTCAATCTTGTGTATAACCCCCTCTAACAGTGACTTTACCTTAATTCAAGAGGGACATTTATTTGTTTCGAATCAAAAGAAACTGTGAACCTTACCAATATTATTTCCACCAGAAACAAACACTTGAAGTCATGATGACAAACAACAACTTAGCTTAAAAAGCCAGTATTACCTCATAGTCCTACATCACAACTTACACACCTATTGCAATAATAATATATGTCAATACAAAGATCCTGTCTATAAATTGTGTACATACAACTTATGATTACATTTGATTGTGATTCCTGATTCACTTTGTAGTTGAATCAGGATATCTATTATTGACAGGAATTAATACATATTTTTCAAAGTTACACGTGAGTTATTAAGATAGTCTTATAGAGTGTACTATGTATGTGAGTGTCACAGTGTTGTAAAGTATTGTGAATTAAATTAAATTGTTTATCTGTTGGTTGGTTGTTGTGAACATACACTTCATCATTATCATAACCCTAGACATTCAATATTCCAGAATAAGCCTGACTGAGGTATAAATGTGGTAGCAAGTAAGGTTATCTGTAATACACCACACTTATTAGATACAGATACCTTCACAGCTGATCTCAGTCAGTACACTAAGTCCCCTATAAATATTTATAACATCCCACTTTACCACACCAGGATAGATGTTTGAATTGGCTATTTATCTTTGATTATTACGATTTAGAGATCTATTAAATCGAGCCAAAAGATTGCTACCAGACAAGCAGTTTTCCCAAGTTCTTCTTTGTCCTCTTTATCGGTATAATCAAGAAATAGAGAGAAAGCGTGCTTTCAACCTAAACAAGAGCGGAGGTGATAATCAAGACTGAGGTCTTTTAGTAACCTGTTATCTTCGTTGTTGAATGTCACGCAAAGAGAATCACCATCATTGATTCTGTCTATCCTACTTTTTCTGTATCTCACCATAATTTTTCTCTCAATCTGGAAGCCTGTGTCTTCCAAATTCACATTTAAATATATCACTCCGCCCCAATATGTCATACTTGCAATATGTCATACTTGCAAAGAGATCTTACTCTGTCGTATATAGTATGTCATTCTTGCATAGAGATCTGACTTTATCGTACACATACAGTATGGAATACTTGCATAGAGATCTGACTTTATCGTATACATATAGTATGCCATACTTGCATCGAGATTTTACTCTATCAACTTTGCACATTCATTCATTCATTACCTGTCAGCTCCCGATAAAGCATAAACGTTCACCAAATACACACCAAGAATTCCTGTCCTGTGGTGTCCGTTCACGATTTTTCTATGTCTTCATATCCTCTTCATGTCTTTGTCTAATTCAGTTCTCCTTGTTTGTCTATGAGGTTTCTTCCTTTATGTCTCGTGCCTTGAGGATTCCAGAAAAGTATTACCTTGTAATGCTATCGACTGGTTTATTTTTTTCTTTCAAACGTACACCTTCGTTATAGATGCGTGCATCGTGCGTTTTTAAAAATGTTTTACACGCGCATACTGTATTTTTGTAAACCCTGTTTTCCTTAATTCGTCAATTTGACAAGTAAGAATTGATTTTAACGCGATAGTCATTTAACTTATTGTCCGCCAGTCTCAACAATCTGCATAGTGGTAGCATGACATTTGAGCTCATGTCTTTCATTATTATATTTTTACAAAAAATTGCTGTCGTTTATGTCCTCTTGCCGGTTTGCCATGAGGAAGACTTGGTTAATCCAACGTTTTTCAGTCTTTGTTCTTCTGGTTCAGTAAGAGTGCTTTTCAATGTGATACTTCATTATTCGTAGACAGCAGACTTCGTCAGCTGCATTTCTTCTTCTACTTCAAATGCCATGCCGACTGGCGTGGATGATCAAGTTTATCCACAACCTCGAGATCTCAGTGTTATTAATTATAAACCAGACCAAACGGTCTTTTACATTTGGACATCGCCTTAATATAAACAACGGACCTTGTGTCCAGGATGAACAGGACGCGCCTCGCCAAAACGAGGCAAAATTTTTAACAGGTGTTCTCAGCGCTTTTTATCAGTTTCCTTGTTGACTTCTTCCCATACCAGGATGTCAAACTGTCCAGGATCTTCACTTTTCATCCTCCTCTATATGTTTCTCTTCAATGTTTAATGTTTTCACGGTATATTCTAGCTCCCTATTCTCATAAAATATCCATAGAAAGTGCGTCACTTTCTTCTAATATGAGTAATAATTTTTCTTTGTGCACTGGTTTCTTTCAGGTCATTCTCATGTTTAACTGTTCATTGTATTCGTAACACCATATATACATTATATAGTTTTCCAGCTCATTCTGTCATTCAATTTCTAACGCTCCCGAAAATAGTAACATTCATCAAGTACATAAGGTATTTCCCGATGCAGAAAAAAGCTGTGACCTCGCTGACGAGAAATTGGGTCAACCGTTCACTCTCAGAACTAACGTAAAAAGGTCAAGGTTGTCCCATAGCAGATACTGTCGTAGGGGAGTGAAGTGTTAGAGACTTCACTATACTATGTCCAGCATCGAGTGGTGGGGTGACCAGTTCCCTTCCTCGCTGCCTTTACTTTCCCTCACTCAAGAGCAAAGTCATGTGCCCATTTACAGCTGGGTAAACTGAACCGTAATGATACTGTGAATCGAACCCGGCGTCTTTGCCGCGAGAGACCAGCGCTCTAACCACTCTGCCAATCGGACGCTCCAGAACTAACGTAGCGACTTTTAATAGCGGGCAAACAGCCGTGTTCTATATGTTTGGGTTACTTAACACAATATGAGTCATACGGGTGCAGGGTTACTTAAAATGGGTGCAGACATACAATTCCGTCAATAGTGATCAATCCAACTATAGCCGTAGAGTTATAGATCAACAGGTTTAATAATCACTTAGAGTTTAACAATATTTTCTTGATGGAGCCAGTTTAGTATTGTTACGTGTCGTTATTGTCCAATATTCCGGAGATGTTCTCCGTGGCTAAGGTAGACTCTAGGGGCAGTCACACAACACGAAATCATCATAACTGTACTGAGCGGACCAACACCTCCTTCACAATTTTACAAACATGCAGTTTATTAGATTTGACAAATAGCTCCATGGTAAGAGATATATAGCCCCAAAGGCAAATGCACTAGTACGTATGCCCAGTCCGTTCCCTATCGAACGCTGGTCATTGACAATCATTCAAACTTTATTTAATATCGTCCTTTGGACATTTTTATGAATATGCACACATTTGCTTACTAGAATAAGCCAGGGACACCTCAATCAAGTATATTGATGTCCTGGTGATGGACTGATTCAGGAAAAACACAGAATACTGCAGAAGCTCAAAACACATACGTCCGCTCACTTCCAAACACAAGCCGCATCTCTCTTGCAGACGCTCAACTCACTTCTGCTTCAAATTTGTTCACGTCTGCCGTAAACCATATCGGCATGACGTCACTTCCTTTATTAATAAGGGATTCCGTAGAAAATAAACGAAAAATGAGCCCTGTTGAGCTGCCTATTATATCGACATAATCGTTATGAATTTTAATCATAACAAGTATCACGGACAGCTATACGTCGCATTGTCTCGATCAAGACATCACAACAACGCAAAAATGGAAATTAAAACAACAGAAAATCAATGTACTCTTCTGATGGACAATCGGATATTCACACCTAACATTATTTGTTCACAAGTATTTGAATAAGTAAAATTGCCGTTAAGTATTGGTACTTTTGGATTTAATTCCCGTCTTTTGACGGGATTTTACACTAGTATTTATAGAATGTGTGATCCCGTATACACACATTGGGAACCTCGCTGCTGCTACGTAGTTCGTGTACTGTGGTGATGCAGAGAGGTTTTTTTAATACTTTTGAATTAGTAAAATTTTCGTTAAGTATTGGTACTTTTGAATCTAATTCCCGTCTTATGACGGGGTTTTACTTTAGTTCTAAAACCATATCTAAGTTATCTACATGAACTTTCTCACTAGCATTTTAAGTTTGAATGACTCATTTCCATTTGTCACGATTCGCTCTATATGACATTGAAGAACTCTTTAACTTACATTGACAAAAATATGTTGAATACAGCGAGATGATTTAATGAAAACAAAATCACTCCTTTATAAGTAGAATCATTGTTTATGTACAAGAGCTGACTGAAACAATTACAAGATAGAAGAAACGAGCCCGATAACTGTAGGAGCTAGAATTAACAGTAAAGAAACGGAAGAAATCTGCGGTTTGCAGCAAGCCTTTCCTAAAGCGAGAAAACGAAAACAGAAAAGTCGTAATCCACATCTTCAGCAGATATCCTCTGTATGGCTCATGACAAATTGTGTTTCCTTAAAGAGACAGCATCAGACACGAAAGAAAACATGTCAGTAATACAATAAACATGAAGCAGACAAAATGTAATATAGCGGATATTTTGGGGGTTTTTACTGGAATAAAGTTATCATATCTTTAAGTTAATGTAATTTTCTATATTAAAACTTAAACTATACAATACAATACATGGAGTCGTTTAACATATTTTTAGAACGAACTTAAAAGTATTTTTAAATCGCTAACTAGCTTATAATGTGCATTAAATTTGGAAATAACTCAATACGGTGTGAATTCGGGAATTACATAATAGGAGTGCTGCGAACATTTTTCGAATCTTCGAAGTATCTATTACATTTTGTTTTTCCCCGAGTACCTTGTGTGTCTACCCGATGTTCACACTTATCCTTCCTTAGGTTTCCCGTGGAACATAGAACTCAACTTATAGCGAACTTGTTATGGATTTTGTTTTCGTAGAGATATGTATCTTTGAATTCAAGAAACAGTCTTAGAGATGTTTAAATTTCTTAAATTAATAAAGGTATATAGATCGATTCCATTATTTACTTAAAAGGATTTAACGTTCGTTAATTTTTATTCCAAAAATATTGTTTCATTAATTTTGTTGTCCTAACTAGTAGAAGAATCAGTGGAAAGGCAATCGCCACTTATTATCACCTTCGTCGATTTTCAAAAAGCCTTTGATAGTCTACACCGCCCATCATTGTGGAAGATACTTACAATCTATGGTTTTCCAACAAAATATGTGAATATAATCAAAGCGCTGTATGACAATACACGAGAACAAATAAAGGGAATACAGAATGGTTTACAGTAGAAACAGGGGTGAAACAAGGCTGTATTATGTCACCACTACTTTTTGGAATAGCTATTGATTGGGTTATGAGAAACTATACCCACAATGAACAATTGGGTATAAAATGGACAAATGGAAAATTCCTGGGGGACCTGGATTTCGCAGATGATGTAGCATTCTTAAGTTCAACACCAAGACAATCCCAAGAAGCAATAAATAATTTGTGTCATCTCTCGGTTAAAATTGGTCTCCAAATAAATGCCTCTAAAACTAAAGCTATGAACTTTTCTAACGAGACCTTTGATATCATCTTGAACGGGGAAAAACTACAGAAAGTTGAAAGTTTCAATTATTTAGGCAGTAAAATGACTCAGGATGGTGACACAACAAGAGAAATCCATACTAGAATTGCTTTGGCAGCTAGCGCCTTCAATAGATTATCTAACATTTGGAAATTACGATCATTGAATATACATACCAAGCTTCGTCTGTTTAATTCAAATGTTATCTCAGTGTTAACATACGGCTGTGAGAGTTGGAAAATAACAAAATCATTGGAGAACAAGCTGAATACATTCGAGAACAAATGTCTTAGAAAACTCATGAACATCAGTTGGAAAGAATTCAAGACTAATCGACAAATAAGAGAAGACTCTAGGCAGAAATATGTCTCAGACTATATAAGGAAAAGACGATGGTCATATATCGGTCATGTCCTACGAATGCAAAACAACAGAATACCACTACAGGCGCTCACTTGGGTTCCTGAGGGTAAGCGGAAAAAAGGAAGACCAAAAGAAACACTCAGAAGAACAATAATAAGAGAAGGAAGAACGTTGGGCCTAAATAATGTGCAAGAGCTAAGAGGAGTGGCGTCACAACGAACAACCTGGAGAGCACTGGTTTCTGCCTTATGCGCCGTGTTTGGCGCTTAAAGAATTTATTATTATTATTATTAACTAGTATATGTCACATATTAATAAAGCGGTCGGATTTCAAATTAATTTTCTCGTCACTTGTTTAACACAAACGTTAATATACCCAGTAAATCCAAAACGTAATAAGTTCTTCAATGGTCGCAATGTTGCTTTGTCAGATTGCGCCATCTTATAATTATATTTATGTTGTGGTAATATTTGCAGTTCCTCCTGAAGTTAATCTTCCCAACAAGCGCATTGGACAAGAAGTGGGCAAAGAGACCATCTTAGAATGTGTTGTCACGGCTAATCCTCAGGCCGTAGGAATCTGGAAAAAGAATGGAGAGGAAATTAAAACAGTGGTAGGTTCTAGGCTGAAAGGATGTCGTACATGGTTTTCTGTGGTAGAACATTTTAGAACATTTTCAGTTAATCTATGAGTGGAGGCAAGTGAACATAACAATATTAAGTTGTAAAGGTCACGGTACTCGCATATCATATCCAGCCGTAGGAGAGTGAAGTGTTAGACTTCATTTTACTAGACTCAACTTTATCAGATAGGGTGACCAGTTCCCTTCCTTGCTGTCTTTGCCTTCCCTAAGCAGTCAGGTAACTATTTACAGTTGGGTATAATGGAGCGTGACCACTACCAGAAAGTCTACAGTTGTGTGGTGCCACGTTAGTTCAAATTAAGAACCGTTTCCTCATTGAACCTGGCTGTAAAAGCTCTCCAAGAATCTCTTTTTTTTCTGGACAGTATACCTCAGTAGGCTATTTCCCATTCATATAATTACGTTTTCTTCCATCACCCATGTTTAGTTTCTCTCGCCACATCTTTCTACGTTTCTCATTACTTCAGTGTTAAGTAAATTGTTATTATTTCTGTCATGTCCTAAATGTCTGGTGCGTTAATTGTTGTATCTTGAATATGTGTGTGTGTGTGTGTGGGGAGGGGCCGGGGCCCGGGGGTTGTTTCTGAAGAGACAAAAGAGAATAGGTCTACTGCCCCCTCAGACAAGTCGTAGAAGGCGGCTAATATGAGGCTGTACATGAGGTTGGGCATGAGGTTGTACATGAGGTTGTGGACCTTATCATGTAAAACATATTGCCACGGAAACCACGACTGCAAGAGAATGTGACTGCCTGGTGCAGGCTTCCTGCAAGTTGACCACCAGCAGGGGTTGCTCCATGCTGAGTAAGAGGTGAAAAATAAAATAATAGTGATGTTGATGGTGATGATGATGAGGGTAATGATGATGATTATGATAATGGCGATGATGATGATAATGATGATGATGATGATGTTGGTGGTGGTGGTGATGATTGTACTGGTGATGATGATAATGATGATGATGGGGATGATGATTATGGTGGTGATGATGATGATAATGTTGATGATGGTGATGATGGTTGTAGTGATGGTGATGATGATAATGATAATGATGATGTTGGTGGTGGTGGTGATGATTGTACTGGTGATGATGATAATGATGATGATGGGGATGATGATTATGGTGGTGATGATGATGATAATGTTGATGATGGTGATGATGGTTGTGGTGATGGTGATGATGATAATGATAATGATGATGAAACTGTTCATGGTTTTCCCTTTCACCATTCCAACAAAGAATTGAAAAAATAAACAACAACAAAAAAAAAAAAAAAAACACACACACCCACACAAATAGTAATACGTCTTACAAGGAGAAGGACAAGAAAAACCTACGTTGCGGCCACAAGGCCTTCGTCAGGGACAGACAAACAAGAGACAGGAGGGAAAGAAAATGAGAATTAAGTAGAGAACATGAAACTATAAAAATAAGAGAAAAAAACTCCCTTAATATTAAGTCCAGTCACATGTGAAGCAAAGCAGGATGGCTGCCACTAAACCGGAAAGAGGAAGTTGATAGTACATAAAGATAAGAAATAATAAAAACAAGGACTGGAAAAGAGTGAGAAAAAAGTAATCAATAAATAATAAATAAAATAAAATAAATAAATAAAATATAAATAAATAAATAATAATAATAAATAAATTTAAAAGAAATAAATAATTAAATAAAAATAAAAACTAAATAAAGAAATAAATAAAATAAAAAATAATAAAGTAAAAAAATAATAAAAAAAAATAAAATAAAATAAAATAAAATAATTGTAAATAAAATAAAATAAATAAACAAATTAAAAAAATAAATAAATAAATAAATAAAATTATTAAATTAAAAAAATGGTAATTTAAAAAAAAAAAAAAAAAAAAAGGGTGATCGCATCAAAGTAGAAAGTCATAATACAACAGAGACTCGATAGAGAAAGGCATCTCAGACAAAAGAATGTTGGGTATTCAAACCGTGTGGTTTGAGGCAACACATAAGATGGATGAGGCGTTGTTCCTGGCGAAACCGACTGTTGGCGTCCGAGGAACAGTATCTGATGGCTGTCACCTGGATGTCAGTGGCACCGTGGTGGTCAGGGCCATTGAAGTGGATGGCCACAGGTGTGGAATTAAACTGAGAGATGTCATAGAGGTGTCTGCAGAATCGGTCGCCCAGTCGTGTGCCCGTTTGGCCGATGTACGTAATGGTGCAACGTTTGCATATAATAGCATAAATGACGTTGCGTGACTCACATGTGAAGCCATGGGTGATGGTGAACTTGGCGTTAGGGAACGAGACTGAACGTGTTTCGATTACATACTGACATGTCTTACATCGTGTACGGTTACATGGCTTGGTTCCAAAGTGGCCATCGTTGACGGTTTTCAGACGGCTGTGGACTAGGAGGTCCCTCAAATTTTTGTCCCGTCTATATGCCAGCAAGGGTGGCTCACTAAATGCTTCCCGCGCCACTGGGTCAGCTTGGAGGAGAGGTAGGTGGCGAAACAGGATCCTTTTGACAGCAGTGCTGTGAGGGTGATAGGTCATTATTAACTTGACTCTATCAGAGGAGGTTTTTTGGCGGGGTTTGAGGGCCTCTACACGTGAGATAGGGAGAACACGTTCTAAGGCAGAGGTAAGAACATCTTCTGGATACTGTCTGTTACGGAAGAAGTCCAACATTTCTTGTGCTCGGCATAGAAAGTTGTCATCATCTTGGCATAACCGACGGAGGCGGAGAAGTTGTGAGAAAGGCAAGGAGTCCCGACAAGCCGGAGGATGAGAGGAAGTATAAAGGAGGTAACTGTGTGCATCGGTGGGTTTGTAGTACACCGAAGTGGTGAGGTGGGGCGGAGTGATAGTGACAACAATGTCAAGGAAATTAACAGAGACAGTGGAGATGTGAGAGGTGAATTGGATCGCAGGGTGGAAGTTGTTAATGAAATTAATGAACCTAGATAGGTCAACCTCTGGCATATCGGTGAGACCTATGCCATCATCGATGTATCTATGATACATCAATGGAAAAGGTCCAGGATACTGCTGCCACACCTGATACCAACAAAGAACTGAAATTATTACTCTCACGTTTTAAATGAGAACCAGAAAAGTACAGACTTTCATAAATGGGTGCTTGTGTGGAACAGAAGGATTGAAATGGTATGACAAGATCACTAATGTAGAAATGATGGAAACAAATTGGAAGTACATTAACAAAATAAAATTTAAATAAAATATGGAATACAATAAAGGCATAACTTATCGATTCTTTAGTCGATGTAGAAAACGTCCGTTTGATAGAGTGGTTAGAGCCCTGGTCTCCCGCGGCCAAGGTGCCATGTTCGATTCACGGTATCGACACGCTTCAGTTTACCCAGCTGTAAATGGGTGATGCACTTGAGTTAAGGAAGGAAAAGGCAGCGAGGAAGCACTGGTAACCCCGCTTCTCAATGATGGACCTAGTATAGTGAAGTCAGGTGAGCAAGAGTTTAGGAGACGTTGATGGCGTTGGATGTACCATTTTATTAGAAAATCAGTTGATAGCATGACAAGGCAGTCCCTGTTCTGGAAATCACAAGGTAAGAGACATAGAGGAAGATCGACAAGCACATAGAGAAGAAAACTGGTGACAGTCATGAAAGGGAAAAAGAAGGCATGGACAGAGTTTATACAAGACAAGAGGCGTGGCTTGCTTTTGTTTGTTTGTTTGTTTGTTTTTGAGGAGCTGGTGTCCACGGATAGCTGAAAGATATTGATAATGATGATGATGATATTGATGATGATGATGATGATGATATTGATGATGATGATGATGATGACGATGATGATGATGGTATTGATATTGATGATGATATTGATGATGATAATATTGATGATGATGATATTGATGTTGATATTGATGATGATGATGATGATGATGATGATGATGATGATGATGATATTGATGATGATAATGATGATATTGATGATGATGATGGTGATGATGATGATGATGATGATGATGATGATGATGATGATGATGATGATGATGATATTGATGATGATGATGATATTGATGATGATGATGATGATATTGATGATGATGATGATGATGATGATGATGATGATGATGATGATATTGATGATGATGATGATGATATTGATGATGATATTGATGATGATGATGATGATGATGATGATGATGATGATGATGATGATGATGATGATGATGATGATGATGATGATGATATTGATGATATTGATGATATTGATGATGATATTGATAATGATGATGATGACGATGATGATGATGATGATGATGATGATGATAATGATGATGATATTGATGATGATGATGATGATGATGATGATGATGATGATGATGATGATGATGATGATGATGATGATGATGATGATGATGATGATGAAAGGAAATCGTCAGTTATTCATGCAAAGTTTTACCTATGTCAGTCGGTGTTTCTCGGCTAGACTTTTCGGGTCAAACACCAGTCCCTAACCTGGAGGGGCGGTATAATCGTTTTCTGGCCTCCTCCTCATGACCTCTTTGGTTTGATTAATACTGACCTGTAGCACAAGGCTTCTTGTAGTTTCATAGCAGATACTGCTATAGGGGAGTGAAGTGTTAGAGACTTCCCTATACTAGGTCCATCATCGAGATGCGGGGTGACCAGTTCTCTTCCTCGCTGCCTTTTTCTTCCTTAACTCAAGTGCATCACCCATTTACAGCTGGGTAAACTGAAGCGTGTCGATACCGTGAATCGAACACAGCACCTTTGTCGCAAGAGACCAGCGCTCTAACCACTCTACCAAACGGACGTTTTCTACAACGACTAAAGAATCAACAAGTTATCCCTTTATTGTATTCCATATTTTATTCAAATTTTATTTTGTTTAATGTACTACAGATTTACTCAAACTATCTTATCTGATGTTAAAATAATCTAACTTGTTGCACAATTTTTTTCAAAATAGAGCGGCAAATATCGTATAGAACCTTATGTTGAAGATGACCTCTCGATTAGTCTAAGTTTGAGAATCATGTTTATTGACAAGGATGACTATGGAGTTTACACTTGCGAGGCTTCCAACAAACTTGGGAAGGACAGCGATAAAATGATGCTGCATGGTAAGTTAGCCATTGTGCACTTTTTATTTGGTTTCTTATTCGTTTCTAAGCATGTAAAACATTTCCCTTCCCACTATTTTAAATGGTACTTTTCTTGATCACTTGTATTATTCAGGGTGTCCATAAAGTTTTTGTGCAACATTTAAACACATAATTTATCAAGATTTAACACAATACAGTTCATATTTTAAAGCTTCACTTAACTACCATCTTTTGTGACACACCACAGTCCGATTTTCCAACACACAGTTAACCATTTCTGTTACTTTTATCATTTTCAATCAATTACAGGATCCAAAAAAATTAACTCACAATTGAAAACACTAATATTAAAAACATGCACAAATTATGCATGTATATGCTATTTGTAGTGTGCTTTTATCACGTGTACATTCAAAGTTATTAAAGTTTTAAGTTGCACCAGGACTAGAGGGACATCCTTCATTTATGTGACGGAAAAGATGGTAGAACATCATTGCCTTGTCTCGTCTGTTTATGATGTCCTTCTATTAATTGTTTGTCATCTCATTTACACTGAATCATTTTCTTGAGTAACAATTTTGTCAGTTTTTTTAAAATGTTTTTATTTTGTCAGCATATGTGTCTGTGCGAACAATTAGGAACAAGAACAAATTACAAGAAGTGGAGCACGTCAACAAGACAATAAAACATGTTTGTGTGTCAGTGTGTTTGTAGTTGTAATGAAAACATGACAGTGACACTGTCTTGCAAGTATTTTAAAAGAAATAGTTAATTATCAGTTTGGCGTCTTATCTGCTCTTGTACCATTAGTGTCTGAAGCTGTGCAATGACGCTGTCTATTACAGAATAATTCTTACAGAACGAAACCCAAATATTTAGTTATAGATCATGACCAGCGGCATTGATTACTTTCCCACTTCTTGTATATTCATGAACCATGCGCCATTCGCCTGAGTCGCACTAGGTGACATGTTGCGGCAAGTTTAATTTCCCGTTAGTCTGTATGAGTCACAAAGAACTACTGTACGATGAGAAAGGTGTGAGTTTGGTGCGCTGTGTATCATCAGATCGAAGGAAGTTTTTTTTTAATAGCAACTACACATACTTCAGCATATTTGCATATTTTCTTAGTTTCTGGAAGAGCTGGCGAATGTGGAACTCACTCATACTATCTTCCAACAAGATGGAGCAACGTGCCAGACGTTACGGATAAACGTGGCAATAATTCAGTTTCTTCGAGGATCAAGTAATTTTATCGGAATCTTTGGCCACCACGTTCACTCGAGATACAACCTCATGATGCCTTTTTGTGGATTTATCTTGTGGTTCCGAGTAACAAAGCCAGCAAAATTTATACTTTGAAAAGAGAGCAGTACAAGTGAAATCAGACTAATTTACTGCACCATACTGTGATCAATTTACCAAAAACGCCGCTTCCGACGTGTCTTGACGAGGACGGTGGTCACTTTCAGCAAATAATGTGATGTCCATGTGTTAAAAGTGAAATAAGGTACTTTCCCTATCAGTATCATTAAGATTTGTTTGTCCGTTCACGATCTATAGATAAATATTTGGGTTTAGTTTTACTTGAATCCCTGTCTATGTGGTCTTGAACGCGGTTTATTGCCTAGTCTAACGTCATACTATGTTTCTTCAAGATGTATTTAATACAACGTGTCCATCGTTCTCTCGAGCGTCTTTGTGCTCGGAAACCAGACTTCTGCTACCGAAGATTGATAACGGTATTAGCAGAGCATTTCAACGAGGCGTTCCACCACTAATGAGTTAAAATGTCACACTTACATCCATTGCTAATCAACTGAGCTGACCAGTTTATACCATATTTATATTTTAATCAGTTTTATTATTCTGCGTATATAATCTTACATTTGAATTCTTCAATTTGTGTGAGCATGCAATTATTGATACGATCAATGTGTGCGCTTGGGGTCTCATGATCTTGAAGTTTTCTAGCGTTGTTATGCAATGGATTCTGACTGAATGTAAATAGTTACGTATGTGTCGTGTCTTCTTCTTCTTCGTTCGTCCTGAAAAGGACGTTGGTTGCGTTGTGTCACTTTACAGCGAAGCTGCAATATTTGCGCCTTTCGGCCGACACATCCGACTTCAGCACGGCATTTTTGGGACCGGGTTAGCCTTCCCTCTTCGATCCCTACTCACTCAGCCAGACTGCAGTGATGCAGCCTGTTTCCAGGACCACCACTTGGAGGTGGAGTATCGTGTCTGATTCCCAGTCTAATCCTGGGTTGCTCGTGTAAAATAGTGAACATTGCTGGGCATGGTAAATATTACTTTAGCATCCAAAGATGGCCTAAAATTGACAGTCATAGAACTAAACTTAACAACTAAATTATTAACAATAATCCTTATGAAGTATATTCTTTGTGCGTATATTGCAGAGTACTCCGTTCACCGCCGACCATCAGCCGAGGCTACAATAACAACGACTACTTCAACAGAAGCCACATCACCATTTCTGATATACACCCCACGACAGCAACATCTTCACACTAACCATCGTACTCCTAGCCCCAGCGTTGTCCAAGACGATCGTCTTCGACACATCACCAAGAGGCCGAACAACATGGTAGGGGTGAACAACCAGATTAACTCAAGAGGTATGCTGTTGTGACGTCATTGGGTGAAAGGCGTAATTCCTTAAATGATGAGAACTTGATGTGTATGGAAGACGTAGGTCCATAAATGATGAAAGCGTTACATGTGTATCGAACGCATAAGTGACTAAATGATGAGAACTTGATATGTGTATGGAACACGTAAGTCCCTAAATGATGAGAAATGACATGTGTTTAGAAAGCGCAGGTCCTTAAATAACGAGAATTTGATATGTGTAGGGAAGACGTAGGTCTCTAAATGATGAGAACATGACATGTGTATGAAAGACGTAGTTCCTTAAATGATGAGAACTTGATATGTGTATGGAAGATGTAGGTCCCAAAATGATAAGAGCTTGATATGTGTATGGAAGGCGTAGGTCACAAAATAATGAGAACTTGATATGTGTTTGGAAGGCGTAAATCCCTAAATTTTAAGAACGTGATATGTGTGTGGAAGGTGCAGGTCCCTAAATTATGAGAACTTGATATGTGTATGGGTCTTGCATACACACTCACCAACACATTTGTAGACTCATATTATCTAAAATGTAATAAATCCATGATTACTTTTAACCAAGTGACCGGAAGCGATTATATCACTCTTGTCTGCCCACAGGTGTCACACAGACAGTAATCTCGTTATCTGTCGTATGAGTGCGCAAACTCCGTGTCTTATCGGGGATTTAAGCCGCTAGCGCTGACCGATGTACGTTTTAATCTGCCGCGCCTATAACCACAAATCTGGGTAGCGTCAAGCAAATGTAATATTTATCACCCACAGGGCGATTTGATAAAATCAAATATTTGCTACTTAGCAGAAAAATAAAGAAAGAAAGAAAGAAAGAAAGACAGACAGAAAAGTGCGATAATTGACAGCACATAATAAAAATCAGTACCACAAATGTACCGATACTGCCGGAGAGAACCAAAGATTGGTAGATGTCGTCCATTTCGTCACAAATAGCCCCTCTCCTAAGAGATTTGTAGAATATCTAGCTATGGACGGACACTTCTCGATGCGTTCTACTGTCTTCCGGGTTCTCTCTCTCTCTCTCTCTCTCATAGAGTTGTCCTCTCTTCCTTTATCTCGGTGGCGAGTGACTGAGTTTCTCGCTTGGCGGTGTGTGCAGTTTTCGATGTACTCACGCACATCTGCCCACCTTCTAGGCCAGAAGTAATCCTCCTTAAGGTTACTTATGGTATTTCTTACTGAAACACGTTCTCCTGATGATGAAATGTGAGCCGCTTTCATACGGAAGGTCTTAAGCGGAGAGGCACCACGAGTTGCTTCCCTTTCCTCGTCCGTCTAAAAATAATTCCATCTTCGGTGTGGAAAGTTCCACCTGAAGTATGGTTTATTTTGAGCTGACTATGTTCAGAGTATGGCGCTAAAGTAATGTCTTCCATCTGCGCTCGTCGTAACTCTGCTTTACTACATCGAAATGTCGAGTTGAGGTACGAGTTATCCAACTTTGGTTGTTGGTTACTCTGCTCAGACTCTTTCTTCGTAGTTTCATCCTTCTGGTTGTCCGGGCATGGCTAACAGAGCAATCTCGTACAAACTGTCGAACATCATGTTGCAAGCCTGGCCAGAAGTAATTCAGGGAAATATGCCTTACCAGGGCTAATGAACCTTTAATGGGATGGGGTAGGGTTAAATGCATTTCATGCATGAGGCGGGTGCGAAAGGGGAGTATGATAACTTACTGCCATTCATTCCCACCCGTCTATATACCAAACCTTCCTCCCTGTAAAATGCTCCCGGTGAGTATGGGAGCAATTACCATACAACTTGAAAAAGCAAGGCTTTAGAGTTTGATCAGCCCTTTGTGCCTGCTTCAGCTCTGAAATATTCAGGCTGTGTAAAAATGACAACTCAGGGGCCGCTGAGGCGTGTCCTGGGTTCTCTGTCTTTTGTGTCGGCCTGGAGTCACCTGAGGGATCTGCAAGGAACACATATTTCCTCCCTAAAATGAGAGGATAGACTAACTCGTCTACCACTGCGGCGTTGATTTTGCCCCGAACATATCGAGTGGAAACATCAATTTCCGCGACCGGAAGTAGCATAAGCTTTATACTCTTCCGTGCCCCCTGTATTTCTACAGTTTCACCAGTGTATTGGTGGGACTTCACGAAAGATGAACAAACTAAAGCTGAATATTCCTAGCCCGAATCACACAGGCATCGTATGGTTTAGTTGTCAACGGTTACTTGCTCAGTAATGGAAGGGTAACTAGGATTTTGTTCAAATGCCTGGGGGTCATGTTTCCTTATCGGCCCCCTGATCAGGCAAGCGACATTATAAGGGCCTGATTTCGGCCTCTTACAATCCGATGTGAAATGCGTGTCAGTCTTGCACGATTTACAATATCGTCGTCCAGTTCCCTGGGCTGAATTGCTCTGTTTCTGCCTCTGGTGATCTTGTGGTATTTGTTGCTGTTGGTGGGCTGTTTTTCGTGTTGTGTTGTCCGTACTTTTGGAGCTATCATCTGGGTAATCCTTCTGTTTGGGGTGACTATCGTGGTAGCGCCTCTTAGGTGGATTCACTTCCGACTGGGCGCTCTGGTACCTATCAGCAAATAGTACCACCTACTCAATAGTTTCGGCCCCATGCTCAGCCAGGAACCTTCTCATGTCAGGGGTGAGCGAGTCCTTGAACTGCTCCATGAGAATCATCTCCTTCAGCCCTTCAAAAGATTCATCAAAGGTGGTGAGAGATCCCCACTTCTCTAAGTACGTTTCTAGCCTGGTAGCAAACTGTCGAAAAGATTCATCTTTCTGTCTTTTAGCCTCACGGAGTTTACAACGGAAGGTCTCTGCGTTAAGCATGAAACGCTGAAGCAGAGCTTTCTTCAACATGTCGTAGTTGTTCTGTTCTTCCTTGGGCATCTTGAGAAACACATCATAAGCCGATTCCCCTCAGACTCTGTGATAGCTTCATGTTGTATCTCTCCCTCTCCAAGCCATATGTAGCTGCTAAGGATTCAAACCTAAAGAGATAGATGTCAATTTCATCTGAAGACTCATTATAGACATCTAGTTGGAAGGATTAGGTACTAGGTGCCACCACCTGATTGGTGTTTCCCCCCTCGCTATTTTGAGAACTGCCAGACCCGCCATTGTTAGAACTAAATTCCACTCTTCTTCCTTCGAGTTCCAGTTCCTTCATTCTAATAGCGTGGGCTCTGTCGGCGTCCTTTTCGGCTCTTTCGGCCTGTTCCCTGGCGAATGCCCTCTCAGCATGTTCCTTCTTTTCAGCTCTATCGGCTGTTCCTTCTTTTCTTGGAATGCCATCTCCTGTTCCTTTTCCGCTCTTTCGGCCTGTTCCTTCTCCTTAGAGAATGCCCTTTCCTTTTCTCTCTCTGCGGCTTCGTGTTCTACTTTGGCTTTTTCGTGCTCTCTGGCCAGCTTTCTTTCCTGGCGTTCCCCGGCTTTCTCTGCCTTCATCCTGTCCTTTTCCCCTTTATCTTTTTCTTTCTGTTCTCTCACCGAAGTAAGCACAAAGTCAGAAAGTTCTTTGCCTGAAATCCAGAGTTCGCGGCCTAGATTAAGGTAAACAGCATGGAGGTTTTGGGACTCTGCCATTCTGCGCGAAAAGTCTGTTTACAAAGCTACACAAGATTACAACAGCAATTTAAATAGAAAATCACAAAAGTACAACACTGATTAGCCGCACCAAGTGAACTTCTTATTTCTGTAACTTTTAGTTTACAAGAAAGTTTGTTTCTTTCAATTATTTTTTACAAAGTTATTTTTACTGTTATTTATCCATTCAATGAATGTTCAGTCTTACTATAACACACTCTCTTGACGATATTATTTCAGTCAATCTGAAATTTATGTCAGTCATCTAGGAAAATTACTAGACAGGTTCTATGATCCGGGGGACAAGTCGCCCAATTGTGACGGTATTGCCTCCCCTTCTTTGCAGTTGTGGTCCAACAGTGGCCAAAACTCAAGAGTATCTATTATAGGCTTCAATGGAGTCTATCTTTACACAAGATTACTCTTGGCAGAAATGTCGATAGAAGAGTAGTAAAGCTTCTATCACATGGGAGTCTTCAAAAGATATTCAGATAAGCGAAAACAATGCTGGCTGTCGCTAAGCACGTTAATTCTATAATCTGCCGACACTTTTATGAAGAATTTAGCAATGGTTTATTCTAGCTCGTTAAGCCCCTACCGCTGAGTTAATCAGTGGAATTATTATATATATGTATATATATATATATATATATATATATATATATATATATATATATATATATATATATATATATATATATATATTTCTGTTTAGAGTGTGTGTTTAGTAACTTTGACTGAGACAAACATGTAGTACATTTAAAAGGATTAAATCGGTTAAATTTGTATCATTACATAATAACAAAATTTAATCATCACTTTAAGTTTTAACAGTTGGAAAATAAATTGAATAGTTATGGAAAAGGTTTCATCACTTAAATGGGATTTAAATGAATAAAGGTCACTTTTGACAGCGGATATTGTCACTACGATTATAAAACAACCTTATCGATTGGAGGCCGACCTCTTTGCAATCTACGTTTTGCTTATGATATCGATCTTATAGCTGGAACAGAATCAGAACTTCAAGACCTTACCTCTAGACTGGAGAAAGTAACAAGAACGTATGGGATGGAAATTAATATAGAAAAAAGCAAGATATTGGTGAATAGCCATAAGAAACATGTTCCGACCAACATTACGTTAAATGGGCAAACGTTAGAAGAAGTTAACACCTTTAAATATCTGGGGTCCACTATATATAGTGATGGAAGAACAAGTAAAGAAATCAAGACAAGACTTGAGATTGCCTCAGCTGCCATGACAAGGTTGAATGTGATCTGGAAAAGTAACATCAGTTTTCCTGTGAAGATCAAATTATACAAATTACTTGTATTATCTATACTCTTGTATGGGTGTGAGGGCTGGACACTCACTGCAGATACGGAGCGAAGGATTCAGGCTTTCGAGTATAAATGTTATAGAAGAATTTTGCACATTTGCTATAAAGAGCAAAAAACAAATGTCTATGTTAGAGAGAAAATAAACACCTATGCAGGCCACCAAGAACCACTTTTGTCAGTAGTGAAACGTCGAAAGCTTGCCTGGTTTGGGCATGTAACTCGTCATGACTCCCTTTCGAAAACGATCCTCCAGGGAACAGTCGAAGGTAAACGGAGAAGAGGAAGGCAAAGAAAATCCTGGGCTGATAACATCAAAGAATGGGCAGGGCACGGTTTTTCCACACTTGTACGCATTGCTGAGGATAGATAGCAGCGGAGGACCCTGTCTGCCGATGCTTCCACCATGGCACCACTACGACCCATGACGGGTTACGGGTTGAGATGATGATTGTCATTTAGCTTCCAATGGTATTTTCTTCTCCCGCTGGGTCAGTTCCTTTCCACTCTGCTCTCGCTCGTCTCTGGTCAAAGTTCAGGTGCCGCACGTTCCCAAAATGTTCAAGGAGTAAAGGCTAAATTGGTTCTGCGTCTGTCTATGATCCTCTTATGATGGCGTCTCGCAAAACGTCCACTTCTACCTTCACTTGGTTCCAGAGATAGTACTTTCTGCTGGTACCATCAATAACTGGTAATAGAAATAGAAACGAAACGCTCTTCTGAGTATGGCGTTTTTCGACACAGTTATGTGCCCCCTCCCCTTTTTCCCCCTTCTTCTATTCTACCATCGCATGTCAGAATTTATCCTCGATGAGAATTAAATTTAACCCCTCGGGATAAAACTTCCTTTACATTTAAACTGAATAGTTTTAGCTTTCTTCTTCTTCGATCCTTAACCACCGACCGTCAAAGCAGTCAGTGGCCATCACGCCTAGTGGCGTCTTGTAGGGCAACAACAAATTGATTCCACTTTGCACGGTCGGTGGCCATCCTTCGTACAGTGCCCCAACTCTGGTTCATTCTTTGCATCTCAGCCTCCACAGTCCTCCGCCAAGTTGTTTTTGGTCGGCCTCTCTTTCGCTTTCCTTCAGGGGTCCAAAGCATAGCTGTTCTTGTGATGGCATCGGGGTCTCTTCTGAGGACATGACCAACCCAGCTCCAGCGTCTGCCAGCTATGATGGTGTGCATGTCCTCTTGCTTGCTAAGCAGATCTTGGTTGGTGATGGTATTCGGCCAAAAAATGCGGTGAATTTTTCTTAGGCATGTTGTGTGAAAAGAGGACAATTTTGACATTTCCTTCTCTGTGACTCTCCAGCATTCCGCACCATAGAGAAGCACAGAAAGCACGCAGCTCTGGTATAATCTTAATTTTGTGCTTGTGCTGTATTGGGAGGACTTCCAGATGTTATTTAGGCTAAAGAAGGCTGTTCTTGCCTTATTCATTCTGATGTTGATGTCTTTGCCTGCCCCACCGTCTGGTGTTACTATGCTTCCTAGGTATGTGAAGGTATCTGTCTGTACCAATTGCTGATTCCTTACTGATATGGGCTCAGGGTTGCTCACATTGAGCGTCATGACCTCAGACTTCTTTAAATTGATGTTCAAGCCCACCTGCTGGCTAAATTTATTAAGTCTATCCGTTTTTTCCTGGATGTGTTGATGTGAATGTGCCAGCAGTGCAATGTCATCTGCATATTCCAGATCTTCCAATGTAGAAAATGTAGTCCATCTTATTCCTCTTGGACTGCCCTCTGTTGTCTGGCGCATCACCCAGTCTATGACTGTTAAAAAAAGAGTGGTTGATAAGGGGCATCCCTGTCGTACTCCTGTCTTCACCTCGAAGGTTAGGTTGCTCTGCCCAACACTACACGTAAAGTTGGCATAGAGGCTTTTTATGATTGACACTATGCAGCTTGGAATTCCATAAGCCCTCAGTATTTTCCATAAACTGTCCCTATGTATGCTGTCAAAAGCCTTTTCAAAATCAACAAAATTTATGTAAAGCTGTCTTTGCCATTCTGAGCACTGCTCTATAATGTTCCTGAGAGTGAATATATGGTCTACACATCTTCTGTTCTTTCTAAATCCTGCTTGTTCTTTCCTCAGTTTGTAGTCTACTGCCTTTGAAATTCTCTGTATAATTATCCTGCCTAGTATTTTGCTGGGAACTGAGAGAAGAGTGATTCCTCTCCAATTATTGCAGTCTGCAAGATCTCCCTTTTTGGGCAATTTGACAATTATTCCTTTGTTCCACTCTGATGGTGTTGTCCCCGTTTTCCAGACTTGTGCAAATAGTGGTTCTAATAGTTCTGCTGCTAGCTCAGGGTCTGTCTTAAATAGCTCTGCATTTAAGTTATCATGGCCCGGAGCTTTACCGTTCTTTAACCCTTTGATTGCTGTGATGATTTCTTCTTTTCGTGGAATGTCTGTATTTACATCTAGATCGTTTTCAGCCTCAGGAACATTCAATTGTGTCTCTGGTATTTCCTTGTTCAGAGTTTCTCTGAAGTGCTCTGCCCATCTTGTTTCCTGTCCCTCTGCTGTCTTGATGAGATTTCCTTGCTTATCTCTTACTAATGTAATATTGTTTGCACCTTGTTTTCCGCTGATGAATTTAGTTATTTTGTATACTGTGCTTTGTTCATTTCTCAGTGCTGCCTCTTCTGCCTGTTTTGCAAGATCGTCTAGGAAATTCCTTTTGTTGGCTCGGGTTTGGCGTTTAACTTCCCTGTCCAGCTGGCTGTACTGTTCGCTATATAGTTGCTTTAACCTGGGGGACTTCGCTTCTGTTTTCTTTCTTTTCATTTCCTTTCTCATCTTTATGGTGTTTAGTGTTTCTGGTGTTATCCAGTCTTGCTTCTTCCTTTCCTGGAATCCTAAGCATGATTTGCTACTTTCCTTATATATTGTTGAAATGGTGTTGAAATTCTGGTCTATATCATCAGTCAATGTCTTTTCCTGGCTTTTGGCAAATTGATATCGTTTCTTAATGTCGGCCGCAAAAGCTTTTCTGGTAAGGGGGTCCTTCAATTTGCTGATGTCAAACCTTTTCTGTGTAGTTACAGTTGGTCCAGCCCTTCTTAGTTTCACTTTCAGTTTTGCTACTACTAAATGGTGATCACTTCCCACATCTGCGCCTCTTCTTACCTTCACATCTTGTAATGCATGTCTCCATCTACCGTTAACCATGATGTGGTCTATCTGGTTTCTGTCCCGACCATTTGGTGATTCCCATGTTAACTTGTGAATTTCCTTATGTGGGAAAAGTGTTCCTCCAATGACCAGGTTGTTAATGCTACAGAAACTTATTAGCTTATCCCCATTTTCGTTTGCTGTTCCGCTGCCGCATTTCCCCATTGTTCTTTCATTGTATGTATTGTGTGTACCAACTTTCGCATTGAGGTCTCCCATTACTATAACAAGATCATATCTAGGTGTGTCTTCCATTTCTTTCTGCAGTTGTTGATAGAATTCATCCTTGACCTCCTCATCGCTATCATTCGTTGGTGCGTAGCATTGTATTATTGTAGTGTTGGTGAATCTCCCTCTCAATCTCAATCGTATCAGTCTGTTGTTGATGGGTTTCCATTCCAGTAATGTCCTTTCTATCCCTTTCTGTAGAATAATGGCTACGCCTTCACTGTGCTGTCCATCCTCTCTTCCAGAGTAAAGTACTGTTTCTCCTGTTGCTGTTTTAACTTTTCCTGCCCCTGTCCATCTGCTCTCACTTATCCCCAGGATGTGTAACCTATAGTTTCTCATTTCTGCCGTGACCTGTCTTAGTTTACCTGTCTCGTACATTGTCCTGACATTCCAATATCCTATTCTTGTATCCTGTTTTGCGGTCAGGACATCCGTTTTCATGTCAGTGGCTTCCTTTCGGCTTTCACCACTGACAGTCATACGAGCCACAGACTCCGAATGTCCATCCCGCAGCAAAGTTTGTTCATTTGATGTTGTTTCCGTAACTTCATTATTTTTTTTTTTTACATAGACAGGGGTGTCAGCCCTATGCTAAAACCCCCAACCTGGAGGACCAGGGTACCAGCTTTTGTCTGACCCCTACCCACACAGACCAGTCCAGCTTGGTTGAACCTACCAGGAGTAAAACTCCCACTGGCATAGCTCTGGGGATTGTCAGGGTACGCAAGCTGCCATACCGCTACAAGGTATAGGTACCATTGATGAGTTTTAGCTTTACATTACATTAAAATGAAAAAAAAAAAAAAAAAAAAGTTAAACGTACAGATATAATATGTTTAACATTTACATCTCCACTGTTTGAAAAGTGTTCACAATATAAATTCATTTATGTTTCATTTATATTTACACTTATGGAAAAGTTTGAAACTTCTATTAATTTAAAATAAATATTGTCACATTGACATTTACACTGGTTTAAAGCTTGAAACCGTACATTAACTTTAAAGTGAATATGTTTATAGGACATTTACACTGATTTGAAAATGTAAGTATTATTCTTAGAATGTACATCATTTCTTTCATCTTTCCCTCCCTGCTCCATAGGGAACCTGGAACTACTTTATGCTCTTAGTTCTCTTTACGAAACTATCAATAAAGCAATCACCAGCCCTTGCAGTGGTGGTTCATGAATCATCATTCTAGATACTGATGTTGCCAGCCCCAAATGACTTTGACATTCAATAGCGAGTTTCACACATTAAACTTGACATGGTAATATATACATATATGTTAGTTCACATGTTATTAATAAAATATGAAATGTAAATCACAACTTACGCCAATCCTGGCTACAGACTTGTTTGCTCAAATGAATAAAAGAGACGAATTGTTCTCTTACACACGTCTGTGATGTCTTTAATTTTACAATAGATTGTCCCTTCTGAATCCGTGTTTTATCAGTTTCCTAGTCCCGGTGTTCCTTATTAAAATTTGAAAGAGATTTCCTGTGCTTTGTAAGTCTTACCTGGTTCTCCAATAAAAGGTCCGGTTAACAAATAGGAATTATGAATCTATTCTTCACTCTGGCGAGGTCTGGTGTCTTGGCGAGCTTGAAATTCACAGTGAGATAAAACTGCGAAAACGGTCAGGCTATATTCCCCTCAATGTTGTTATGAATCTAATCAGAAAGATCCAATCATTTCAAACAGGTCGGGTGTGGCACTTTCAAAATATTTCCTACATCGAAAAATTTTGCAAAAAGTCACGTCTCCCATATATAGTAATATGATGTCTTACATACACTCTCACCAACACATTTGTAGACTCATATTGTCTAACATGTAATAAATCCATGATTACTTGTAACCAAGTGACCGGAAGCGATTATATCACTCTTGTCTGCCCACAGGTGTCACACAGATAGTAATCTCGTTATCTGTGGTATGAATGCGCAAACTCCGTGTCTTATCGGGGATTTAAGCCGCTAGCGCTGACCGATCGTTTAATCTGCCGCGACTATAACCACAAATCTGGGTAGCGTCAAGCAAATGTGATATTTATCACCCACAGGGCGATTTGATAAAATCAAATATCTGCTACTTAGCAAAAAAATAAATAAAGAAAGAAAGACAGACAGAAAAGTGCGATAATTGACAGCACATAATAAAAATCAGTACCACAAATGTACCGATACTGCCGAGGAGAACCAAATATCGATAGAGAGAGTCCATTTCGTCACACCGGGCACTGTTGCAAAATGATGTCATATTGTAGCTAAATGTAAAATGGAATCCCTTACTATACAATATGATGGTTAAGCGTATTTATGGAAAGCTAGTTTTGAGCGCCAAACAAAACAATTACAATTTTTAAGACCATCACTCAGCAATCGCTGTATAAAGTGAGAAAACAAATATGTTTTTTTGTAAAAGCTTTTATCATATTAATACTAAAATAAGCGAAGGGCACTAATAATATTAGACCGTGGATGTGTTCCCATCTGTCTTTTAGCTTCCTACGGAGCAAAGGCCTTTAATCAGTCATGGTCAAACTCTCCTGTCTTAGGAAGTTTGTTTAAAATTATTCCCACTTTATGTTCTCATGCAAATGTCTACTTTCAGTTTACTCTTCTTGGTGAGCTTTAGAGTTTCCCTATTCATTTTCTACCATGTGTATTCAAGAGAATGCCTTGCGATGCTAATATATGTCTTCCTTAGTTTATTTTCCGCGGTAGCCGCGGTAGAATAGTGGTTAGTGCACTGGCTTCCTAGCTCAGTGGTCTATGGTTCGATCCCCAGATGATGTGGGATTTTTTTAGGCAGCAAACGGCTCCTGAGTCGACCCAGCCCCAATTGGGTAGCAGAGCAACTTCTGGGAAGGTTAAGACGGCCGGCGTGATGGTGACCACATCACCCCTAGTGTGCCGATTGTCAAGAAAATATGGGCCTAACACCATATTCCCAATATGCCTCAATGGGCGTGTAACGGGATCTTTTACCTTATTTTTTAGTTTATTTTCAACCCACATCCAACGATATGTTCTCGTGGTATATTCCACCACGTGCATTTGCTTGGTTCTTGCATTCATTCCACACTTATGATACTAATGTACCACTATAATCCTTTTATTTTGAGGAAGTACACCTTGATGGGTATTCACTCATGTATTACGCTCCCCAAGGAACAGAGGCCCGCAACAAACTCAAGCCAAGTCCTCGTGTCGTGTGCCATTATCTAAATCTTTTTCTGTCTACCTCTATTTCTCGTACCCAGGTGAATAACACCCATATGTTAACACGTGTGTTTTACCTGGCCTCAAAAGGGGAGCAAGGAATAGTTACCATGTAACCTACCTTCTTCTTCTTCTTGGATCCTTAACCCCTTAATGACAAAGCAGTCAGTGGCCATCACACCTAGTGACTTCTTGTAGGGCAGCAACAAACTGTCCCCATTTTGCTCGGTCGGTGGCCACCCTTCTGATTCATGCTTTGCATCTCAGCCTCCACTGTTCTCCGCCAGGTTGTATTTGATCTGCTTCTCTTTCACTGTCCTTCTAGGGATCCATATTAAAGCAGTTCTGGGGATGGTATCAGGGTCTCTTCTGAGGACGTCGCCTCGAGTTTAAGCGTCTGCCTGCAATGATGGTATGCATGCCTTTTGAATGCACCGTGTAAGCAGTTCCTGGTTGGAGATGGCAGGTTGTGAGGAATGAGGATAATTTTGACATTTCTTTTACTGTTACTCTCCAACGCTCTGCGCCATACAAAACTACAGAAAGTACTCAGCTCTCGTATAATCTTAATTTGTTGTTTGTGCTTACTGAGAAGATTTCCAAATGTTGTTTAGATTTGGAAAGGCTGTTCTGGCTTTATTCATTCTGCTCCTGATGTATTTGCTTGTTCCGCCGTCTGGTGTTACAATGCTTCCTAGATTTGTAAATGTATCTGTTTCTTCCAGCTTTTGGTTCCTTATTTTTATGGGCTCTGGATTTATTACATCTAGTGTCATGACCTCTGTCTTCTTAAGGTTGCTGTTCAGTCCAAGTTGTTGGCTGTATTTATTTAGTCAGTCTGTTTTTTCTTGCATGTGCTGATGTGAATGTGAGAGTAGTGCAGTATCGTCTGCGTATTCTAGATCTTTCAGTATGGTGAAGGTTGTCCATCTTATTGTTCTAGTGATATCATCTGTTGTCTGGCATATCACCCAGTTTATGACAGTTAAAAATAGAATGGTTGACAAGGGGCAACCCTGTCAGACACCATTTTTCACATCGAAAGTAAGGTTGCTTATCCCAATATTACATGTAAAATTAGAATAGAGACTTTTTATGATGGAAAAAATACACCTAGGGATCCAATAAGCCCGTAGTATTTTCCATAAGCACTTTTCTATTCCCTTTTTTTTAGGATAATGGCTATGCCTTCACTGCGTTGACCATCCTCTCTTCCAGAGTAAAGTACTGTTTCCCCTGTTGCTGTTTTAATTCTACCTGTCCCAGGCCATCTGCACTCCCTTATTCCCAGGATAAGTAAACTCTAGTTTCTCATTTTCAACGGGATCTGTTTCAGTTTTCCCGTCTCATTCATTGTCCTGACATTCCAAAAAAGTATTCTTGTTTCATGTTTTTGCGATCAGGACGTCCGTTTTCATGTCAGTCGCTTCCTTTCGGCTTTCACAACTGTCAGCCATACGAGCTTCAGACTCCGGATGTCCATCCCGCAGCAAAGTTTGTTAATTTGTTGCCGTTTCCGTAACTTGATTTCTTGTTTGCATAGACAGATGTGTTGGCCCTATGCTAAACCCCCAATTTGGAAGACCAGGGTGTCTTCTTTAGTTTGACCCCTACCCGCGCAGACCTGTTGTCGCGAGAGGTTTGGATGATATTTAAAAAAAGACTTTCCTGGACACAAAGGTGTATCAGATGATACCAGGAAAGTGCCAGATAAGAGACTGGTCTTATAAGAAATATCCCCTTCTCTGAAAAGAGCAAGGGTGTATCGACATCAATAGTGGGGTCAAGCTATGTAAACCTTCAAGTATGATGATAGTGTGGGGTACTGAAGATTTATCTGCTACCTCTCTCGATCCCACATTGAGTTATGACTAAACTGTTTATTTTATTGGCTAATTATCTAGGGGAAAATTGAATTAATTATATGTAATAAATCTCAATACAGAACATTAACACTTAATAAGAATTATTAAGCAAGACTGACTGAAATTATTTACAATTTATTTGTCCTCTACCGATTTATTTTTTCGGTCAGGAATTCTCAAAGAAATCAAATATTATTTACAACATTAAATAAATAATATGGAATGGACTTTTCCATAAAGAACAATAAGGTAAAGGTAATTAGATCGTGACAATTACTTCCTTTCTTATTAATAGGATCACTGTAACTGGACTATATAATTCACTGTAGTTATCAATTGTCCTTTAGAAATCGTCATTAAAATGTTTATTAAGAAGTGTATTTTTCTTTTATAACTTTATTTGTGGCTGGAGTAGCTGTGCAGTGGAACTAGGGTCCACCTATCTTATTAGCTGATGATCTGCATCCAACTGGCCAGGATTACACAAACTTCAACTCCAGGCGGGAAAACTTGGTATGGCTCTAGATTTATGAAGAGCTGTAGACACCAATAGTCTTCCTCTACAGTGGATATTTTCGTACTTTGAAACCTCGAGACAGAACCTGGAATGAAAGATAATTGCATTCCATGTAGGCTCCAGCATCACTCCACACACACATACAACATCACATATAAACATTTTTTTCAGAAATTGTGCTAACAGTTTGCACAGGACATATAACTTCATTTCTCTTACAGCCAGTTCCATGTGATTATTCATTTCCGGTAAACATCCTATGATACCTTCCTTAGCCCATGATTGGCTTCCATACAATGCTTTGGTTAAGTACACAATAGCAAGTGACAACTTGATTACATCATGTTAACAATTCCTGTACTCCTATCTTATGATCGTGAACAGTGTAATTCCAGGCTGAAATACTCATTCATATACCCTATTAAAACTTACAGTCGTAATTTTTGCCCTACTTACAAATATTATTCACATTTTTCATTGCTGGCTTTCGTTTCAAAATCACACACGTTTACAAGTAAGCCGGTCATGGCAGCAACACATTAGTCCTGTAGTTTCACTTTCTACACACCACCGAACACATAGGCGGGTATACACAGGCAAATAATCAACAATATATACAAATATATATATTTTCTTACCCTCAGGCAATAATACACAAGCTGCATATAGGATTTCAATAGAATCTAGGTCGGCTTGTAGCTCAGATCGGAAAAAGACTCTGCAAAACAATTTGCGCTCGATAAATGCCGCTTGGTATTTTCAAATTTAGTGGCCGCATTCGTAGAAGTCTCAGTTCTATATATAGCCTGCCCGTATAAAGTGATTAATTTTAAATATTCTATATCTAACTTATTACTGGGCCGATTTAAATTATTTCAAGTGATATTTAAACTGTTAATTTATCTCTATCGTTCTATATCTGTGTTGTTTAGTTATTACCTTTCATTTAAATCTATGCAGTCTTTAATTGGCTAAATCGGGACTTACCCTGATCTAGAAATATCACTAAAATCAATTTTTCTCTTTAAATGAATTACTATTATGAGGCCGTCTTAGTACCTACTTATTAAGTAATATCCCAGATAGTATAATAGTTATATATTTCCCTGTAAGATTGATATGTCGAATGGCTTTGCTCTCATCTTTAGTAACATCATTCTGTCATTGTGTGTCCAGTATCCACATACGTATTTTTCTAACTCCTTCTTTATCAACATTCCTACCCCTCTTTCGTGTTTTTCTCCTCCTGAGTGTATAAGCGTGTACTGGTCTCTTGTTATGTAGCCTGTATCCAAAAGTCTTGCCTCTGCAACTCCCAGTATATCGAGTTTCATGTCGGTTGCCTCTAATATAAGATTGTCCAGCTTTCCTTCTCCGTTTAAAGTTCTAACATTCCATGTTCCTATTTTTAGGCTTCTCCTACTAGTTTTTAGGTGGTCTTTCTCAGAATGCTCCCTTTCAACAGAATTTAAGGAACACTCGTCATTATGTACTTCCTTACTCATTAGAGGAGTTGCCTCTTCCCTGTTAATTTGTACAGTAGATTCTTCCCCAGGGGACAGAGAGTTCTCTACATATCGGTTCTTATCTTGTTGTTGTGATTCCATTACTTTCTGTAGGAAGTACGTGGTAAGGCCCCAATCTCTTCCACGGTGGCTAGCCATTGTCTTTTTCTATGTCCGACATGCCTCTAGTGCGCCACACACTTTGCTGTTTCGCTTTGCGAGCCGTTGATCTTCTCAGATTCCTCCGCCTCACTCACCGTCTCAGTCTTTGTGTACTAGGGATGGACATTCCCTTGAGTAAGATTGTTCCTACTCCACCCATGTAGTTTAGCCAGTCTTACAAACTTATGCACCAACTAAAGATTACAGCGAGGAAGAAATAGAAGAATACTATGAAGAGCTACAACACACACTTAAACCAGTCAAATCTACAGATGTGTTGATAGTAATGGGTGATATGAATGCAAAAGTAGGAAAAGGAAAATACAAGAAAATAGTAGGACAGTATGGATTAGGGACAAGAAATGATAGAGGAGACAGTCTTATCCAGTTCTGTGAAGAAAACCAGCTGGTCATATGTAACACCTTTTTTGAACATCACCCAAGGAAATTATACACATGGAAAAGCCCAGGAGATGTAACACGTAATCAAATCGACTATATCATGATAAAACATAGATTTAAGAACAGTGTCACAAGTGCAAAGACACATCCTGGCGCCGACATAAATTCAGATCACAATCCAGTTGTCATCAAAGTAAATATAAAGCTGAAAAGAGCAGGAAACAGAAGACAGGAGGAACCCCAGATAGAAATATCAGCGCTGAAACAACCAGATATAAAACAGAAATATTTAATCGAAGTCAAAAATAAATACCAACAGTTATTGACAGAAAGCATGGAGCAGTATAGAAGAGAAAACCCAGAAGAAAAAGCAACCGCAAAATGGGAATGCTTAAAAACAAGCATACAATCAGCAAATGCAAATTTACCTAAAAAGGAGTCTAAGAAAAATCAAATTTGGATGACAGATGACATCTTGAATAAAATGGCAGAAAGAAAGAAAGCAAAAAATACTCCAGAATATAAAACAATAGACAATGACATACGTACTATGTGTAGAGAAGCAAAAGAATGGTGGATAGAAACAAAATGTAAGGAAATAGAAGACTTGGAAGCGAAGCACATGACAAGAGATATGCATGAAGAAATAAAGAAATTATCAAATCGGTCGCGGTTTGCACAAGGAGGAAGCTGTATCAAGAACAAAAATGGTGTAATATTACTTGATGAGAAAGACATATTAAACAGATGGGCAGAATACGTAAAAGAACTATTCGAGGACAACAGAGGTAAAAAACCATCACCAGATTCTAATGAAGGCCCACACATTCTCAGATCAGAAGTAGAGAATGCCATTCATATGATACAAAAAGGAAGATCAGCAGGCATGGATAACATAAACATTGAAATGATAGAAGCTCTGGAGAGCTTTGGTATAGATACAATCACAGAAATATGCAATGATATATACAATACAGGATATTTACCACACGACATGAAGACATCAGTTTTTATAACATTGCCCAAAAAACCAAATGCAACAGAATGTTCAGACTTCAGAACAATCAGCCTGATGAGTCATGCAATTAAGATACTGCTCAAAATCATACAGGAAAGAATAAAAAGTAAAGTAGACAGCGAAATCCAAGAAGAACAGTTTGGTTTTAGACGGAACAGTGGAACAAGAGAGGCAATATTTTGCCTAAGAAGATTAGCAGAAAAATATACAGAGGTCCAAAAAAGTATGTATATGTGCTTCATTGACTATAAGAAGGCTTTTGACAGAATCCATCATGAGAAAATAATTGAATGCCTCAAAGACATAGGTATTGATGGAAAAGATATAAGAATACTCAGTAACCTTTATTGGGAGCAAACTGCCACAGTAAGATCGGGAAGGAATTATTCACCATACATAGACATAAAAAGAGGTGTCAGACAAGGTTGTGTGCTGTCCCCCTGCCTATTTAATTTATACACCGAAAAAATTTTCAAACAGATACAGGAAATACCAGGACTGAACATCAGTGGAAGATCAATAAACAACCTTAGATATGCAGATGATACCGTGTTGTTAGCTGAAAGCGAACAGGAGTTACAAGAACTAGTGAAGCAAGTGAACAGTATAAGTCATGAATATGGACTCGACATTAATATTGAGAAAACTAAAACTATGATAATTAGCAAAACAGATGATAAACCCACATTAAAGATAAGCGTAAATGGGAAAATCCTGGAACAAGTCAAGAGCTACGTATATCTTGGTCATATAATAACAGAAGATGGCAGATGTGAAACAGAAATCAAGAAGAGAATAGGAATGGCCAAAGCTACATTCAACAACATGAAACATATACTGACATCCAAACAGTTATCTCATAAATTAAAACTGAGAATCATAAAGTGTTATATATATTCTGCATTTCTGTATGGTGCAGAAACATGGACGATGAATAAGCATTTGGAAGAAAGAATTGAGGCTCTTGAAATGTGGATATATAGAAGAATGGGGCGTATCTCATAGAAAGAGATGAAAACAAATAAGGAGGTCCTAGAAAATCTAGGTATGAAAAGAGAACTAATGAGAGAGGTCAAAGTTCGGCAGCTAAAATACTTTGGCCACATAAAAAGGCATAACACCTTGCAGAAGACCATAACAGAAGGGAGAGTTGAAGGTAAACGTGCAAGGGGAAGACAGCGCTATAAGTGGGAAGATAACATCAAGAGATGGACGGGAAAGAGTCTATCAGAGTGTACCACCAAGACAAGAGACAGAAGACGTTGGAGATCCATTACAGCCAACCTCCGTTGTGGAGATGGCAACTGATGATGATGATATTTCCCTGTATATAGCGTTATTCTTTAAGAAATAAAATAACTCCTTCCTATGAATTACACATAATAGGCCCTTTCTGTCCAACATAAAAAAGTTTCTTTAGACATACTAGAAAAGGAGCGTCCTGATTGGTTATTTATTTGGTCTGTCTATCCATGAGTGAGCACGGTAAATATGACCGTGTTGTCAAGACATATTAAAAAATACGACACCTGTCCAGCTTGGTAGAACCTGTCAGGAGTAAAACTCCTGCTGGCATAGCTCTAGGGGTTGTCAGGGTACGCAAGCCGCCATACCACTACAAGGTATAGACACCTCTGATGGCAGGTAACCTACCTTTGATGTCGTAAAAGACGACTTAGGAAAGTTGGGCTTGGGACCGGTTATATCATCCTTTAGAAACTTTAAGTCACAAAACCTGTATAACACCTTATCTGTGGATATTAGTTATCTTTGTTTTGTCCCCAACATATAATGAGCCATATAATAAAACAGCTTTGACATTTGAAGACCACAGAAGTGCATACACGGTGATGTAAACTATGATTAAAGCACAGCATATGTTTCAACATACGCTGCACTGATACATTGTTGTTGGTTATATTACTAGCATGTCATTTAACTGTTGTTTTTTTCCAGCTGCTGCGTCATCAGATTCCAGCTGTGTGATAAAGCTGTCATCGAATGCCATCTTGTCGGTCACACTTGTCACTGCTACACTCTGGTATCACACAGAATTATGATGATTTTACCTTGACAGTTAACAGATAACCAAGGTTAAATGGGCACAGTGGTAGATTTTTTAAATAAATAAATGAGATGCCTATATTACATCGCATTATTTCTTTGATGTCCAAGGATTCAGTGACTAGCCTCTTTGCCTAAATTATTTCAGGACTAGAATTTTTATGGCTTGTGTTAGTCTTGCCCAAAGATAGATTACAAATAAATATACAATCGCCTATGCCATCTTATTAATTTATTTCCCACTCAGTTTAAACATAAAATAACGTCGCTGAGTATCCCTTCACAACTACAACAGTGTTAAACTAGTAACTTGGTGTATACAGCTTAAAATGGAACACCAAAATAAAAAATGAACGAATATTCATATTCAACATCATATGCTTAAGTAAACGGCTCCGCAAACATAAGATGGGATAACGTGTTGTGCTTTCTTCATTTGTTTTTTTCATCAACTGTTGTCATTTTATACCAATCATTCAGAATACAAGACGTACCTTCGGCGAAACTGCGTAACCATTAAAAATTACATAAGACAGTAAGGAGCAGATTAACGTAATGAAAAAGACAATTAGAACCATCACTGAGGGACAAGATATTGTCTGATGCAAGCACGCAAGCTGAAACTTGGATCTTGGTCTTTGTCATTACGTGATACCGCTCATTAATCATTATATCTCTTTTCGCTCATTCTAGATCAGGGAACCACTAATACAGCCGTTCTCCTTGTAGGAAACCTGCACCAACTCATGCTTGTGATATTGTAGCGATGGTCTCTGAAGCAATTTGTTGTTCGTCACGTGAGATTTCCAGCATTATGCACAACGTCATGTCAATCGCCTCCAACAAAACGTATGAAGAAGCAGAAGTCATTCTTGCTTTGTCTCCTTATATAACCCCGGGACTTACAGGATGCCTGCTCTTTACTGTCTCATGAAATGTATTGGCGATATAACCGAACAAATGTAGTCATTTAGAGACATGTTCCTCATTAAATGGTTAAGTAATAGGTTCATGAAACGTTAGTAGGGTAATAATTAAGTATAGGCCTGCCTCTCAGTTTTCGTGCGTTAAATCTAAATGGTGTGCCACTAGGCAATATTTATGTGTGTAAAGCACACATTCTGCACTGGCTTCCTAGCTCGGTGGTTCATGGTTCAATCCCCAGTTGAGGTGGGATTTTTTTAGACCGCAAACGGCTTCGGGGTCGATCCAGCCTCATGAATTGGGTACCAGAGCAACTCTGGGTTGCCGGCGTTATGCTAACCACATCACCCCTAGTGTGCCGATGGTCAAGAAAATATGGGCCTAACACCATATTCCCAATATGCCTCAATGGGCGTGTAACGGGATCCTTTACTTTTACCTTTTTCACAACACACGTTCATGTTTACATATGCGTTACATTCGTTCACGACTGTTAACTGAAATTTTAGTGTAAGAAAATCCATCTGATCATCAGTAACCACCATAGTCGTTCTCTCCCTCCTAACCAGCAGCACTTGGGCTTCAGCCCTTCAGCCCAATGACATGAAACAAATTTCATGGCTTTACGAGGCTGGGGAGCCTGTGAACTTTCCTTCCAACCCAGTCAGGAGCTTCGCTCCTTCCCATCCACAGAGGGTTTACCATAATCGTTAAATCCTTTCATCTTCATAATCACTAAAGACGTTGTTCATATAAGTGTTTCAAACAATTTTGTTTTCGTTTTTCGATTTTTTTCTTCTGTGATGCGACATATTTTGTAACCATTCATGTATTTTTCATAAGATTTTTTTTTTTTTCTATAATTCCTGCCTTCTGTTTACGTGATGTCATTTTTTTCTTGACAGTTCATTACAAACTGATCAACACTGATATCAATATTTTTTTTATTTAAAGTATTCAGACTGTGCTTTTTCCAATTGTCTGCAAGTGGTTATGCATCGTGATGTATGTATGCCCAGTAAACAAAACAAAAAAAACAGTTCCGAAAATTGAGATTGTTAATAATATGACAGACATATATAAATGAGCCTATTACACGAGATTAAATGATCTTCAACTACCATGCCCGATGGCGTAGGCTATCATGTCTGTCCCCAACTTCCAGTCTCCATTACTGTTTATTGATTCAGTTGCTGAAATCTTTCCATGCCACGATGCCGAACTGTCCACTATCTTGTGTATTTACCATTCTCTATCCCTTTTGTCAACAGTATTTCTTGTTGTTACGATATATTTCAGCCTTTTCCTTCTCATTACACACCAGAAGACAGTGAATTGTTTCCTTCTGATGTAAGTAATAAGCTTCCTTCGTATACTGTCTCCTTTCATGACATCATCATTATCTATTTTTAGCGTTCTATGCTATTTTTAACATTCTTCTGTAACAGCACATCTCTGTAGCCTCTGTTGCTGTTCCTACTTGTTTACTATTGTCAATGATTCACTACCGTATGCCAGGTTTGGTCCTATCTTTCTTATTTTCATTGACAAAGAGTTGTTGCATAAAATACTTTTCATTTTATAGAGTTCTGCTTTTGACTGGACTATCCTACTCTTCAAGACTGTAATTCATCTACCATACAATTTATTAACATGCCCTAGGTATTTGAATCTATTGACTTTTTTTTTAAACTGTTCCATTTACTTTTTTTTAAAACTGCTCCATTTACTTTTTTTAAAAACTGTTCCATTTACTTTGATAGTGCATTCTGGAGAAGCCATTTCTCTTGAGATGACTGTTATTTCTGTGTTTATGCTGTTACGGCTAAGGTCTTGATCTTCAATTTCTTTCACTATTGTATATCAATCATTTAATGCTACTCTTTTTTACTTTTTGCTATTACAATTGTTTCATCGGTGTATCTCCATTTGTTTATACTATGTCCACCAACTGATATTCTTGACATGTCACCTAAGGATCTAATTTATTTTCACTGTACAGATTGAAAAGATCCGGTGACAGAGCACATCCCTGTCTAACATCATTTTTACCTGCTGAAATGTTCCTGTTTGGTTGCTAATTCTCATACTTGCTGTTTGTTGCTAGTACATGGTAAGAAAATATATAATTTCATGAATAGTTTCATTTCTTTCATATTGGTCTAACATAATGAAATGTGCGGAGAAGTGGTTTTGTCACGTCAGGCTCCGTGCCTCGAGGTATAGGCAATCATTTCTTTCTACAGATATCCACTTTTACTGTTTTCTATCACTTCTATTGTTGATATCTTCCCATGCGATAGTATCAAGCTATCAGATTTTTATTTTTTTTTTATTTTGACTTCCTCTACTTTTCTTTCTCTCAATTTTTACCTTTATCACGATGTTGTTGAGGACTCATCGTTACATCATATGTCCAGCCAAAGTTTATTGTCGTCTCCTTACGTGTTTATTATATTTTTTTGTTCATTAGCTCTTCTCGAGCATTAGTTAACTTTGCTGTCCATGAGATTCTTTACATGCATCTGAGTAATGCTACTTCTGTTACCTCAAATGATTTTCGAATATGTTTGCTTTAAGTCCAGGCCTCACTTCGATACAATAATATTGGCTGGATGTAACACTTTAGAATCCTTCTTCTCGTGATCAGTGACTGTGGTGAAGTGGGATGATATAAATATTTATAGGGACTTAGTGTACTGACTGAGATCAGCTGTGAAGGTATCTGTATCTAATATGTGTAGTGTTTTACAGATAACCTTACTTACTGCCACATATTTATATCTCAGTCAGAATTATTCTGGAATATTGTGTTGGCAACGTTATATGTCTAGGGTTATGCAAATGATGAAGTGTAAGTCAACACAACAACAACAGATAAACAATTTAATTATTCCACCACACTTGACAATACTGTGACACTCACAAACAGTCAACACTCTAGAAGACTATCTTAAAAGATTCAATGATAAATTTCAGATATGTACATATGTATTGATTTTCTCTACAATAGTGATCCTGATTCAACTACACAGTGAACCAGGCAATATAATAACATGTAATTTCAAATATTATGTACACAAATATAAATGTGGTCTTTGCGTTGACATACAATATTAGTATTCTATGTGTGTGAGTTGTGATGTGGTAATATGAGGTAATACTGGTTTTGTTCTTCAAGATAGATTCTTATTAGACATCATGACTGCATGTGCTTGTGTATGTTTGGAACTAGTATTGGAGATGGTCTCAGTTCCGAACATTAAAACAATTAATTGCCCCTCTTTAATTAAGTTAGTGTCATTTACGAGGGGTACATAGTGTTGAGCTCTTTTGGCCACAGTGGGCTTAACTTTCGTGATGGCGGCAGGCAAGGACTCCTCTGCTCGACTATTCACTGTTTCTGAAGACACCTCACTGGTTACTATAGGGACCCAAGAGTATGTTGTAGCCTCTGGATTCAGCAAACGCTCAGACCAGGTGCGGCTTCAATAACTAGGACCACAGTCCCTGAAACAAGAAGGATGTACCTCCTACTTCAGAACCAATTTATACTATCTGGCTAGACTGAGCACAATACATCACAAACACAGAGTTCAGAGCTTTAGTTTAACTGCTATCTTCTTCTGAAGCAGCTTACTCCAGTATTAACCTCCTTAATGGTTACTACGCCTCTGCACTTTCAGCTATAAGTCCTTCCATATCATAAGGTAGGTGTCAGTGTACTATGTGGTAATTCCATGTAGTTTGACTTTTCTCCGACACCTTCTGTTCAGGTTGGAGCAATATATATAGATATAGGCCTTGTCTCATGTTCGCTACTGAACTGCACATATATACAGACATAAATTATCAATGTACATTCAATTTTCATTAAAAAGAGATCAAATATTTCAACCTACCAAAATTCAAGGAAATAAACACAGATACGTTGACTAGCACTGAATGTAGGCACAAATACTGGCACAAATTCCCATCTGCTTATGTTCCAGGCTTTTATTTAGCAAAAATATGAGCTGGCTTCAACGCACTGTTGCTTTATCAAGCTTATTTGAACTAGTGGTCTCGAACTAACGCTATCAATTAACTATATTAACAGACCTAACCAATCAGGCCATCTCTACCCAATCGTTTGAAAAAAAGTACTCTTACTTCCGTCTCCCTTGACAACAAAAGATAGCATTTATAGTCCGACTTATCGTGTTTAGCCTTACATATCATTCCATCCAATCAATTCAAATGTAACTTGTGGCCTATTTCCGTACAATGGTGGTTTAAAATTCTGCCACTGAGCGACTCCGAGTTTTTAGGTTGTCTGACACCCTCATTATTTTCTTTTGCCTATAATTTATTAATTCCTGGACTATTTGCGTAACACTTAACATATTCTGTGTCAGCAAGCCCTAAGGAATCCAAATATCTCAATCTAAGGGAGCTAGGTGGCTGCGTTCAAAATGTGCATTTTCTACCACCTCCTGTTCACTTCAATCCCCATGTGGTGTCTGGGTACTGTCATGTTTTCAAACGTAAATCCATCTAATGTCATCTTTCCTAATAAGCGTTTTCCAGGTTTTTTAAAACCTAACTCTGGGAAGGGTAGTGTTTTTATCACTGTCCGTCTGAAAAAAGTTAGTGCATGTGGCCTTACACGCGTGATAGTAGTAATTGTATATCGCGTTACGCTTGTTGGGGGTGGCATTAATAGCGAGACGCGTGTTTAGTGTTGCATGCGTTCCTGATTTTCAGCCCTCCCTTCTTTCCATCCTACTTCCATCTGTCCATTCGTAGTGTAATTAATTTAGGTCATACGCAGTGTGCCTCTCAATGTTTTTTCTTAGAAATGCAATACCCGTTTTAATGTGTTGTGGAAACGCTTGTATTATGCAGTGGCTTATATTTAACGTGGAAACGTTACAATTTGCAGACGAAGCATAAAACAAAGGGGATTTCGAGTACTGTCATTGTGACAGCACTGTTCTTTACCATTCTTCTTCCTTTTATAGAATTTATTTGTTAGGCTTTACATTTACTTTTAATTTATATATGTGGATTAGAATTTCTCACGACAGTGACAAGGATTTATTGCATCAGGTGTTCTTCAATACACTAATTGCTGTTGCTGTTTTGCCTGTCATATTCTGTTCGTTATCTCAGTGAAGCATTTTTCATGTGATGTAATTATTGTGCCTACGTATTTGAACCTGTGTTTGTTTTGTTTTACATTTTCTCCCGTTTATAATTTTTTTTTTAAATTTAGATGTGGAAAATGTTACAGTAATACGAAAATTGTGACAAAAGGACGAAAACAACCCACTTTCATTATCATGTTATGAGATGAGGTAAGAAAGAACATATGATCACAGTTTAACCAACCGATTGAAAAAATTAATAGAGAAGATAAACAATGGATACTTTAATAATATGGCTTGGAAAACATTTCACAACAGCTGATGTAATGACGGAACAAAGAACCCAAAGTTAGGGAAAGACATGATTAGCCTATTTCAGTTGGCATAGCTCTTGTAGAAGTAAGTTAGGGAAAGACATGATTAGCCTATTTCAGTTGGCATAGCTCTTGTAGAAGTAAGTTAGGGAAAGACATGATTAGCCTATTTCAGTTGGCATAGCTCTTGTAGAAGTAAGTTAGGGAAAGACATGATTAGCCTATTTCAGTTGGCATAGCTCTTGTAGAAGACACGCAAAAATTCAGGTTTCACTTTTTCAGTTTAAAATAACATTTGTAACAATATTAAACATGTTGAAAACTTTTTGTACTGTCTCGGTGATGTGTCTCATTGCTCATTTTAAATTCTAGTCGCTGAAATGTACACCAACTGCTCTCAATTTTAGACACTATTTGTTTTATTTAAACAAGTGCCAGACAAATTATGTCAAAGGATATTATGTTACTGTTAACAATTATGGGATACAGTAATCTCTAAGTGCACGACTGGTGTATATTTTACTTATTAAGACAATGTGCTTCATGAACAATGTTGTCCATAATTGCGCGAAATTGTTCACTTATCAAAATCTCGATTACCTTTATACTTCTGACTTTTCCCTTTATCTCTTATTTCTCCATTTATTATTTACATTCTCTAATTATGTAGCTGATGTTGTTATCGCAAGATTTTCATGTCATTGATATGTCTGAGATATCATTTTAGAAATATGTAAATGTGTTATCAAATTTAGAAATGTTTATAACTTGTATATCTCATGTTTCAACAGCATTAAAAGTTTTTGTTACATGGGTTACTATACACAATGACGACTTTATACATTCCTTGAGTTACCTTTATATTTACCTACGCTAGAGATTAAGTACACGATCTTGTTCATTACAGCAGAGAAGTAAATGATAGTAGTTAGAAGATTAATAAATTAATTCGTCAGTTCTCGAATTTGAATTCAACTTAATTTTTTTTAAAGTCAAGGCATTTCGAACACAGTTTTGTACTGACATATTGTAACACAATACAGTTCTGCTGATTCTTTGAATATACTATTTTGAAATACTTCTCGTCTGTGATTTTGATAAATTGTGTACAAAACTGCGACACTTCATGTCTTAGGGACTGATTCGCTAAATACAAATATGAAAAACTTCCCGTCTTTATCGATCCACTCAATACAACACTGAAACATTTCACGTCTTTAGTATCGATCCACTCAATACAACACTGAAACAGTAAACGTTTTTAGTATCAAATACACTCATGACAACACAGAAACACTTCACGTATTTAGTATTGAACCAATCAATACAACAATGACACACTTCAAGTCTTTAGTATCGATCCACTAAACACAACACAGAAACACTTCACGTCGTTAGTATCGATCCACTCCACACAACACAGAAACAGTAAACGTATTTAGTATCAAATACACTCATGACAACACCGAAGCATGTCACGTCTGTAGTATTGATCCACTCAACACAACACAGATGCATTTCACGTATTTAGTATCGATCCACTCAATACAACACTGAAACATTTCACGTATTTAGTATTGAACCAATCAATACAACACTGAAACATTTCACGTATTTAGTATTGATCCACTCAACACAACACAAATGCATTTCACGTATTTAGTATTGAGCCAATCAATACAACACTGAAACACTTCACGTATTTAGTATTGAACCAATCAATACAACACTGAAACATTTCACGTATTTAGTATTGATCCACTCAACACAACATAGATGCATTTCACGTATTTAGTATTGAACCAATCAATGCAACACTGAAACACTTCACGTATTTAGTACTGAACCAATCATTACAACACTGAAACACTTCACGTATTTAGTATTGAACCAATCATTACAACACTGAAACATTTGTTTGTTTTTTATTTAAACACACACGCTAAAACAGAATACGATTTAGTAGGCTTACTGACATAGCAAGTGTGATACTGACATTGACTCTTTTGACTTAGCGAATGCAATACTGAAATTGACTCTTTTGAATAGCAAGTGTGATACTGAAATTGACTCTTTTGACTTAGCAAATGCTATACTGAAATTGACTCTTTTGACTTAGCAAATGCTATACTGAAGTTAACTCTTGATCACAATCTAAATTAACAAAGTGTGGGTAAATATTGTTATGGAACATTTTAGCCCTTATAGTTTGTGTGTTTGTTTTTTGTTTTTTTATTATTATATATTTTTTTCCAAGTTATAGTTGAATGTTTAAAGCGGACCATTATACGAAAATGAGGCAGTAACTGTGGCTGTAAAACTTTTTTAAAGATTATAAATTCATTAAAAAGTCCGTAAAATATTTCAGTAGCCAGGTAAAAGTTGTATTTATTACTGTCTATGCCAGATGTATACACAGGGACAGCCTATGGAAAATACTGAGGGCTTATGGAATTCCTGGCTGCATAGTTTCCATTATAAAAAGCCTTTATTCTAATTTTACATGCAGTGTTGGGTTGAGCAACCTAACTTTCGAGGTGAAGACAGGAGTACGACAGGGTTGTCCCTTATCAACAACTTTATTTTTGACAGTCATAGACTGGGTGATGCGCCAGACAACAGAGGGCAGTCCAAGAGGAATTAGATGGACACCATTGTCTACACTGGAGGACCTGGAATATGCAGATGACATTGCACTACACGCACATTCACATCAAAACATCAAAGAAAAACCGATAGACTGAATAAGTATAGCCAGCAGGTGGGTTTGAACATCACTCTGAAGAAGACAGAGGTCCTGACACTCCATGTGGGCAATCCTGAGCCAATAGCAATAAGGAACCAGAAGTTAGAACAGACAGGCACATTTACATACTTAGGATGCATAGTAACACCAGACGGCGGAACAAGCAAAGACATCAACAACAGAATGAATAAAGCGAGAACAACCTTTGCTAGTCTCAACAACATCTGGAAGTCTTCCCAGTACAGCACAAACATCAAATTAAGATTATATGAGAGATGTGTACTTTCTGTGCTTCTCTATGACGCGGAATGCTGGAGAGTTACAGAGAAGGAAAGGTCGAAGCTGTCCTCCTTCCACACAATGTGCCTACGGAAAATTCACCAAATCTTTTGGCCAAATACCATCACCAACCAAGAACTACTTATTCGGAGTAACCAAGAGGACATGCACACCATCATAGCTGGCAGACGCTGGAGTTGGGTTGGCCACGTCCTCAGAAGGGACTATGATGGCATTAAAAGAACAGCTATGCTATGGACCCCCGATGGAAAGTAAAAGAGCGGCCGACCAAAAACAACTTGGCGGAGAACTGTGGAGGCTGAGATGCAACGAATGAATCAGAGTTGGGGCACTGTACGAAGGATGGCCGCCGACCAAACAAAGTGGAAGCAAATTGTTGCTACCCTACAAGACGCCACTAGGCGTGATGGCCACTGACTGCTTTGACAGTCGGTGGCTAAGGATCAAAGAAGAAGAAGAATGCCAGATGGTTGCATCAAACTGACACGGAACGTGGCCCTTCCCACAAATCCAGGCTTATTTCAGTATTGTGAGATGTTGGTAACGTTTCTATCACAAGATCTTTGTTAAGACATTTTATGTGCTCGAAGATTACTGAAAAGTTCACATAAAATGTTATGCTGGTTATTTGTAACTGAAACGTGTTTGGAACTGTATTGTGTGACAAAATTATATATACGTTCGAAATTCGCAGTAATGTTTCAGAGAAGGGTAATGATGTTTAAATACAATTAATACAATCTCTGATAATTGTGATCAACTTGTAACAGAACATCTGATTTTTTTTTTTTTTAATATCAAAATCTGAAAATTTCTCGTTGGTGTACAGGGTCACAAACTTACACTCCGACACTGAGCCCTGGTATCAACTTACGCGAAGCCAAATTGTGACAGACTTCGCTATTCAGAAATGTTAAAAGGCTTAAATAAAAGTATAATGGCTAAAATATCGAGATTACTTTTCTTTACTTTTTTTTTTTTTTTTTTAATCTTTCAATATAGGAATTGTTAATTTCATCATTTTCTACAAAACGCACGGTGCACATAAAGAAACATGATTTCATGGGCCTACGGTCACAAATGGCACTTCAAGATATAATATCAACCAATTACCGGGGAGTACCACATCTCAACTATTTGAACTACTTAGACCATTTTTTGTTTGTTGACGTTCGTTAAACACACGTCCATTTCTCATAAAGTATTAATATGATAATATCTCTCTTCTTTGATGTCACATTGTGTCCTCGTACATGATTTTTTGCCACAGCGATTGCTTACAATATGTCTAATTTACTAGTCTGTTTGCGGTTGTTTGTATAATATGGGAATGTAAATGTAAAGGATATGAAATAACCTGTCGAGAGATGTATAGAGCGTTTTTGTATATCTGTGAGTACTCCCGGATATGTGTGCGTCTGAGAGGCAAAAAATAATTGGTGTCGAATGCTTTACGGTTAAAATAGAAAAGAGAATAAATGTTGAAAAAAGCCCTAAATTGACTAATTGTATTCTCTTTTGCTTTTGCATAAAGATAAATGTAACTGTGTTGAGTGGCTGCTTTACCTAACCGTGTTTAGTGTACATACCTAAACACTGATGGTCTGTTAAGGTATGATCACGTCACGTGAACTGTAGTCTAGATCAGTGGTTCTCAACGTGAGCTATAGAGCCCCCCTCCTCCGGGGGCCATATTTTATTTCTCGTTGGCCACAGTAAGACTGTCAAGTATCAGCTAACAGCGACTATGAAGGGGTGGGACGCCACAGAGGTAAATGAGGCTTAAAAAGGGGCCATGGTCAAAAAAGTTTGAGAACTCCTGGTCTAGATCAGCGGTCGGCAAAATATTTAAGAGACGGACCGGAAAAGAAATATTGTAGATCTGGCGGGGCCAAGAGTACGTGGTAAAATCAAAGATATTTACAAAATCAGAAAACAACATCTGAACCAATTTATTTAAAATCAGACACAAATATTCAAGAACATCACTATGTATAATAAGATTTTTTTGGGGGGGGAAGGGGGGGGGGGCGCGCTAGTGAGAGTCATGGCAATTTTTTTTTTAATTCGCCGACCACTGGTCTAGATCATCATCATCATCATCATCATGATTTCCATTTTCGCTCTCCGTGTAGCGTGGGACCACACCTGCAGCTCGTCCCCGTCCAGTAAGCCTGCACCAATCATTCACGTGCTCTGGTATCAACGGTTTCTGAAGCAATTTATTTGACATGATCAGGTTGTCAGCTTCATAGTCGTCGCCTTGTACGGGTTGTCTGAATGAACAGTAGACATATTCTATGTTTGTCTTGCAGAGATCCCTGAGAAGGACGCGTTTTACTGCAGTGCAGTTAGTCTACAATTTGTTCGCCTGTCGTTACAGTTTCCTGTATATTTGAAATATTATATTTTACCTTTATTCCATTTGTGGAGTAACAGTATTCAGTATTTCTATGTCATTTTTTACTGAATTTCCGTTAAGAATGAATCATTAATGGAAACAGAGTCAGGTTACGTTAAATATATGTTTATACATGAAACTGCATTGCTGTGTTCGTGAATGAGAAATCTAGTAAAATCATCTTTCCTATTAAATAACTGTACAATGAAAAGACAATTGTGTTCGTGGTTAACAGTTTTCTATTTGATTATTTAAATCATTCATCATACTCATTGGATCTTTGATAATGTCAATAGATTCAAATATCCAGGTAAGTTAATAGAATCGGATGCAAGTTATATTTCATAAGTTTGATTTAAGGAGCATCTTCATTGCACACGGCCAGACATCTCCATCCCTGCTCTGATCTCCTCTCTTAGATCACACAAGGAAGATCTCAGCACTGTGCACGAACTTCGTGGCACCGGCGAGGATCCCAATTGTGTATACAGGATTTATACATTCTATAAATATTTTTGTGGTGGGTAGGTTTCCTAATTTTTAATTTTTGCTAGGGCAGCGGCCGTGTGGCCTACTCTTTACGATTCCCAACTGCCGAGGGACTTTTAACGTGCACAACTTGCACACGGGACCTCCTATTTTTTCGCCCTTATCCGAGAAGGCTAGGCATCCGATCTCATTTTCCTGGAGATCAGGAGGGAGTATGCCATCATCGGGTTCTGAAAGAATATGTCCATCAATGATATTCCCTTTACTAGGAGCGAATCCGGTACCATTTGAATTAGAGTTGGACGCCATATCTCTTAGCCACTCCGACTTGATCTCAAAGGTGAAGAGTAGAAAGGTCTAGAAATAAAACAGCCTTTCATAGAATGAAAATTATTGTACGCAACAAATCTTTGCCAATGACAGTAATAAAGAGAGTTTTTAAGTGTTATTTAGAGCCAGTCGCGACATACGGATGTGAGTCACGGGCAACTAGTAAAAAAGTAGGAAACGCACTTGAGGTCACAAAGATGTGGCTTTATAAAAGAATGTTTATGGCACCTATAAGTTCGCTAGATTGTACGATTAGAAAGTCCACTCATTTTTAGCTAAGCATTATATAGAATCGAATGCCACAGATAAAGAAAAAAGATCGAATCCAACTACATCGAGAAATAAAAACAAAACAGCCAGAAAATGTTAAGTCAAACAGAGAAAGGAGAAAATAAATCCCAGAAGACACTAGCCTGGATATATATAACATATAAGGAAGGGAAACCCGAGGCCTGTAAACGGTAAATTAATATGAAACAAACATAAAGGTATGTTTTCAGGCACTCGTAAGAAAGAAGTAGAACACTACACAACAGAAAAACAACAGACATGAGTGGCTTACCCAGGATTTGAAAACTGGACCTTCCGTGCGACAACTCCGCCTAGCTATGCAAGCGAATCACACCATCCTCACTGCCATCTACGCATCACCAAAAAATGATGCTTTGACGACAGGTCAATAGTGCGAACCGAAAGACATAACACCGGAAGTCCACCATGGGCAGTACGGCCTATTAATGACGCAATCACTTCTGTTGTTTCCCTATCACAGTATTAAGGTCTCTTTGTCTTGTGTGGACTGGCCTATGCTGTCTGATAGGGAAACAACAGAAGTAATTGCGTCATTAATAGGCCGTACTGCCCATGGTCCACTTCCGGTGTTATGTCTTTCGGTTCGCACTATTGACCTGTCATCAAAGCATCATTTTTTGTTGATGCGTAGATGGCAGTGAGGATGGTGTGATTCGCTTGCATAGCTAGGCGGGGTTGTCGCACGGAAGGTCCAGTTTTCAAATCCTGGTGTCACCTTTGTTTTTTTTTTGTTTTTTTTTTTTTAATTTTCCTCGCATGAGGTTGCATTGGCCCCCGCCCAAACCCGGCTCTGGTCAAAACCACATGTCCCAACACAAGAAGACCCAATGACACCATGTGTCATTGTGGTGGTCTTCTGTGTTTTCACACAAAGGACCTCATGACATAAATGTCACTACTGGTCCCTGTGTGTAGACTTTTTTTTTTTTTTCCTCGCTTGAGGTCGCATATTTTTTTCCCTCGCATGAGGTCGCATTAGTACCCGCCCAAACCCGGCCCTGGTCAAGACCACATGTCCCAACACTAGAAGACCCAATGACAAACTGTGTCACTGTAGTGATCCTCTGTGTTCTCACACAAGGGACCTAATGACACATGAATGTCACTGTACCGGTCCCTGTGTCTAGACACATGATCCTAGCCAAAAGCCAGATATTAGGCCTTTTTTTTTAAATTTCCTCGCATGAGGTTGCATTGGCCCCGGCCCTGGTCAAAACCACATGTCCCAACACACGAAGACCCAATGACACCATGTGTCATTGTAGTGGTCTTCTATGTTCTCACACAAAGGACCTCATGACATAAATGTCACTACTGGTCCCTGTGTGTAGACACATGATCCTAGCCAAAGGCCGGATATTAGTTTTTTTTTTTTTTTTTTTTTTTCCTCGCATGAGGTCGCATTGTCCCCACCCAAACCCGGCTCTGGTCAAAACCACATGTCCCAACACACGAAGACCCAATGACACCATGTGTCATTGTAGTGGTCTTCTATGTTCTCACACAAAGGACCTCATGACATAAATGTCACTACTGGTCCCTGTGTGTAGACACATGATCCTAGCCAAAGGCCGGATATTAGGCCGTTGGGATTGCTAGGAGCATTATAAATGCTCAAGCAGGAATTATAAGCGGTGATTTGCTTTTGGTTAAGGGGGAAAGTATAAAAAAATGGTTTAAGAAATAAGAATGGATTTGAATAAAGACTATTTGTCTTGCTAAAAGGGAGATAAAATGAGTGAAATAATACTTTGATCAAAGGGAGGAGATTCTGAATATTAAGGTCAGGGGAGGAAAGTGCTTAATTATACTTAAGTAGATTTGGTGAGTTGGTAATTATGGTTTAGAAAATGTACATATAAGAATTGTATAGCAAGCTTTAGAGAAGACAATATAAGGTTAAGTCAAATTATGCAAAGGGAGACAACGGTTAATTACCTCCCTTATATGATTAAGTGAGTTTAGAGAAAAAAAATATGCACGTGAAAAGTTTACCAGGACAACGGATGACACTTCACTGAGTTGTTTACACAGCGGATAAGCGTGAACATATTCCAGCTGAGTGGAGAATAGGAGGAACCAATGAATTTACAGTAAACAAGGACAGATCAGCTGATAATGATTTTATAGAGGAGAACACACTTGGACACGCTGGTGAGCGGTCGCATTTTTCGGAGGAGCAGTCCTGGTTAAGGACGTAGAGTGGCAGGAATGTGTTTTCTGCCAGGCTCAAGTTCAATTTCTGTGGGAAACAGAATGAATACTTCTGAAGAATCCTATAGACCTAGTTAGAGTAGTAGAATCTATTCACATATGAAAGACAAAGCTGTGTTTAAAGTATAGGCTTAGTGATAAGGGGTGATAGTAAGAAATATGAGTGTTGTGAGGATTCTGTGAAACCAAAGTAAGTAGGTCCTTTGACTCATAACTTTTGATAGACATTGAATAGAATGATTTCAGAAGCTGAAATAAAGTATTACAAGGTTAACGACGCTTACAACTAAGTGAGCGCAGGATAATGAGAAATGAAGCTGAAGCTACAAAATTGACTATGAGGTGGATAAAATGAGACTAAGTAAGCATCTGAGAAGATTTACAGAAGAATATGGATTTAATAGCCGTGCTGGGCTATTGTGTAATGAACTTTGCAATATTGACTGTTACAAGTAAGATGAGTAAGAAATTGAAGGGTGATTGTATTTACAGGATGAAACATGCGCTCTCTAGCAGGTATAAGTATGAGGATACTGCAACAGGTGTACCCAATGTGCTAATTGGCATATATGAATTTTAAGATGATGGTATTTTGATTAATATGAGTCAAATCTGACAGGATTAGTAGAGGAGAGAAAACAACTCAGGAAAGAGTTGATGAAAGGCTTGGGAGAAGCCAGAATAAATAGAATAGCTTTAAGGGAAGAAAATAGGTATAAACCATATCTGATAATGTTCTCAGGTAGAGAGCTATATATATATATGCATAGGTACATGAATGTGCCCAGGAGGAATGGGACATACAAGAGACAGTTAGGAAATGTTTGTACCTGGAATTTGTACCACATGCTTCTGTTATGATGAACTTCTGAGATGTAAATAAAATGTTTGTTTTGATGGAACGTTTCTCAAGTTGGGTTAAGTCTCTAAAAGGTTGTTGAGTGCTAGAGTAAACAAGATACTGGATATAAAGAAAATCACCACTATATGAAGTTGTCACTAAGTAACATCACAAGGAGGGATGGAACGAATTAGGTTGGAAGCTTGAGATATATCATCCAGGAATAGTCAGCTCTGGCGGTGATGGCCAGTATTAAGATATACTCTTACTTGGAAGATTGTCAATAGACTAAATTGACAAAATAGAAAATCCGACGACTAGGTCTGCCCCAGTCACCTAGTTCGTTGATTAACAATTAGTGCCAATATTCATATATAGGGCACACAGTCCTAGGAGTTCACCACCACGGTGACACTGGGTAAGCCACTCATGTCTGTTGTTTTTCTGTTGTCTAGTGTTCTACTTCTTTATTTCTTACGAGTGCCTGAAAACATACCTTTATGTTTGTTTCATATTAATTTAGCCTGGATATGACATGACAAATGACATTTTCATTCAAAGAGATGCAGATAGCAAAGGAAATCACTGTACGTTTAACAGACAGATTGACTGACACACTAGTGACTAGACGATCATAATTTCAGCTGTTCAAGTTGTGGGATTATCATGGTACTCTACTTTAACGATAAATATTACGGCAAGATTTGCTACTTCTAGGGACACTTATTCAAATAGTACTATGTGGCTAGTGCTCGGAGTACTGATGATTACTTATGGCTGACTGGGTCAACGAGTACGGGTGGCTTTAAATGGTGTTAGACTCGGATGTCTTTAGAACCACCAAGTTTTTGGGACACCTCGTGACATATGTGGATGCACAGCAGTTTTGTTTCAGGTAATCTATCGAGAGGAATTAAACCCTTTCTCCCTCTCTGTTGACGACAGTAGTTATCGCGTCTACAGAAGCTGCCAGTTCAAGACCTGTCAGATATTACATAAAATACATTCGTAAGCCGTAGCCCAACAGAAAGTTTTTTTTTTAGTGATTGTATCGCCAGTGTAATGACTGTGTACATAAGCAAGTGGCATGCACGATAGCTGTTATGTGACTGAAAGTAATTGCAGTATATCTATGATATGATAAATGACAGTGTAGTATGGGTCAATGCATCTTGTTATCTTAGTAATCATTACATTTCTCATTAGTGAGATTAATTACATACTAAATAAACTACACATGTACATGAATCTATACAAAATGTCTATGCTGACGCCAGTTGACAAGTGAAATACAAAATTATGACACTGCGAATATTCACAATAATTCAGATTATAAGAAAAAAATCTACCATCCCCGATTATCATGAAATTCAGCTATTCAAAGGAAAAATTTATTTTTTAAAATGGTTTATCAAAATTTAATTTATGGTTTATCATATTAGAATTTAGGATTTATCAAATTATTATTAATCATACGGACCTTTCCAGACTGATGAGAAATCCCCTTGTCGAAGATTATATCATGCTACAGCGGTTTGTGGGCGTTTCACTGTGCAGAATTTTTAGTCGTTTTTTTTTTTTAATCTCTTGATGACGAATGTAAAGTGACTAGGAATCTGCCGACTTATGATAGGAAACTCTATACAGAGCGAAACAACAGGGGGCAATCTGATCATCAGAAGCGGTTCCCCAGGCGATCAAGTGTTTCGGCCCATTAATCTCCTTTACACTTTAAAGGGGGCGGGCCCGCCTGGGTCATGACTTCCTAGTGTCTCCGCCTCCTGTTGTCTTATGCAGAAAATGAACCCAGTCCACCTTGGTTGCAGCTTTAAAATCCACAATTCTGCCAGCTGGAGGTAATTTGTCGCTCTAGTACTGCTTTATACCATCTCCACTGAACCGTGTTTTGAGAAAAACGCATCCTAAGTTTTTGAGGTATCAGTTGAATATGAAGGAGTTATCATATTATAATGAAATTTTGCACGATGGTCGACACTGTCAGATGTATTTGAAATAAAAAATTAGAATATGGAAAACATTTTTCAAAAAAGAATTATAAGCAACTTCCGGTTGGAGATAGAATAATCTGCCAATAGAATTATTCACTTCCTAGGTGGTTTCTTAATTCTATCTCCATATACGTGCCTTACAGTGACACCATTATTCCATCTCCAGTGTCCTGGTGAAGACAGACTCTAATCGGGTTAAGAAAACCTCAGTTCAGATCTACAACTTATTTTCTTACGTTCTCTCTCAGATGTTCATTTGCTTTAACAAAATATTTATTTCTATGTTCTTTACGATTACACCTCTTGACAAAATGGTGAGAGTTTGGAGGCTATTTCCAGATTAGGTTATTCTTCCTCTCACAAACATTCACTTTAACATGCTCGGTATTCTTCCTCTCACAAACATTCACTTTAACATGCTCGTTGTTCTTCCTCTCACAAACATTCACTTTAACATGCTCGTTGTTCTTCCTCTCACAAACATTCACTTTAACATGCTCGTTATTCTTCCTCTCACAAACATTCACTTTAACATGCTCGTTGTTCTTCCTCTCACAAACATTCACTTTAACATGCTCGTTGTTCTTCCTCTCACAAACATTCACTTTAACATGCTCGTTATTCTTCCTCTCACAAACATTCACTTTAACATGCTCGTTATTCTTCCTCTCACAAACATTCACTTTAACATGCTCGTTGTTCTTCCTCTCACAAACATTCACTTTAACATGCTCGTTGTTCTTCCTCTCACAAACATTCACTTTAACATGCTCGTTATTCTTCCTCTCATAAACATTCACTTTAACATGCTCGTTATTCTTCCTCTCACAAACATTCACTTTAACATGCTCGTTATTCTTCCTCTCATAAACATTCACTTTAACATGCTCGTTGTTCTTCCTCTCACAAACATTCACTTTAACATGCTCGTTGTTCTTCCTCTCACAAACATTCACTTTAACATGCTCGTTGTTCTTCCTCTCACAAACATTCACTTTAACATGCTCGTTATTCTTCCTCTCACAAACATTCACTTTAACATGCTCGTTATTCTTCCTCTCACAAACATTCACTTTAACATGCTCGTTATTCTTCCTCTCACAAACATTCACTTTAACATGCTCGTTGTTCTTCCTCTCACAAACATTCACTTTAACATGCTCGTTGTTCTTCCTCTCACAAACATTCACTTTAACATGCTCGTTGTTCTTCCTCTCACAAACATTCACTTTAACATGCTCGTTGTTCTTCCTCTCACAAACATTCACTTTAACATGCTCGTTATTCTTCCTCTCATAAACATTCACTTTAACATGCTCGTTATTCTTCCTCTCACAAACATTCACTTTAACATGCTCGTTATTCTTCCTCTCATAAACATTCACTTTAACATGCTCGTTGTTCTTCCTCTCACAAACATTCACTTTAACATGCTCGTTGTTCTTCCTCTCACAAACATTCACTTTAACATGCTCGTTGTTCTTCCTCTCACAAACATTCACTTTAACATGCTCGTTATTCTTCCTCTCACAAACATTCACTTTAACATGCTCGTTGTTCTTCCTCTCACAAACATTCACCTTAACATGCTCGTTGTTCTTCCTCTCACAAACATTCACTTTAACATGCTCGTTATTCTTCTTCTCACAAACATTCACTTTAACATGCTCGTTGTTCTTCCTCTCACAAACATCCACTTTAACATGTTCGTTATTCTTCCTCTCATAAACATTCACTTTAACATGCTCGTTGTTCTTCCTCTCACAAACATTCACCTTAACATGCTCGTTGTACCAGCAAGATGTCAGACCCTTTCATGATCGCTCAATTCACTGCGACCTTTGAGAAAGTGCTCAGTAGCCCTCAGCATGGTGATACTATTACAGAGAACTGGGAGCATCTACGGAACACCATTCAAAGTACTGCACTTGCCACCTTTGGTAAGAAAACAGCAAAGTCAAATGACTGGTTTGATGCTTCATCAGATGTGATGGCACCTGTCATTGAAGCTAAGCGCAGTGCTATGAATGAATACAAACGTTCACCGAGTGCCAGAACCCTACAGATCCTGAGGGCTACGAGAAGCAAAGTTCAACAAACTGCTCGACGCTGTGCAAATGACTACTGGCTCCAGCTCAGTGAGAGCATCCAGATCGCAGCGCAAACAGGCAACATTAGACAAATGTATGACGGTATAAAGAAAGCACTTGCCCCCATAAAAGTAAGACGGCACCGCTAAAAACCATCAGCGGAGAGAAGCTAACCGATAAGGGTAAGCAGATGGAGAGGTGGGTCGAGCACTACTCTGAGCTTTACGCTAGAGACAATACCGTTACGCCTGCAGCCCTTGATGGTGTCAACAGTCTGCCAACTAAGGAGGAGCTGGATGCCGAACCAACATTAGAGGAACTCAGCAAGGCCATTGATAGCTTGGCCTCTGGCAAAGCACCAGATAGTGATGGGATTCCTCCTGATTTAATCAAATGCTGTAAGAGCACGCTATTACATCCCCTGCATAGGATGCTGTGCCAGTGCTGGGAAGAGACAACTATTCCTCAAGACATGCGAGATGCCAAGATTGTAACACTGTATAAAAATAAAGGAGACAGAAGTGATTGCAATAACTACAGAGGCATCTCTCTTCTTAGTATTGTTGGTAAGGTTTTTGCCAAAGTCATCTTAATGCGACTACACAAGTTAGCTGAGCGCATATATCCAGAGTCACAGTGTGGATTCCGAGCTGGCAGATCAACAACAGACATGATCTTCTCTCTCCGCCAGCTTCAGGAAAAATCAAGAGAGCAGAAAAGACCATTATATATCGCCTTTATAGACCTCAAAAAAGCATTCGACCTGGTTAGTAGGGATGGACTCTTTAAAATCCTCCTGAAAATAGGCTGCCCTTCTAAAATGCTGGAAATGATAAAGTCATTCCATGACGGCATGAAGGGAACAGTCCAATATGCTGGAAGCACGTCACAGCCCTTTGATATACGAAGTGGCGTTAAACAAGGTTGTGTTCTGGCTCCGACCCTCTTCGGAATCTTCTTTGCCTTACTCTTGAAACATGCATTCAGAGATGCAACTGGAGGAATATGCCTTCACACTAGGTCAGATGGCCGTCTGTTTAATCTTTCAAGGCTGAAGGCAAAAACAAAAATCAGAAGGGTCACTATAAGAGACTTGTTGTTCGCTGATGATGCTGCAGTCGTCACTCAAAGCCAACAGGAGCTTCAGAGCTTGATGAATCGCTTCACTAAAGCATGCAAGGACTTTGGCCTCACAATAAGTCTAAAGAAAACGAATGTGCTGAGTCAGGATGTGGATGCTGCACCAGTTATCACTATCGATAACTATGAATTGGCAGTGGTGCACCACTTCACATACCTAGGGTCTATCATCAATGACAAACTCTCACTAGATACAGAAATCGACAGCCGCATTGGCAAAGCTGCAGCTACCTTTGCCCGCCTCACATCGCGTGTTTGGGGAAACTCTAAACTCACAATGAAGACCAAAGCTGCGGTATATAATGCCTGCGTCACCTGCACACTCCTATATGGCAGCGAGACCTGGACAACCTATGCTAAGCAAGAAAGAAGGCTCAATACCTTCCATTTGCGGTGTCTACGCCGCATCCTCGGCATCTCGTGGAAAGATAAAGTGACAAATGTCGAGGTGTTGTCACGTGCTGGCCTTCAAAGTATGTATACGCTGCTTAGACAGCGCAGACTTCGCTGGCTTGGCCATGTTCGCCGCATGGAAGATGGTCGCATCCCAAAATATATCTTCTACGGACAATTAGCAGATGGCAAGAGAACAGTTGGGCGACCACAGCTGAGGTTCAAAGATGTGTGCAAGAGAGATATGAGGGCACTGGACATGGATCCAGCAACATGGGAGGATGAAGCTGCCGATCGCACAAAGTGGCGATGCTATTTACGGCACCACCTCAGATTGGGCGAAGAGAGGCTCACACAAGAAGCAGAGGTGAAGAGAAAACGTCGAAAGGAGCACCAGGAAAATAAGCAGCTGAGGGCTGTCACCTCAGGGGCGCATTCCCATAGTCAGTTATGACTAAAGGGGCTATTATTATTATTGTTCTTCCTCTCACAAACATTCACTTTAACATGCTCGTTCAGGCAGGCCAACAATAAAAAACACAGGAGCCATGTTTATGTGTATATTATTTACTGTATTAAATGAACACAATGTTGTCCTGATATTTCAGGTAAGTCATTTTGCTACACATTCACATAAAATAAGAATATGAGGACAAATTCTACAGAGAAATCAAGATTTAAGCAGAGTTCTCATGACATCTCTGTACAACTGTGGTATGCATCTGAACATGGTCTTCAGATTTGTTTTTTCTCGGTTGCCATAGGTCAAACTTTCAGTTTCCTTAGGGCTACTTCATTTGGCATGTGGATCTTCTTGCGAGATCGTAAGGATACTTCGTGTAATTCTGTGTCTGAATGACACAGCTTGTATTCAATTGTATGCGGATGAATATATCTTAGAGAAACAATGCCAGAGCTAGAGTCATTGTAGAATTCATATTTAGTGATACACAAACATCTGACCAAAAAGTCATCTATGAGTTCATGATGATCTCTAATAACTTTCTCACATTGTTTCCAGGTCTACCATTTCACTTCCTGCCACAAAGCAAAGTAAGATTTCCTTGTCACTGACAAAGTGACAGTCAGGTTGAATGCCACAGCTTGTGTTTGTGAAGAAAAATAGGAACATTACATTTCGGCAGCGTTAACACATTTTCTAAGTCAAAACAAAGCTATGGCTTGCTTTTGTTAATTCTGTCCTTTTCTATTTCAGAGTCAGCTTTTTTCAAAATTGTTCCGGTGCATTTCCAATTCTTCTTTATCTTCAGACATACTGCTACCTTTGCAAGCTCACATCTGTCTTTCTTTGAGAATAGAAAACTAATGTCGAATTCTGTATTGAATATTTCATCAGATTTATGTATTGTGACATGCTGGATGCCTTTTTCCTCACAGTAGGTAGCATAAAACCCATACATCTTGCTGGGCTTAAGCCGCTTTTCAATGTACTCTTTTAGAGGTAACTCTACAGTAGGGTTCCCATAATGTTTTGTTTAAAAACCGGGACATTTCCAAATTTTTACCAAAAAAACCCGGGACATTTTGTAAAAAAACGGGACATGTTAAAAATTAAGGTAAAGCACAAATAAATCTATTATATATTATATGTTGCACTTAAAATAATATACTGGTATAACAATACACACATTAACTAACACAACTTCCACTTTAAACAAGAATTCTAAATTACAAACAAACTTAATTAGAAAAATCGCACCTTTTAAAAAATACACAGTAGTCAAGTTTATATTTCAGATTCATCAGAATATTTATCAGATTTATGGGCCTGTTCAAGAAGTTTTTTTTTCTTCTGATATTTGGACATAGAACTCAGCACAAGAGAAATCCTTAAAATGGGTCTTTATAATGGTTAAAGCTTTCACTGTCTCAATTTTAAGTCTGTTTTTTGCGTCTGTCCAAACCGCATTTATTAATGAAAAAACACGTTCAGCGGCTGCATTGGGTCCTGGCAGTGCCAAACAAAAATTAACTAGGCATTTCAGGTTCTCAGCATTTAATATCCTGCTTTGTAAAATGAGCGAACATCTCACACCATTTTTTACTGACACTTTGATCCTTCAGTTCACTCCACACATCAAATTTGCTTTCACAATATTTTTTCACACATGCAAACTCATCAAATAAGTCCTCTTCATTCACAGTAAAATTTTGTGACACTGACTTCATGAATATGTAGCTTTCTTAGATGTTCTTCCAAGTCACAAACTCCTTTCCCTTCAAATTGATCCAATCCATAGACTGAAGAGGCGTAAGAAATGGTGTACACCACTCCTGAATATATTCAATGCAGGTGTCATAGAAATCTACTGCATAGCTTTGAAACTTTTCAACTGTTATGTGTCCTTCTTTTTCTAATTCTTGCAACTGATTTCTCACAGTAGTGGTAAGAAACCTTTCTGCCTTCCTGTAGTTTAATTTTTCCACCAGTTTGTTTACTTCATCCTTCACTTCAGTTACTGTTGTCTCTTGCTTTTCAACACATTTGATGGTATCAAAAAAGGTTTTTAACTGGCTGGCAATGAAATGCAGGAGTGTAATTGAAAGTGGATTTTCAAAAAAAAAATGTGAGACTGGTAGGACATTTGTGAATGGAAAGGAAATATGACTTCAATGCAGGGAAAATGTCAATAACTCTCTGGACTGCAGGCAAGAGAGAGAGCCATCTTGTCTTGCTGTTACCCAAAACAGTTTTATATTCTGTATTGGTGAATTCGCAAAATGATTTGAGTTCCTCAACTCGTACACAATAACTGTGGAAATGCTGGTAAATCTAGTTAATTATTAACTGAAGATCAATAGGTAAGCAATCCGCAGCAGTCTGCACAGCATTATGTATCACATGTGAAGGACAACCAATACCAATTAAATTGTTCACAGTGTTTTCTTGCATTTTGAAGTACAGATTATTCTGTCCCTTTCTCTGCTTTCCACCAAAGTTTGTATTTATATTATCTGCTGATATAGCAATAACCTTTTTAAGGAGATCTGACTTCTGTAACACTTACACTGTAACCGGAAATTGATAAAGTAACACTACTAAAACACGGAATAAAATCCGTTACCCAAAGATTTTTTTTTTTCAGAAAGGACCCTTAAAAAGCGGGACATTTGGAATAAATTCGGGACACCGGGACATTTTATCAAAAAACGGGACTGTCCCGGGAAAAACGGGACGAATGGGAACCCTACTCTACAGTAATGTCGTGGTATTCTAGAAAAAGAGTTGATGTGTTTCCGCCCTTCTTCAATTTTGTTTTAATTTGTTCCTCTTACAAATGGCTTTGGTATGCCTGTATCAAGACATCTTAACTTCGTATAGAAGTAGTTGAGTCGTATATGTAAGCTACCAAGGGTGTTCAAGCAAAATATTTCGCACACTCTGACACTTATGGCTGTGCAACTTCATGTCCCTTCTCCTTTTATGGAGCATGCAACCATCACTTCAGTTGCTCCCCTTGCATTAAACCTGCACCAGATCAGCTTTAACACAGCGGCGGCAGCGAACTTGTTTCTTCGCGTTTCCATAGTGATTCACAACATCACGTGATGACTACGACTAATTTGATTGGCAGATGAGGAGGTGGAATAAAGCAGTATAAATGTGGTAGGACTTAGAATAATTATAATTCAACAAACGTTGAAATCAAAATTATTTTTATGGAAAATATGTTCTCAAATAAGGAATAACTGTCAGATATTTTGTAGCTTAAATGACTTCAGTTTATGACCTCAGGTCAATTTTTGCTAAACATGGACGTAGAATAAAGCAGTACTAAGGCGACGAATTGTGAAAGTAACCCTTATGTTGAAAACAAATTATTGCGGTCGTTCCACATCACACCACGACAAGGGACATACACTGACCCACGTGCGCGAAGCCAACGAGGCTTGAAGCCACTGCGCGCTAGAAACTGAAATCTACTTGCGCCCGACACCTCATAAAAAACACCGCGTGTTGCCTGTAAGCCACTGTCCTTTCACCAATACAAAGAAAAACTCAATGTATTGCGGACAGAAAAATTTTCACTTTCCGGATGTTTCCTGTAACGCAGGTGGGGATAGAGTTTACTGTTCCGAGTTCCATAGCCCATTCCGGTTGTTCCACAGCCAGCATGATGCCTTTTCCGCAGTTTCACTAAACCTCTTCAGTGCCCTTGTTCTCGACTGTCCCCTCAGCCCCAACAGTTTCAATAAATCATACACTGATGCAGCCACGAGCCCTCTTGTACCCACTCAACAGCCATGACCCTTGAAGTGAACCCACCGTGTCTCAGATCCGCGGCCAGATCACTATACTTGGCCGCTGTGAACAAATGTTGCTCTTCCAATCTGGATTCAAATGGCATGGTCAAAATCAATCAATATAACCTGGTGCGATGATGAAGAATGCAGCACTATATCCGGCCGTCTTCGTGCTTTTCTGATACTCTCTGGATATGCTCCTCTTCCAGGTAGGTCTATCGCCATCTCCCAGTCATTTGCACAGTCCAGTAGAGATGGTACACTGCTACCTGATTTGGGGTGTGCTGACTTTCCTGCTCTCAGAAAGTATGTGTTTGCGGTGCTCGGCCTGACATTGCTATTCGCCTTCATCCTTGCCAGATCTATTGTCGCAGCCAGCACATTTAGCACTTTGTTGTGGCGCCAGGTATATCGCCCTTGCCCTAATGACACCTTGCAAGCTGAGAGCATGTGTTCAAGTGTCTGCCTCTCATGGCACAGGGGGCACTGCTCATCATCCGACTTTCCCCATCTCACAAGGTTTGTGGCCGATGGCAGGAGGTCATACATTGATCTAATAATGAAGCTGAGCCTAAAAGGTGCCATAAATCGGACTACCAAAATTTAAAGAAATAAGTTTTGCCGGTAAATTATTGCTCACGCAATTGTAATTAAAAATTTAAAATATCGTATGTTTCATTATGGCATTACAAGTCTTTTTAAAATGCCGTCTTAAATGTGGGTCATCAAGATCAATAATTCATGATGCAAAAACACACGGTACGACAGCGTGAACTGCGTTTAAAATTGAAACATAGTATTTTGTGTTTAAAAAAGTAATGCTTTGGGGTTAGTCTGACGCAATGTGTGTAACACATTACTTAAATATGAATGAAATGATCTCGGTCGCCGTTATATTACAAGGTATAAAGTAACAAATTGTCCTTGTTTGCGGAAAGGACACCATGTTTGTAAGAATTTTCAAAAGCGCTATTTTCAGTATTGTTGTGAAATCTATGTAGCATGTAGCAAAGAAGCTGAAGTTTGGGAAGCTATTAATAACTCAGAATTTATATTGCCATCCCAAGTGCTCCGTGTATGATTTTCAGAACAGCTGATAAAACTTTTTACAATTGATTTTATGATGCTTATATCATCTTAGTAATTTTGATAAATGTATATTGTCTAAGACGATATACATGTATGTAAATGTGTGTATCTACGTTCGTATAATATTTAATATGTTGCTTAATCTTTCGTTTTCATGCAGTATTTATGGCCTACGTTATATATTGGAAAGAAGTTTTAAAGAATTGTGAAGTTTTCAAATAATTTTGTAGATTTCATAAGTTAATGAACTTTCTCTGGGCGAAAAAAAGCTCTCGCGGCCAACAGAAGAGAGAAGAAAGCGTCAAAAGGAACTCCAGGAAAATACGAAGCTGAGGGCTGTCACTTAAGTGGCGCATTCCCATAGTCAGTTATGACTGAAGTGGCTATTATTATTATCATTATATATATATATATATATATATATATATATATATATATATATATATATATATATATATATATATATATATATATATATATATATATATATATATATATGATATTTTTTTTCTAACCATTTCTTGTAAAAGACATACATGCAGTTCTTATACGCATGTCTGGCATATTTTGCGAGCTAACAGATAATGAGGTGTGAGGTTTCGTAATGCGCTGGAAAGCGGTGGTGAGCTTCCAAAAGATAAAGAAACACTGCTCTATAGTCTCCACATAATTCTTTTCGCTCATTTAAAAAAAAAAAAAAAATTGAAAACAAACAAAATATTGATATGGCTGACTGTGCCCGTTTTAGTTCTAGTGCTTCTGTCTTCTAGGTTCGAGAAACAAAGCGTGAGATAGAAAGAAATTTACCAGTTCTTTAAAACTCCATGAGTTGTGTACGTGGGTTTTTTGAGTAATTTGTTGACGACTTTTGTTTAAATAATTCAACATAAGCGGTTTGATGCAGGCTTTACCTTCAGTATAATCCTTGTAGTCGTAGTCTGTGGACGGAACGGCAGTGTCGAGTTGCCCGTTTGGGTCGCGAGACAGGAAAAAAATATCTGAGATAAGTATGGACCTCGTAAACGAAACAATCCAATAAGGCTGACAAGTTTTGCGGTGTTTCATTACTATGTATGGCCATATCAGATAACCCCGGGTCGGTGAATTGTAAAATTGATTTGTAGTTGGTTTGGTCCGGGATTCATTTCCGAGTTCCCACACAGAAAAGTTGAAATCAGGCTCATATTTCTGCCCAGGCCGCAGACCAGCAACGGAACTATCGCAGGAATAAGAGTTCCTGATTAATTAAAACTACAGTTAGGACTACCACGACGGTTCTCATCTCTCCGTTGTTGTTTCCTTTATTTATTCATACGCCGAGTTCAGACTACTTTGAAATAATGTACTATAAGTTGTGCAAGTTTTTCCTTGCATTCTTTGAGCCATAGTCTTTGCAAGAAATACGAATTTCTGTAAAATTTACTATAGAAGTAGGTGAACCACGGAGAGAATCGGATCTTTGGCTGTGGAGAGGAACATACAGAAACCCAGTCAAAATTGTTATTGTTAATGGTGATCAGAATCGACCTCATTGCACTCCGGGCAAACCCATAGGTGCTCTGTCTCCCTCAGAAAATGTAGAAGGGTATGAATGCTAACTGTTCCTGTAGCGAGCTGGTTGTATTCACGACGGATACATCCTCTCAAATGTCCCTCTCTGCTAGTCTTACGTCTGATGCCAAACACCAGCAATCTTAGTCTTCTTGATTCATCGATTGCAGTGTTTTTCTCTAGCAGGCGATCAGTAATTGTCTTTAGTATGTCTCCCTTATCCATAGACAGTGTCCCCACTATGGGTGCTGTCATCTCTCTCATTGCTACGTACCCCTGCATGACCAGGACAGTAGATCCACACCAGTTCCTGAAGATTCGAGTCAAAGTACACCCGGCAAAGGTAGACATGCGGATAAAACAGGCAAAAGAAGAAAGCAGAGCAAAGTACGTATAAGTGGAAATCTGACAGAAATGTTTAGCAGACAAAATCGGAAGATAGATAGAAATGTAAAAATAGCAAACAAAAAAAATAGAAAATAGACAGAAATCTGAAAGCAGATAAAATCGGAAAATTTACAGAAATTCGAAAACACAACAAAATCGTAAAATAGACAGAACTGTGAAAAAAGACAACATCGGAAAATATACAGAAATGCGAAAAACAGACAAAAGTAGAAAATACCAATGCGAAGAGCAGACCGAATAGGAAAAAGACAGAAATATGAAAACAAACAGAAGCGGACAATAGATAGATATGGTCAAACAGACAGAAAAAACGAAACCAGACAGATGTGGACAATTTGAAAAAAAAAAGATAGAATACACAGGCGAAGATCAGACTGAACCAAGAGCAGACAGATGCGAAAAACAAACATGCACAAAGCAGGTTGAACTGGAATGAAGCCGGCTGACTAGCGTATATCATGTCCAAATGTGAAAAAGTCGTCAGCGTCTGATGCATCAAACGAAGCCAGAAGAAAAGAAGAAGATTGGAGAGAAAAAAATAAATATGAAGCAACAGTAAAAGAAAAAAAAGAAGAAAGGACACAGAGAAAGAATAAAGGATGAAGAGATTAAAGAAGAAGAAAAAAGATAACGGAGAGAAGAATAGCATATCAAAAAGATGATATAAGCAGGTGTTAAATGTCTGAAATAAAGAGAAAGCGAAAAATAAGTTTACAGACAAGCACAATGATTTACACGTGTATGTGTGTGTACGTACGTGCGTGTGAGTGTGAAAATCATTCGCTACAGTCACATCCAGTCACATAAAAAATCCCATAAAAGATTGCTTGATGATATCCTGATAACAAATTCCGGCTCTAATGTTCCTTTCTTTTATTATCGCTATCTTCAGACACGTCGTTAGTTGCCCCAGAATAATTCATCACTCGCTGTCTTCAGCAGTTCTGGTGTAACCGCCTAGGTAAACAAACATTTGTCAAGTGGCAGGAGCAAACAACTTGGCGAGGACCTGTCGAGGGTCTAACACGAAATCTCGCCAGGATCGCCGAATATCGTGGACGTACGGGTGAAGAGTTATTGAAATACTTAGCCCAAAAAGTAAAAGTCGTTTCTTATATATATATATATGTCACGGATTGCCTCCCCTACTTTGCAGTAGTGGTCCAACAGTGGCCAAACCTCAGAAGTATTTAAATGGGTCGTCAAAGGTGTCTACCTTCGAACAATATCACTCTTGGCAGAGATGTAGATAGAAGGGTACTGACGCTTCTTCCTTACGGGCGCATCACAAGATAATTCAGAAGTCAAGAACAAAGCTGCTAAGCGGTGAACATTTGTTAACTTATATCTGTCCATCGCCTTTTGTGAAGGATTTAAGCAATGCTTTTTAGCCCATTCAAGCCCCCAGCTGAGTTAATTCAGCGAATTTCCTCTTATACGGGTATTGCTCAGTTTAGAGGTAAATATTTGTCAATATATATATATATATATATATATATATATATATATATATATATATATATATATATATATATATATATATATATATATATATATATATATATATATATATATATATATATATATATATATATATATAAAAAAAATATTCTGGCTCATACGTTGGCTTTCATACATGTAATAACTGAATAAACAACTATTGTTTAGTTTTAAAACGACAGGTAACAAATTTAATAATCAGTTGGTATTAACAGTTTAAAATAAATGAAATGCTGGTGAATTTTATATTGCAATCAAATTGTCTCTTCACGGAGATTTAGGGTGAGGATATAGTTCAGAAAATAATGTCCGGTTGCTGATGCCTTCTTATAAGCACATACCTGATATAAGGGGGTCCTGCAGCGGTTTTTTCGTTAGTTCGTCGGTGGTGATGGCTCTTCTCTACACAACTTGTCCAATTTAAGCGGTTGGTGTTGAAACCCTGCGTTTCCCTCACGACTAGCTTCTTCGTTACACGAACATTGTAGACAAAATAGAAAAACAAATGCCTCTGCTAAGTACATTTGTGGGCTGCCAATTAACAGGCGCATTCTCGCTGTCCACCCACCAATGTTAATCTATCAGAAGAATTAAATTCCCGAGTAAACAGTGTAGCTCAGGGAAGATGATTAAAAAATCACCAATATTCTTCCGGGTATTAAACTGGGACAATGTGTCTGGACGACGCGAATAATGAGTTGCCTGAGTTGCAATTAACAAAGTGCATATATCTCACAAAATATTATACACTTTAGGCACATGTGATGTAATCATGAGTCGTCACTACTCTATTCGGAGTTTGGGGTCACCTCTGCTGTCGGTTTTCCGCTCGACTAGCCAGAAGAAGTCACCAGCGCTTGCTGTTGTGGTTTATGAATATACTATTTTCGTATGTTGAGGTTGCCAGCCTGTGACAAAACGGGGCGGCCCCTATCGATCTTTGTTTCTCTCCGGCAGTATCGGTACATTTGTGGTACTAATTTTTACTATTTGCTCTCAATTGTCGCACCTTTCTGTCTTTCTTTCTTCCTATATTTGATTTTATCAAATCATTCGACACTCCCTGTAAATGATAATAATCACATTTGCTTGGCGCTGCCCAGATTTGTTGACTATAGGCATGGAAGATTAACGCGTACATCGGCCAGCGCTATCGGCTTAATCACCGATAAGACATGGGTGCACGCATCACCAAAGCTGGGAAAAGGGGAAACAACTTACGGACAGACATGGATGACAAGATTACTTTAGATAAAAGTAAGATTGCTTCATCTGGAACACATGGTCATATGCGGTTACCGGTGTTTGTAAGTTTGTACACAAGGGCATCGGACATCTTATTACCATGTATGGGAGAGTTGACCTCTGCCGTACGTTCAAAATTATCCGATGTCGGAATATTTTGAAGTTACCCCATAACCCGCCCGTTTGAATATGATTGGAGTTTTTTATAGCTCATAACAACCGAATCGTGGGAAGGCAGGGAATATAATCTGATCATTTTCGCAAGCTATTTCACTTGAGAAATCGCTCGCCAAGACACCAGACTGCTACAATGAAGAATTATAATTCAGAATTCCTTTTTAAAATACCGGACACCTTTTATTGGAGTATTTATCAGGACTTACAATATAGCCCAGGAAATCCCTAACATTTTAAATAAGGAAACTGAAGGACCACACACGAAGTCAGAGAGGGAACTTATTAAATTAACGGCACCCCAGACGCGTGTAAGAGACCGATTCAAGTCTCTTTTATTCATCTGAGCAAAAATGTATGTGAGCGAGGATTGGCGTAAGTTGTGATTTACATTTCATATTTTATTACTAACGTGTGAACTAACCTATATATATGTATATATTACCATGTGAATTTTAATATGTGAAACTCGCTTGTGGATGTCAAAGTCATTTGAGGCTGGCAACCTCAGCCTATAGAATGATGATTCATGAACCACCACTGCACGGGCTGGCGATTGCTTTATTGCTAGTTTCGTAAAGAGAACTAAACGCATAAAGTAGTTCCAGGTTCCCTATGGAGCAGGGAGGAAAAGATGAAAGAGATGATGTACATTCTAAGTATAATACTTACATTTTCAAAGCAGTGTAAATATCCATTTAAACACATTCACTTTAAAATTAATGTAAGTTTTTAAGCTTTAAACCAGTGTAAATGTCTATGTGAAAATATTCATTTTAAAGTAATGGAAGTTTCAAACTTTTCAATCAGTGTAAACATAAATGAAAACATATTCAATTTACAATGTGAACACTTTTCAATCAGTGAAGATGTATATGTAAACCGACTCTGTTTGTATTGTTAACCTTTTCATTTAAATATAAAGTAACTATGAAAGCTTTTCTATTTAAATGTAAAGAAAGTTTATCCCGAGGGATTAAATTTAATTCTCATCGAAGGTAAAGTCTGAGTAATTGTGACGGTGGTATGAGAAGACAGGAACCCATAACTATGGGGTGGAAAACGCCATACTCAGAAGCGCATTTCGTTCTATTCTTTCACCATAGTTATTGGTGGTACCAGCAGAAAGTACTATCTCTGGAACAAGAAGGGAACAGTGGCCTAAGCTTTAAGACGAAGGACCCACGTGGTAGACTCTCCTTGACATTTCTGGGAAACGAGTTACCCCCGACAATCTTGATCAGAGACGAGCGCAAGCAGAGTGAAAAGAACCAACCCATAAGAAGGAGCAGAACCGTCATTGGCAGTTAAGTTCAAATATATGCTGCCACTTGAATTTCTTATAACATCTCACATTCTATAAAGACTGTGATGATAACTTTTCTTGATTCATAACTTATCAAATTATTTTCCAACTGTTAAAACCTAAAGTGATTATTAAATTTTGTTATTTGTAATGTTACAAATTTAACTTCGATTTAATCATTTTAAAGTTACTGCGTATTTGTCTCAGTCAAATTACTACACACACTCTAAACAGAGCTATACTAGAATAATAGAATTCCACTGAGTAGATCAGGTGTGGGGGCTTAAACGAGCTGAAAGTAATAAGTGCTTAAATCCTTCACAAAAGAGCGGCTGCAGAATTACAGAGTTAACATACTAGGCTAAAACAGTATTGTTCTCGCTTATTCTGAATATCTTGTGAAGACTCCCTTTGTAATAGAAGTGTCATAACCCTTCTATCTACGTCTCTGCCAAGAGTAATCTTGTGCGAAGGTAGATACCTTTGAAGCCCATATTAGATACTCTTGAGTTTTGGCCACTGTTGGACCACTATTGCAAAGCAGGGGAGGCAATACCGCCACATTCACTCATTTATAACCACTTAGCAAGAAAAACATGTCAAATTCACATTTTTACCAGAAATGTTCACAACTTACCCCAATTGGTTTATACACAATCTCCTCGCACAGTTTAGAATGGACATGAGTAATTTAGATTATATGCTCTCAAATCACTTGGTCTGGAAATTTTAAATCCCTTTTATGACGGGTGAATCTGCAAAACACTTGGTCTGGGAAAGTTTCTCTTATGACGGGTGATCCAATTCCTTAGGTATCCAGTCCTAATATTTAAAGTCCTGGTCCCTTAAGTTTTTCAGAGTTTGTATTTATAAAGGCTGGCTTACTTTTTAAGGTTTTAAGTTTCCCAAATACTTCCATCTGTCACTTATAAGTATGGAATTCTAGGTCCGATCCTTCTCTTTCTGGCTTTTGGGAGTTGCTCGTTTGAAGTTGTGTTCTGTGTCTCTGAGTTTGATAGATTATATCTCTCATTCTCAGTTCAAATCCCAGATTGTACTTCCCGGCAAACTTGGCAATGAGAACCAAAGCATATTCCGGCTCTCACTTCAATCCAATCGTAAGCTCTTTCAGCACTACGTGGGTAGGGGTGTTTAAATTCAAAGTCTTCCCCGCGTGTTTAAAATATTACATTTAATATTCCAATGCGTGACCTCTTTCAAATCATGCGGTAATACTTCTGGCTGCACCTATCTGCCTTTCACAATATTGTGACCATGTTTTCCTGGCGTAATGTAAACACGTCTGCGTGTAAAAAGATAAAGGTAGTCCCATAGCAGATACTTCCGTAGGGGAGTTGAGTGTTAGAGACTTCACTCTACTGATCCAACATAGAGAGTAAAAAGAATGAAAAGGCATGATTTATGCCAAATAAAAGCGATTGGTAAGAAAAATGAAGAAAAAGAAATGATACTGCCGTAAGGCTGAAGTTGTGAGAGATCCCACAAAAGAGCAAGTTCAGACGTTCTGTGACAATATATATATATATATATGACCTTTCTGTTGTTTGGTATTACCCAAAGGAGAAGACACAGACTATGATAATATTCCTTAACATCTTCATATAATTTTTTAATATTTTTCCCCCATTCTTTGTCCCACATAAACATCTTATTCGTGTTATCACCAACTATCGCGTAACGTTTGGACACGTGCACAAGACATTCTGTAAGCTTTCTGAAGTCACTTGATTAGCATAAGTCAAAGTATGGGCCTCTATGTATGACTCAACATATTCATCAAACATGCGCGTTTATGACAACTCCAGCCATCAAACTACCCTGCTGGCTTGTCGACCTTGTTTAAATAGCGTGAGCAAGATAAAGACATGCGATGCTTTCGTCACGAGTAAATAGACTCCCCGTGAGAACGAAGCACTTGTATGGCGTGTGCAGTGTCCGAGCAAACTGCGAGGATCCATTCTCAGACTTGTCCGCGCCAACACTTCATTGACTACAAACTGCTGTTTAGTTCACTACGGTAGCCTTTTTCAGTATTCTCAACGTCTATTTATCAATATACATTTCGTCGTTTTTCCTTTTTCCTCGCCGTCCTTTTTGTCTTCTCCTTCCTCTTCTTCTTCGACCCCTTCTTCTTCTTCGTCATGTTGGACTTCTTCCTTTTCGTCGTCTTCTTCATCTTCATCGTTATCGTCTTCTTCTTCGTCATGTTGGACTTCTTCGTCTTCATCGTTATCGTCTTCTTCTTTTTCATCGTCATTTTCTTCTTCGTTTTCATCTTCTTCTTCTTCGTAGTTTTCTTCTTCGCTGTCGTCTTCTTCTTCATCTTTTTTTCAACTTCATCTTCTTCATCGTCGTCTTCTTCTTCTCCTCCTCTTCTTTTTCTTCTTCTCTATTCTTTTACGCCTTCTTCTTTATCATTTTCCTGTTTTTCTTTTTTCGCCTTCTTCTTCTACTTCTGTTTCTCCAGTGTCATAACACTAATGCTGGTTATTAGGGACACAACAGACTCTGACCGCTTGACCAGTAATGGCCACTTTAGTGTATCGATTGTCAGTTTGTTTAGTTCCGCAACGCGTAGATTTGTCGATTCTGTTATGTTGTCACTTTGTTTCTTTCATTATGTCTGTTGTCTTGTCTACTTTTACCTGATTCAACTTCTGGACGTCATTCACAAGTTGTCTTGTCTACTTTTACCTGATTCAACTTCTGGACGTCATTCACAAGTTGTCTTGTCTACTTTTGCCTGATTCAACTTCTGGACGTCATTCACAAGTTGCCCCCCTGCAAAGGTAGTCAGGAAGGGAACTGGTCACCCCATCTCATAAAAAGCTGCACCTAAATGGTGAAGTCTCTAACATCTCACTCCTCTACAACAGTTTGTGCTATGGGACTACCTTTCCCATTTAATAAGTGACTGAATAGAAGTCGACTGCCGTATGCATGTCTGCCACACATTATTGCAAACATTGGCTAGTATTTCTTTTCTCTTATATCTTCCATTTTTGATACAACTAAGAACAATATTTTGTCCATCTGCCTAGGACTGGTTTTAATTCTGTAAGAATGTGCCCTTCTTTATTATTAATGTTACTAATTTAGTTTCGGTTCTCAGTGGTGATTATTTTTATAATTTGGTACGTGATTTGTTATTTTACGTACACACCTTTCTGCTTCATCACACTGTTAGTTTATTCTTGTATCTTTGGCTTGATATGTTGTTGCTTTATTGTGTTTATGTATCTTTTAGTTTATCCATGTATCTTTGACAGGATACGTTGTTGCCTTATTGTGTTTATTTATGATTTAGTTTATCATGTATCCTTGGCTTGATACATTGTTGCCTTATTGTGTTTATTTATGTTTTTCGTAAAACAGTGTTCAGCTCCTATGGGATAGCAAATATGTTTAATGTTATTAATGTCTTACTCGTTGTTATTATTTCCTCAGTTACCCTGCGCCTCGTTTTGTTTACCAATAATTTCTTCTGCCGTATCTGTATTGGTCAAGTTAAATTTATGTTTGCGTTTCTACGCCCCTCCCCCGTGTTGCCTAGTGTTTAAAAAATAAAAAAGGTTAAACTTATTTTAACTCAGTTTTAAATAATGTATTTAAAGTGGGTTGGGGGCAGAGACCGGGGGGTCCATTGAATTTTAACAGGCTATATCTGATCTTGATGTCCTTGGGTTTACATTTCTTTTTTTTTTCAACTTGAGGCTGAAGCTATTCATTATTTTGTGATGGTTACTTCCGTTTTCTGCTCCAGGAAATGTTCAAGCTGTCTTAACACTGTTGACACTTGAGCGAGTAGATCTGTTTTATTAATATGTAATCGATTTGATTATATGGTAATATGAAGCTCTGTAATAGTTTCTCTGATTTGTCTTTTTTTTTTCCTTTCCCTAGACTTTGTGGTGTGCATTAAACTCCCCAATTAATCAAGTTTTAAAATGCATTCTTTCTGTTATTTATATGACGTCATATCTTTGTATTTGGGTCACTGGGACAGCCTATTTTTTTTAAGTGATTTTCCACCTAGAGTTACGCTTACTCATTCAACATTGTAACGCTGGAATGATTCCCAGTCAGATATTTTGTATATTTTATGAACAAAGAATTCTACGCAATTTTTACCTATCTATTATATCGTTTCTAATCGTAATGTTTGCATTGTTGTTTATTTAGTTCTGGGGGTAAATATGTATCTTTTGTATGGTAAAAATAGTTTTTGAGTTTTGCACTGTGACCTATGTTAGGTGCTCTACTTTTTGTTAGAGTACCCTGGGTTCAATTTCTTCTGAGAATAAATCTTGCAATATTTTATGCCGCTTTCATTGCCGTTTTAAAGTTCTTGTATTGTATAATATATATTCAGTTTCATTATTATAATTAGTTCAGTCTGTTTACGATCTTGTACCAAGTGCCAATGTGTGTATAGGAGTTAGGCTGATTGATGTAATGCCAACGGCAAAGTCAATAACACAACAGTCGAAATTCATCAAGAAGATAACTCGCTCACGGACGACTGTTCACATTTAATTACGTACATAAGTTTCACAGCAGAACATTTTTCATTTTCACTCCATTACTTTATCAGTACGCCACTAGGCGTGATGGCCACTGACTGCTTTGACGGTCGGTGGTTAAGGATCGAAGAAGAAGAAGACTTTATCAGTAGGCTTGAATAAAATTTTAGGTTTTCATCGACCGTTATGCGTTAACTACAATGCGTAGTTTTCTTATTGTTTATAATTAATTCTGCCATCACGTCGAGAAAGTATTCTTTTATTCTATTACAGAATCCATTTCTATATCTATACAACAATCTCAGCACTGCTATATTCAATATATTTACGTTTGGCTTACCACGCCATAAATGACTGTCACATCTTGATTCTTCTGGCACGATGGCCGTTAAAAATGTCATTCGACGTTTAGCACTTTATTTAATCTGTCGGACTCTCACGTCCTGTAGAACATCTTCTTTACTTCAATATAAATATTATTATGGGCTCAAAAGCCATAACACAAGCTAGCGCTACATCTATAATAGTGGTCAAGCCACATATTTAAGAAAACACATGTTGTAGGAACAAATGCCACATATCGACTCCCTTGTCACGAAGGATAGCACGTCATCCTGCGCTACATAACGCGTCATAGTGTATCTAAGTTGGGGGTGCCACATGATGCAAACATCCTGACCGAAATTAAACAGCCACGCTAATTAAACACCATGGGGCAACTCCCAACACCTAACAATGGAATTTCTTTTTTTTTTTTTTTTTTTTTCACTTCTGCATTTTCAGTGTACAATTTTGATGCTTCGATAGTCCATTTCTGTTTATTTAGTTTCCCCATTAGTTTAAAGTAAGCTGTTTTTAATTTAGCCTATGGTGACTTTTTTAATCGATTTTTTTCCTGTGAGATATTTTTGAATTTGCTGCCGTTTTGTGATTTTTCTTTGCTTCTGTTTTAAATATTTCTTGCACATCCTTTCTTTTCAGTTACAGAAAGGTTTGTTTGAAGTGGTACATGCTAGCAACGAATTTTCTGAATTCATCTATATTTTTATTTCCATAAATCATTGTGGGGGTGATTTTGAAAGAGAGTGACGGATTGGATGAATGAAAGAATAAAAGATATTGATAATATCTGTAAGATGTATGATAGTCTACGAGTTCGAAGGAACTGCCCCTTCTCGGGAAATAGTCTACTAGAAATCCTTAATGCAAAGAGAATTCTGGCAACTAAACAGGATATTTTCTGGACTGTAAATTCTTTCTCAGGAATCCGACAAAAGGACTATGTAAAGTACACAAGGTTGAGAAAGGAGATTTGGTGTCCAGCCACATTAAATAAAATATCCCGACCCACTGTAAGTTACTTTATTTATGGCTCAGCCCCCAGGGTACAGATTTATGTTTAAAAAACAAAATACAGCTTAATTAAAAGTAACAAGAAAAATAGCAATAGACTGCGTTATGTTGGATTTTTTAAAAATTATAGATTCTCACAACTCTTAAAGCTTTACAAATGAAAAACATAATGTGTGCTCTTGTGGTTAGAAAAAAACAAACTATGGTCATCATCTGGACCAGGAGATATCTTCCATTGTAATTTTGCTGATAAGTATTATACTCAACTCTCCGAGGTCTTCATTAGCTTCTGAGATGAAGTTTGGTCTGACTCTTGGTTTTGTCTGTCCCAGCACTTCAGGCAGTGTAAACAGTTCAATGGGTTCAGAGGATGGCAGAGTTTGCTTCCCTGGACTCAGTGCACATCACAAACACGGATGGAGTAAGTCAGCCCTGCTGAATACCTCTTCTGCTTACTGGACTATGACTCAGGTTAGAGTCACCTGGTATGACAGCTTAGAGTTGTACTCTGGTATGGGAAGGTTGGTATGGTAAACCTGGTTGGTATGGTATGGTTTGTTATCGTTACCTGGTTGATAGGGTATGGTTGGTAGGGTAAACTGATTGATAGCGTATGGTTGGTAGGGTAAACTGGTTTTGTACCCTCAACTTGTAACTTTGTTTAGTACCTTGGACCCGTAACCTGGTTGAACTAGAGGACGAAACAAGTGAAGTCCCATTAGTGGTGTTTCAAGAGCAATCATCACCTATGTCTGATGGGCGATAAGCGTCCATCAGAAAGCAGATTAAAACGATCATAGTTAACATTGGATAACAAAGTATTATCTAGTATCTACGAAATAATCCTACTTAACTGACATTATAAGCGTATCTGGAGTTCTCAACCTCTCTCTGTCTGTCTGCTTATTTACAGCAGTGGTTGTCCCCATGTGGGCTGTGAGTTTCACAACACTGTGATTTTTGGGACTGGGGTCATCAAATGTTTGAGAACCACTGGTTCACATTGTGCTCGTTGAGCAGTATCTCAATTTTGGGGTCATTGTCACCAATGGTTGGAGAACCACTGGGTTATAGTTTCCCGTGCTGTAGTAACACCTGTTGGGGTATCATTGCTGCCGCGGCTTGAGAACCCCTGATTTACATTCTTGCTACTTGAGCAGTGATTCTATTTTAGGGTGTTCCTGGTCTCAAAGGCTGAGAACCATTGACTTCCAGAGTCAGTCGAATTATTACATTCATATAAATGGCTACAGTGCTGTTGCCTATCTTTACATATTTATATGTTTTTATTATAAATGTTCATATAACTTAATAGTATAATAATAGCACAGGATACTTGCATATAAACACATTAAAACAGGACAAGGACAGGTCATAGATGAAACCATACTGTAGAAATCGTTCAGTAGTCTCATGTAAAAAATCAAGGAACTTTAATGACTGTCACAATGAAGATGAAAAAAGTATAGAACTTTGCCTAACAAAAGATATTGAAATAATAAGCTGTAGATAAATATATGATTTTTCATGTTATAAAATCAACAATATTAGATCCACTTACTCGCTCGAACGATTCACTACGGATTTTGCAAAGGTAATCCTGCTTCGGGGCCCATTAGCCCGTGTCTGCTGTTCTTGACAGTTACAGGTAGAATGTCTTAAAATTTTCCTCTAAGAATTTTCCACTGGCCTTCCCGTTGCACTTTTGGTTGACCTCTTGGGTGGCCCCATGGTGAATTCTTCTTTGGTCCCAAGAGGATCAAGTTATCTTCATTTAAATAGGTCCCAGTATGGTGGACTGCAAGGCGTACCCCCTCCCCCCCCCCTCCCCCTTGATTTTCGTACGCCCAGTCAGCGATACAAGAGTTCCTCTGCTGGACTGTTCGTACATGGCATGAAATATGATACAAAAATGGAATGTCCTACAGTGACCAAATGAATAATTTATCTGCTGTGGGCTGTGAGAAATCACGAGGGTTTGCGAGTCTAATCTAATAGAAGACTTGAAGATAAAAGTTCGTCTCATTATAAGAATGAAAGAAATCTGAAGATAAATGGTTTCATTTCTAGCGATAGCAGAGATTTGGAGAGGAATAAAATAATAGACATAAGAAATAGTCGGGGAGAAAAGCGGAACGCTACAGTCATCTAAGTTTTTCTGTTCCCAATTTTTTAAATTCTTCTCTCGCTTTTTTCATGCGCTACGATTAATTTTTTTCTTTCTGTTTTGTGTTCCATTTGTATCATTCTTGTTTCGGCTAGATTGGTAACATCTTTTGTTATTTTTTGTTGAGCCGTTATAATTTATATATTGCTTTTATATATTTTATTCCATTTCACATTTCACTTGTGTTTATTTGCATCCTCTCTCACTTTATTTTGATAATTTTGCTTTGTGTGGTGAAGTGGGATGTTATAAATATTTATAGGGGACTTAGTGTACTGACTGAGATCAGCTGTGAAGGTATCTATATCTAATAAGAGTAGTGTATTATAGATAACCTTACTTGCTGCCACATATATATATATCTCAGTCAGAATTATTCTGGAATAGTGTGATGACTACGTTATATGTCTAGGGTATGTGTATGATGGAGTGTAAGTCATAACAACAACAGACAGATAAACAATTTAATTTATTCCACCACACTTGACAACACTGTGACACTCACATACATATAACACTCTAAAGGATATCTTAAAGGAGTCACTGATAACTTTTCAAATAACAATATGTATTCATTGCTGTTATGAATGAATATGTGTCCTGATTCAAATACAAAGGGAACCAGGAATCACAATCAATTTTAATTACAAGTTATATGTACAGAATTTCTCAATATGAATATTGTAGTGACATATATTATTAAAAGTATCCTATGTGTGTCAGTTGTGTAGTAGTAATATGAGGTAATACTGGTTTTGTTTTGTTCAAGCTCTGTTGGTATTTGTCATCATGACTTCAATAGTTTGTCTTTATGGGAACTAGTATTGGAGATGTTCTCAGTTCCTGATATTAAAACAATTTACTTCCCCTCTTAAGTTTATGTTACAATGTTATTTTAAGATGGGGTACATAATTTTGAGCTCAGCTGGCCACATCAGCTTATCTTGCGTGATGGCGGCAGGAAAAGACTCCTCTGCTCGATTTCTCCCCTGTGCTCTGGAGACACCTCACTGATAGCTAAATGGACCAAGGAGTATGCTGTCCGACTCTGGATTCAGCAAAGCTCTGACCAGGTGCTGCTCAATACCATCAAGACCACGGTCCCTGAAAACAAGAAGGATGTACCTTCTACTTCATAACTAATTGATACTCTCTTTTTACACTGAGCACAATACATCACAAACATTGAGTTCAGAGCGTTAGGCCAACTGTCAGCTTCATCTGAAATACTTTATACCAGTATTAACCTCCTTAATGGTTACTACGCCTCTGCACTTCCAGCATTATTTCTGTCTAATCAATAATCTAGGTGTCAGTGTACTGTTTGGCCATTCCATGCAGTTTTACTTTCCTCCGACACCTTCTGTTCAGGCTGGAGCATTATAGGCTTTACATCATGTTTGCTACTGAACTACACATATATACAGGCATAAATTAACAATTCACATTCAATTTTCATTAAAAGATACTGAATGTTTCAAGCTTACCACAATTCATGGAAACAAACACAGATACGTTGATTAGCAATGAATTCTGGCACAAATACTGGCACAAATTCCCATCTGCTTATGTTCCAGGCTTTTATTTTAGCAAAAATATGAGCTGGCTTCAACGCACTGTTGCTTTATCAAGCTTATTTGAACTAGTGGTCTCGAACTAACGCTCCTAAGTGAGTATATCAGCGAGTCTGGCCAATGGAGCCACGTTTCGACAAGTGTTTGAAAAAATTTTAACTTCCTACGTCTCCCCTAACAACCAAAGATAGTATTTATAGTCCGACCAATCGTGTTTAGTCTTATATTTGTTGCGCTCCAATCAATTTGGAGTTTACATGGTAGGCTATTTCCGTACGCAAGGTTTTTTCAAACACGTTATAAAAAAATTTTATGAGCAGAAATGATTTCATGCTGTCAGGCATCCCCACTATTTTATTTTGGTTATAACTTGTTAATTCCTAGACTATTTGCGTAACGTTGTACATATTCTTTGTCAGCAAACCCTAAGGAACCCAAATATATATATTTAATAGAGCTAAGTGGCTGCGTTCAAAATATGCAATTTCTTCTATCTCCTGTTTCGAAGATGTGCTGTCTGGGTACTGTAATGTTTTCAAACGTAAACCCATCTATTGTCATCTTTCCTTATAAGCGTTTTTCAGGATTTAAAAACCTAACTCTGGGAAGGGTAGTGAATTTATCACTGTCCGTCTGAAAAAAAAGTTAGTGCATGTGGCCTTACACGCGTGATAGTAGTAATTGTGTATCGCGCGACGCGTGTTGCATGCGTTCCTGATTTTCAGCCCTCCCTCTCTCTTTCTATTTGAGTCCATCTGTTCGTTCGTTTTGGTAACGCAGTATAATTAATGTTAGGATTAATTTAGGTCATTACGCAGTCTGCCTCTCAATGTTTTTCCAAGAAATACAGCACACGTTTCATTGAAGAAAGCGGGTAATAATATAGTAGGCTTTTACTATCAACGTGAAAGCGTTACAATTTGCAGACGAAGCATAAAACAAAGGGGATTTCGAGTACATTCCTTGTGACAGCACTGTTATTTTACCATTGCTCTTTTCTTTATTAGAATTTATTTGTTACGCTTTACATTTACCTTTTAATTTATATATGTGGATTAGAATATTCCACGACACTTTGGCAATAATTCTTTCATTTCTTTAATTTTTATTGGCCTTCTTATGTATCCTGAAGTATTTTATTCTATGTTATGTGCCAAAATCATAATATCATGATGATTGTCAGGTGAATACCGGGTGTTTCATCTGAATGTCTTGTGCTGTCACCAGGTGTTAGCAAGCACTGGTTTTTCATAGCATGAAATTTATACAAACATGAATCTTCTCGCACTTAGTTTTTTGTTACAGTATTCTTTACAAGACTCTGTAAAATCCACACGCCAGTCTTGCAAATACGATACCCTGAAGCCCTGTACTGCTCGCCGTCTGAACCTGGCAATTCACAATGGTATTCTGCTTCAGCAAGTCGAATGTAACAGCACATTCATTACATTCTCATTACAGATGAAAGGCCTACACGAAGGTCATGTTGGAGTTGTCGAATGCGGTAAAAAGACTTGTGTCAATGCTGATATTGCGGCAGCAGCGAAGAATTAAGAATGACAGCAAACCATTTAAGGTAATCCACACTCCAAATAAGCTGGGGCACTGCACGAAGGATGGCCGCCGACCGAGCAAAGTGGAAGCAGTTTGTTGCTGTTCTACATGACGCCACCAGATGTGATGGACACTGATTGCTTTGAAAGTCGGCAGCTAAGGACCAAAGAAGAAGAACTCTCCAAATACCAAACTTGGCCTCATGTGGCCGTGTATACTGTTATTTAGTCGGAAACAGACTATAATTTTAACCAAGGCTAAATAAAATACAGATTGGCATAAAACTACCACTTTCCTAGAAACAGCTTATAAAGTTAACTCAGTGGTATATCTTTTATTGAGGGTAGCGTAGCATTCAAGATGTCACGCTTAGACACGTGATCCTTTTGTCCAATGATTGAGCTCAAATGTTTTCCCCGGCTAAAAAAGAACGCTAGGCAAGCAGTCTGAATTTCCAGAGCGAGGTAGAAGGATGTGTTCCGTTCAGCTCATTGTTTTTCTTGTTTGAGGACTCAACATGAATTATCAAAGTATTGTGAATTCTAGGACGATCATGTGTTTGTGTGATCATGTTATTTCTGACATTTTTGTAAGTATCAACAATATTTCATGCTTTCAATTGCCAGGGTATTCAGCTATTGCTGAGAACAGATGTATTTTCGAAGATTAATCAAAAAGAAACATGATCCATCAACCTGCAACCTTTTAAAGAAAGAAACAAATAGTCTGGAAAGCACCAAAGCCCTGGAATAGATTTCAGATTTAAAAAAAATGAAGAAAGAAAAGCAGAAAATTATCTAAAAGATGAGGAAATGAAAATGATGTTCCATTTAAAAATGGATATGGAAGATATTCTTTGAATAGAATGCCTGTACATTGTTGTGCATATGTTTTGCTGGTTGGAATTCTGTTTGAACATGCTGTTCACATTTTGCTATTGCTTTTTCAACAATTAAACTGGTCTTGATTAAACGTACAGGCGGTTGAGAACATTATATAATTTGAATGTACTGAAAAAGAGCATGTTCCACTCTTACCCTGTATAACAGACTCTAACACTCTAACCACAACATCTGCAGTTTGAAGGACTTTAAAAATAAAGGAACCTGGATCCCAATATAATAAGTGAGCTAAACACGACCTCTGGCGGACTTCAAGCCAGTTAAATAAAACCTATTAAAACTCACGCCCCAAAAAAATAAAACAAGTAACAACCCAAACTTACTCCCCAGCTACACTCAGGCTGAATGGCCTTGGTGAAACAGCTATACAGATAACGCAAGTCTTTTATGAAAAACACATATGGTTGATTGCCGAAGTCGCCTATTCGAAGAATTATTACAATCTGTGGCTGAGTTCAGTCAGGGCTGAGGGGGAATCCCATCACTAAACTATATTTTATGCCTGAAAAAAGGGGAGGAAAACGTCTTCATCAGATAATGAAACCCAGTTCCCTTGTCAGAAATGCAATAGATCCTGTGTATCTCACATTGGACAACAGCTCCTTTCCGCCTGTCACGGGCTGCCTCCCCTTAGCTCTGCAATAGTGGTCCAACAGTGGCCAAAACTCATAAGTAACTGATGTGGATCTTCAAAGGTGTCTACTTTTGGACAAGAAAACTGTCGTGAAGTCGGAGTCACAACACGGCATTCATTACCCAAACGAAACGCCATACGTTAGAAATAGAAGAATGCAGAGAGAACCAATGAAAACGCACCTTTATGTAGTGTTTACAAATAACGAACTAGCCTACAATGGCATTCTCCAATTTTGTGCAAACCAGTTGAGATTGGAATTTAACTACAGCTTTAGGAGAGAAGTACCACATGGAAGAAGTCACTAATACAATACTAGGAATGATGCTCTACCCGTTAGTAATAAGATTTCTACATGAAGTGATATAGTAATGGAGAAATCTCTAGTGAAAGGCATCGAGACATCAGGTTGGTCCATAATTTTGCTGTTTAGGCTACGCATAGAATAAAACTAAAGACTGTAATATAAAGACAAATAGCTAGAAAGTTAAAGAATAAATAAGGGTGTAGTTTAAGCCTTAGATGAATAAAATCGCTCCAGAAATAAAAAGATAATTTAAATCGTAGTTTTCAATATTTGTACATCAGGACACATTTTGCATACATTTTGAGATTCGCAAACACCCCTTTCGCCTCTTCTGTCTCCGTCGCCGGATGTGACGTATAAATAGACCTTGCCCTCTGCTAATCGAGGCCATTCAGATATTTGAACATCACAGCGAGCGGAAAAAGAATAAAAGTGTTAATGAAGAGTGCGTTTGCCTTTTGTACCTGAGAGCAGATCATTCTAACCATTAACAGCTCGACCGTATGTGCCTGAGGGTAAGAAAGAACATATATATATATATAAATATATGTATTTCTATTGATTACCTACAGTGTGCGTTAGGAAGTGTGTAACATGTGTTTGAAAACTACGGTGTGTTTCTGGTAGACTTACAAGCCTGTGTATATTTAAATAAATGGCGAATGGAAGCCAGAGTGAGTTCATAGTTTTAGAAAAGCTTTTAAAGAATTATTTCTTGATGGAATGGCACACACACCAGGAACATAGGGAATGATGAAAGGAATTGTTTTACTGTGTTGATTAAGATATCCCTTAGTATTTTACACAAGACCTAATAAATGTATGGAGGCGAATCATGGACAGTTAGCTATATCCAAGGAATTGGAGAAAGATATGGTCACAGTGAACTGAAATGTGTTAATGCAGTCTTGATATGACCTGTGCGTCTACCTGAACTCTGTCGCTGAAACTGTCTCTTACCTCCTACCTCTGTAGAAAGGGGATAGAGTTAGACAATACAGTGGTGAAACTGAATATGTTTCAGTTTGTATTCTGTAACTGAAGTCCACCTGAAGGAGCTTGACTCTAATTTAGGAGCTATTGGTGTGAGTGCCCTTGATGATATAGGGCCGGTCACCCAATCCTATGCCTGGAGGAGACACAAATTCCTGCCAGAAAAGAGGTGGAACAGAATCAACGCCCATATTTCAAGCTAAGTAGCCACACAAGGCTACTGGTCGGTTAATGCAGCATCACCACAAAATAGTTTATGATGATCCAGCACAGCATTTTATCTAGGCAACCGTCCTAGTCAGAAATAGACAAACTTAAGTAACTGAACAAGTTTGAAGCAATTCTAGAAAAAGATTGTCTTCAACAAAGTGATTCAGTTTGAAGAGAACCTTTAGTTAATTCAAAAGACTGTAGATAATTGTGACAAATTTCAATTGTTTTATTTATTTACTTGTGTAATTGAATTTGAGTTTTCTTGAAAGATTTTCAAGCAGAAAAGAAAAACCTGTAAAAATACATTGTAAATATTTACCAGCAGCCTTACTTAAAATTCTTTAAGTTAAGTTACAGTTCTTGTTGGTAGATAGATTTAGTTAATACCCCTAGCAGAGTTAATAATAATAATATTAACAGAGGAGGATCTGGTGAGGGGCAAGTAGGAACTTAGAGTAATATATTACCATCTTCTCTAGGAACTTATACAGCTTGATCCTACCTTTGATATCTATACACCTTTACTCTTTTCAGAGAAGGGGGTATTACTTATAAGACCAGACTCTTATCTGGCACTATCCTGGTATCACCTGATACAACTTTGTGTCCAGGATATCTTAAAATTTAAATAACATCTACCCTCTCGTGACAATTACTCTTGGCAGAGTTGTAGATAGAAGGATAATGATGCTTCTACCTCCAGGTAGTTGTCACAAGATATTCAGAAAAGCGAGAACAAAGCTGCATTGTCTGAGCACGTTAACTCTAATATCTGCCGTCAATTATTTTGAAGTATAAGGTTATCTTATAATTCGTTAGCTCGTTCAAGCCCACAGCTGAGCTAATTCAGCGCATGTCCTCTTATTATTACTTAGCTCTGCTTATGTGTATTTAATAAATTGTCCTAGACATACGGATGTAGTACATTCAAAATGATGAAATCAACTTAACAAGTAACAAATTTAATTATCAATTAGGTCTTATCGGTTATAAAAATGAATAATTGTTTAGAAAAAAGTATTGATCACAGTGTGATGTTATGGTTTTCGAAAATGGGCAGCTCACTTGGCAGCTTTTAAGTTTTACTTAGCTGCCAATAGTTGGTTCTGCTCCCGCTGATGTTTGGGTCTTTGCAGATAGATGACTGGGTCGCTCGCGTCCCTGGTCAAGATATAAGAGTTGCTGCACGTTCCAAGTAGAATTAGGGAGTAACTGCAAAGCTGGTCCCGCGTCTCTAAGACCCGTCTGATGATGGTGTCTAGCGTCGACTTCAGACCACCTATACCCTCACTTGTTCCACAAATAGTACCCTTAACTGGTACCACCAAGCCAATCTTTAGGCTCACAGACTGCTGGCTCAGAGACATAATTCACTTATAGAGGCCTCTTACACTTAGTCTGGGGTGTTTTTACTTTAGCAATAAGTTCCCACTTTGACTTGTGTTTCAGTAGCCTCAGATTCCGGTTTTCCATGTTAAAATGGTAGCGTGTTCCTGGGCTCTAAGTTCTCAATATGATCCAACATGTCCGGTCCGGTACTGTTCTTAACTCTGGCAAGGTCTTGGCGCGAGTGAATTTTCACAGTGCTTTCAACCGACCAAAGAGTCAGGTTATATTGCCCCTTTCGTTCCTGACACGTGTTGTTTACCTTTATACCAGGTCCCAATCAGAAATGTGGTTATTCCTTCATCTCGAATGCCGGCCAATAGTTTCAAACATACGTGTTTAGGATAGGGTACTTCAAAATATTTCCGCTAGGAAATTTCTGTGCATTAATGCAAAGGTCATGTCTCCCAAATATGGAATGAAAACATCCGATCCTCGCTCGGCAATGTTTTCTCAAATACAACATCTTACTTTCATCTAAATTAATGTCTTTGTAACAAGGTGTACAGGAAATGATTATGTCATTCGTTTCCACCGAGTGCATGCCAACAGGTCGATAATTTATCGCGGGGCACTCCTGGGTAAACATGACATGCGTTCACTATATGAACATTGACCGGGCCCATCCTGGTTTTCCCTGCGTCTTAATTTTAGCAAAACCGAGAAGCGCAAAGAAAACAGAATCAATTATCACTGAAGGGAGTGTAAAATTGATACGAAAATAGCTAATATCTGCTTTGATGGCAGAAAAAAAGGCCGACCATGGAAACTGCGAGTTATTTAGTACACAAAGAAATGTAACTAAATACTGCCAGAGAGGAAAAGAGATCGACCCAATGATTATGTGACACCGTCCTGCATCAAATAGATAAGCTGAATGCTTCATTAAAAGGTTAAAATATGCAGTGAAGACACTTCTTTTCTGTGAATGGGAAACAAGAAATCGTGTATTGGTTGAATTATTGTTCATCTAAAGAACATATACAAATCCTGTTTCATGGAAATCATCCAACGATTAACTGAATAGTCAACAGCCAAGGACACATAGTACCCTAACAGCCTGACCAATCACTTCAGATAGATGTAAAAGTTATAAATTCAATGTTGGTGAAATAACCTTAATGAAGAATTTCTCATCCAGACGGGATTCTCGGTTCCAAGGAAACATTACGTATGCTCTTAGATGCTTGATTATCAAATACTGACTTGACAAAGATCTGTTTGCTTGAACATACCAAAATCTAAAACACTCAGGAATCATATGTAAGAACAGGCGAGCAAATCTTTATTCCTACGAAGATTTTCTGCTGAACTAAGCAATGATTGTACAGTCAGCCCAAAAGTGTCGTTGCGTGCCAGCTGAAAATCTAAAACACCAGCCAGAATAGCATTTTTGTTATTGTTGATCAGAAACGACGTCACTGCACTCCGGACCAACCCATATGTGCTTTGTCTCCCTCTGCAAATGTCGAATGGTATGAATTCTAATTGTTCCTGTTGCGCGTTGGTTCCATCCCTGCTGGTCTTACGTTTGATGCCACATTCCAGTAATCTTAGCATTGATGATTTATCGATTGCAGTGTCATTCTCTAATAGACGATCATTAATTGTCCTCAGTATCTCTCCCTTATCCACATTCAGTGCACCTTCTATGGGTGCCCTTAAGGCTAGTCTATCAGCTCTTTCATTGCCCCGTACCCATGCGAGACCAGGACAGTAGATCCACACCAGTTCATGAAGATTCGAGCTTCTATGGAGGTTTTCCATGCATTTTTACTCCCACGTATTGGAGTTATGAATTTATGTATTTCTACAGTTGCTAAAACAAGCATTTTTGAATCATTATGAAAAGTTTCTCGGCCTTTCCAAAGAGAAATTTGTGGACTACAAGTGCAGAACATGTTCAGATTAGTTTGTTGTATTAATTTTCGTTATTCAGCACAGTGTATCAGTTTTAGTTTGCGTATCAAGTTGTAATTTTGTGCAAATTATGTGTATTGTCGTGATTTTTTATAGGAGAATTAAGACTTGGGTTGGTCCCTTCTGATTAGATTTGAATAAGTGATAGTCACAGTGAGAGATAGTAATAGCAATAGATTTCCACGAGTGAGATGGTAGACTGTGATAGAGGCTGTCTCTGAAATCGAGAAATCTTCTCTCTTTCACCTATCTTCTACGACAGATTTAGAGGAGTCAGACAGTCTAAACACATATATATATATTACATATATATTTCTATCCACTCACGTGCACGCACATACAAGACGACGGTTAGATGTACAGACGTGGGAAAACTATAACAAATGATTATATAGATATTCTAGAACGAGCTGACCAACACGCTGATTACGTTTAAGGGCAGTTTAATTATCAATATAAACTTCCACCACCCCAACATCCAAAATTTACATCAAATATATATATAAATAAGCATCAAGTCAATTAATTGCTACAAAAAAAAAAGATATAGACCCACTGGTATGATCTTCCCTCGATGTTCAGCCCACAGTCCCGTTAGGAGAAAGATGATAGCCCAAAGAGTCACGGATACATATGATTTGGTCTAATTTTTCCCCCTTTTAAGGTATGGACAGACTTGATATCTCTGATCTATTCTAAGGGAAAATATGGTTAGCAATACTTGCATAAAGAAAGTTAAGACAGCAAAATTGGGTGCCAAATTACACAATAAAGAAACACTCAGACCTGCATTCACTCTATTTACTCAGCCGTGGCCACGTGCTCTCTTGCATACTTACAGCTTTGTTAACAGCATCTGGAAACATAATTTTTAGGACATTCACATACAGAATCGTCAATGGCAGTCTTTGACCAAGAAATCCCCAGTTCCAAAAAGACGGGTTGAATTCTCTGCTTCAGGGAATGATTCCTTGGGTGTTCTTATTTTTCGGATGTCTGTTTAGGTCACATTAAAATTGTCCAGGCACGAACATTAACAACGAGCACAGTGTCAATAACTTAGGTTTCTAGAAATGAGGAATGTCAGATCAGGGTCTTCTTTCAGGTTAGGACTTTATTTGGTCACCACACCACTAGTCAACCGTGTCGGAGTGTTACTGGCGTTAATATGTTACTTGCCGCATGGGCTAAAAGGTACTTGCGGTTTTATTCTCTGGAAGAATCAAATCAGGCTCAATGGCCCGTTACTTCTTTAAAAATCGTTAAAGTTCTTGTAAAGGTTATAGACCAAGTCTTTAAGGAAAGAATGTTTTTGTTCTACACAGATATTTTACTCTGTACTTAACGCTGGCAAAGTTTGGGTCACCCCACTATTCACTGAATAAAGGAAAAAAACACATATAAAATAATTATACATACTATGTACTTGTTATAACTTACATTTTAAACTGCAAGCGTACAGCTTGACTTATCATTTAAAACTTCCCGTGAAATAAGTTATATTCATAAAAATCAATCATCATAAATTAGGAATACATACGTATCCCGTCCAATACTCACTGATGTAGCATTTCAGTTATAAGTTAATTTTTAAATATATTCTCGTCTGATTATTTAGCAGTAAAATCAAATTCATTTATAGCTGCGTGATTTTAAGCTAGAAATATAATTTATTCTGCTTTCCACTGAAACACGTCACTAGAAAATAATACAGACTATATTTTAATTCTCTCTGCACAAAAGAACTAGTGAAAATGAAATAGGCGATTTAACACTTTAAACACTTCACACAATACTAGATATAATATATTTACCTCAACACAGAACTAGTAAGAACTAAAACCACTTCGACCAACTAATGCCCTCTATCAACAACAGAGATACTTAGAAATCGAACATTCAATTCGACCAACTAATTGCTTCTATAACAGAGATTCTTAGGGCTCGAACGTAGGTTGTTCTAGTCTAACTGCGAAGTTACTGAGTGCGTGAAATCAGGTTTCCAACTCTAGTTATATCTATGAAACGGACAAAGATGTGCGCTATTTCCAAAACCACGCAATAGCCTCCCCTTCTCATTAACACCTACGTACCTTAGACGCTGGACATAACATGCCAAACGCGTCTTAGACACCTCTCTGCTAACGAAACTGGTCCAGAGTGCCGTGACAGAGGAAACTACCAAACAAATGTCTCATTCTGCGCCGTGCAGATGTCGGGTTTCACACCTCACCTGAGCACTCAGCCGATGAAACTACCTTGTGACAAGTGAAAATGCAGACGGTATGTCGGCCCTATGTCTGAGATAGATGAATATTCACAGTTTTACGTCTACAACGCAAAAGCCTCCAGAGCCTGACATCTACGTAATAGAATGCGTATCAGTATGAGAAAGAAAAACGATAAAGTGAGAATGGGAAAGAAATTATTTTTCGCAAACGAACGAATGCGAAAAATACAGGAAAATGATAAAAGAGCGATAATAAAATAGAGGACACGGGTAGAAAAAGAAGAGAAATAGAAAATTTATTGATCATAAAACTCTGTGACATGTATATGCACTTTTTTATAACCTGTATTCAAGTTTATTTAAATGCTATTCAAATTGAATTTAAGTTCAGCTCCCGTGCATAACAAACAACAGCCATACTTTGAGGATGGCTTATGAAAGTAGTTCAAGATTTGACAGAGAAAAGCACAAGACAACAGCGGTTGTGGGGGTGAAGAACAGCTACACCATCATAATCGTTTTACCCTTCTACTCCCCAAGGAACGTATACCTTCAACAGACTTGTCCACGTCCTCCGGTCCTGTGGCATCAGCTCAAGGTCTTTCCATATCTGCTTCATCCCGTTCATGTCTGTCTGCAGTTTTCTTTGGTCTCCCTCTACCTATTGTGACCGGGGAATTCTAGAACAAGAACTAATTGGTAATGCTATCCACTATTATCCTCAATGTGTGCTCTACCCATCTATAACCCTTTCTTCTCCTCTCTTGTTCCATTGACACGTGCCTGGTTATTGTCGTCAGTTCCGGACTGGTGATCTTGTCATATTATTTTAATCTTCTGTCCTACACAAGCACAAGTCTGAAACTTCTTAGTTATTGTTTTTGTTGTTCTCCATGTTTCACAGCAACACATTAAGACTGAACATAGGTGAAGCTTAACAACAGAAACAGTAGATTTATAAAACATGTATAACACTTTACAGCATAAACTGAGACATGAAACATGTATTCAACTTCACAACATAAATTGAGACGTATAAAACATGTATTCAACTTCACAATATAAATTGAGATGTATAAAACATGAATACAATTTCATAACATAAACTGAGAGACATAAAACATGCATACAACTTCACAACATAAACTGAGAGACATAAAACATGTATACAACACTTCACAACTTAAACTGAGAGACATAAAACATGTATACAACTTCACAACATAAATTGAAATATATAAAACATGTATACAGCTTCACAACATAAATTGAGAGATATAAAACGTGAACAACTTCACAACATAAACTGAGAGACATAAAACATGTATACAACTTCACAACATAAATTGAGATGTATAAAACACATGTAAAGCCGAAACAAGACCAGTATATATTGTGGACCTTGGCTGAATTGTCTATTGTTTTATACTTCTACATTGTTTTGATCATATGTTGGTTTCGCATCATAGCCCGATCAGTAGACTGCTTGTATTTGTTGGTAAGTAATCTTCACATACGACGACTTCGTTCTGAACAACAGTTGACAAAATGAACTATGATGACAGCAGGCTTCATAACTCAACAAGTAAAACCTTATTTACATAGAAACATGTAAAATATGCCAAATGCTGGCTCTTGACAGACTTCAATAACATGCCCAGCATTCCTCATGTGGCTGGCGACTTGTACAACGAAATTTAGTATATAACATTCTTTCTTACTCTCTATCGCTCTTTCTGTATAAACTGTCACTAGTGGCACAAGTTGAGAACCACTGTTGTTGCTGCTATGCTGTCAATATCTCTCTACTTGAAACTGTTTATCTCAATGTTCAGTTATAGTCATCTGCAGCTATCTTGGCGTATCTTTGTTAAAACTGGTCTACCGCCAGGGATGTGCGTTTACCAAGCTCATTCTGCTTACTCGACTGTCTGCCTGTCTACTGTACTTCACTATAACTAAAAAAGGTTCATAACTTTCAACGTACCTTGTCTTATGAGAATAACACAGTCCTCCCTTAAGAAATATATACTGACATCTTGTCATCTCACAGAATTATTACACTGTCATACGACCTTAGTGGCATGGAGATTAATTTGTGATGATATTGCATCTTCTGCAAACCGCAAGTCAACCCAGATACCTTGGGCTATATCATACGATGCGCGAACTCTCTGCGGACAAATGCTCATTCCGTCAAAACTCAGTGCCAAGTGACTTTATGCGTATAACCACGATTTACTACTACAACTATTTTCGAACCATCCAGAACAGAACCTTCGCTCACCCAAACACTAAACCAACGTGAAACTCAATTCGTTCACCCCGCTTCACAAACAAAACAAGATACAAACTCTGTCACTTAAACAAGGGATGTAGGACTCATCTTAACTCCCATCTATATTTCTATTTATTACTTCTCTTAGACCATTATTGAAATAAGAACTCTATCATTTCCCGTTTGCCTTCCAGAGTCCTCCCGGTTACAATATCTAAAGAAAGAATAAGAATATTTTTCTAGTGTGTTGCTTCATTCTATGTGTAGGAACACGGGCTTATCTATCCTTGATATGTGTAAACATATCTTTCAGTAAACTCTTCCCGAAAATAAGAAAATAACAAAAATATATTATGAATGGAAACTCTGTATAAAATATATAAACTGAAAATAGTGTGGCTTCTTCTTCTTCTTCCAAACTCCAGGGATTCAAGTTTTTCTCTCTTTTACCCTTGCATCAATTGAGGATGAGGTGTTGGGCTTTCTTGCAACTCGACAAGACTTCCCCAACTCAGTGGGCTGAACAGGTGGAGGTCACACAAGACCTACTAATTGGCAGGTAATTTAGTAGCACATGAAGGTTCTTCCTCTACCCTGGTAGATGGTAAAGTAGTGTGGCAATGTAGCGTACTTACTGTTTGATAACAGCACAGATAATAAGAACACAGCAAGAACACAGAGGCTGTGACTCATCACTGTGTTGAAAAGAAAAAACTGGAATTGGCTAGGCTACGGTGAAGTTCATATCATGGTAATCAATGAGAAGAATACCAGAGTGCAGCAAGAATAAAAGCCAATTGAAAGAGAAATAGATGTACACAACAGATGAGACTTCATAATCTTGATCTATCCTTTGTATAACATTGTTTGTGCGTGTGTACCTTTATTTAGATAACATCTTCTTCTTTCTTTTGTCATTACAGAAAGCCTGCACCAAAACATGTATGTGCTCTTGCAGTGGTAGTTTTGGTAGTAATTAGTTTTACGTATTAAGGTTACCAGTCATATGCACAACCTTATATTAATCACCTCTTATGACCTTGTGCAAATTGCCTAAAGGAGCTGTAGTAATAATCTTTATTTATCTCATCAGAGACCCCTAAGATCTATGCAAGGCTTTAGATAGCATTGTTACCTGTATGTATATTGTGTGTTTACATTTATTTGCATTGCACTGTTGTAGACTATTGAGGATGTATATATATATGCGCACCTGTATGGTGGATATTTACTAAGGTCAAATGTGTCAGTACTTGTAATTAGGTTGTTTGTGCACCTTTTTGTAGCTGTGCAATATGCATAGCATAATTTCATAGCTTGCTTCTGTCAATCACATATGTACTATCATTTAGATTGTGTTTGTGCAATATATGGGCAGTGTGTATATGTGTGTACCTGTTTTCAGATTGTGTACGCATAACCGTATTATATTGTTTGTGTGTTTTCGTTGTTCTTCCTCAAGAATCATGCTTGTTGTCATAGATGAGCATATTTCCCCACAACATTCTGTCTCCCATGCTACTTATCAGTTCTGTCATTGACCTCAAGCTATGTCACAATATTAAACTGTCAAGTATTTTCTTTATTTCTCAACGTCTACCTCTTGTGTGCTAGCTCAGTTAAATGTAACTGTTCGAGAGGTCTGAAAAAAAGTCTTATGCAGCATGGTTGTTTCTGTTTAAAAAATTAACATACAGATACTAACAGGTAACACATAAGACATTAATAAATAACATACAACAAATGCTGATAAATAAAATTGAATTAACACTAATAATTAAAAAAGAACAAGCAATGTTTCAATAGCTGATTGATATACCAACACAATACATAATTTTTAATACAAATATATCATATCACAATTATTGCCACAATATCTAATAATGCTATAGTTTATCAGCACTCTGCTATGGCATGTGAATTATTTCATTTATAGGCAAGTTACAAATGCTGCTTTCGCAGTTCCAACATTACCGTAGAGTTAACAAACGTATTGAAGGCACTAAAGTATTCTTGACAATGACCTGTAGTTCAGTATCATAAAACCTTTTTAACTCCATGTCCATCATTTTTTCAAGCTCACAAAACATTGCATCATTTTCCAGAAGAATATGAATTTAGCAGCTAGTTTCTCTGCCTTGATATTTCTTGTGTAGTATTTTAATTAATTAAGTAATCAATTATTATTTTTTCCATTTGTTTGTTGTGTGTATCATAATTTGTTCATAGCCTTTCTATATTTCTTGTCTTTGTTTCCTGTTTCTGACTGTGACTAATGAAAGGTAATCCCAAAATGTCGAGTATTTCTGGTGGTTCATGAGTAAAACTGACTTTAGTACCATTTTTCATGTTTTTAAAATTTATATTATCAGTTCTGCAGCAGTCCCTTAATTATTCACACTTTAACCAAACATTTGTCCATCAGTTATGTTAGGGCACTTTTCCAAAATAAAAATCCCTTATTTGCATGAATTCTTGCTAAGTTATATTTTATGAAAGTATTTCAGAGCCATTAAATTTAGTTTACTTTTAAATTCCACATGCAAGATTCTTCACTTCTGTCATTTGGATTTATGCAAAGCAAATCAGATTAATAACATCTCATGTTATATTTTACATCCACATTAAAAGTTCATATTTTGGTCAGTTAGCATTGGTCAAGTTATCTGTAATGTCTTCTTCTTCATCAAGAAGGGGTGGTAACACATTCAAACTTGGTACCTGGGTCAGTGAAGGTCTGCTATCCTCGTTACATCCCCTGAAATTAAATCCCCTTCCAGGAAGTATCTCAAGTAACTGTTCAGACAAATCATTCTTGTCATGGTTCTGTTTACTTGTTTCGTTCTCATTGTCAGGCAAGAGAGTTTTTGATTCATGCTGTTTAGAAACTTCCAAGTCTCCGTTTGATAGTTCTTCATTTTCAGACTTCTTTGATGTTTCTCCCACAACAGAATGAGAAGAATCAAGAGTCACATCAATGATATCCTGGTTAGAAGTGAAAGTCACTTTTGATGAACTTGCTACACGTGGTAAAGGTTTCATGTTTGGTAAGGAGCCGATAGACAATTTAGGCATGCTGAAGACCTTGTGAATTACACGCCCATTGTTGTTGTTGACTGGGGAGTGAAGTGGGCTAGTAACTGCATCTACCTTGTATGTGGCATCACACAGGAGATGCCCCTGAGATAAACTGGGCCTTTCCTTCCCAGTGTAGAAGGATGTCGTGGAGAAAGTCCTGGAGGAGCGTCCGGACACGATGCTCTGTCTTCTCAACCAGTGTCTGTGCCAGTTCTTTTTAATCTCACTTCGGACCTGAGTTAAAAAGAGAACAGACCAAACTGGCATCAGTAAAGGATAAGTATTTTTATGTCATAATGAAATCAAAATTCTTTTTAACTAAAATGTTAATACGAAGTAAAGTCAAAAGTCTGTCTTAATGATGTTAAATAGTAACATCTGCCAGCTATATGAATCCTGTGTAGACCTTTCATATATCTGTTGCATTTTTGTTTCTGATATCATTGCTTTCTCAGTATTGTAATACTGGTTGGCAGGACACATTTTCAACATCTGCAACAAGGTTTAACATTTCAAAGTTCATCTCAGTTGTTCGCATGCTTTCTGAATTATGAGCATCGAGTGGCACAGGGTCTGAGCAATTGCTTATCAAAGCAAAGTTACCACATGCAAAACCTGATAGCATCATGCTACCATGTACCCACTGTAAATGGGTGCCAGGCTTTGCTCTTGAATTTCGGAATGCAAAGATGGTGAGGAAGGAAACTGGTCATTCTACTTCATAAAGCTGAAATCTAGTATAGGGAAGTCTCTAACACATGACTCCCCTATAGCAATATCTGCTATGGAACTGCCTTCTACTTTTAATTTACTCAAAAGTGTGCACCACTCACATGAAGCACAATATGCATGCCTCTCTAATGTTTCAAACCCAGCCACACTGTGGATTTTACTCAAGTGTCAACTCTCTGTACTTTACTCTAGAAAAAAAGAGGTTAGGATAGTTGACTTTTGTGATAACCGATGTTCAAATAATTTATGCTCTAATGTACTTAATTTTAATTTCACTATCTGCTAGGACTTATTGCTTTAGTACACAGGAATGTTCTTTATTAGCTAAAATGATTTCAATCAGGTGTATCAATTGTTGTTTTACTTTATGAAGGAAGGTACTAGATACGAGTCTTTTGGCAATAATGAAATATAGTTTTAAAAAGAAATATATGCCTTGTCTCTATGCATGTAAGGCAAAGAGGAAATTGTTGTTACTGTGTTTTTTTTTTAATTTATAGTGACAAGTTTCATAGTCATCCTTTGTTAAGTTGGAGTCAACACACTGATGGTGCAAAGAGCTTACTTAAACGGCATAGGTTAAAACCTAAATGTGATCTCAATCTTCTGGACCTAGAACTATATATCAGCCATAGAATCTGATGTAATAGCCTCCTTCAATCATAACTGACTATGTAAAGCGCCCTTGAAAGGATAGATCTCAACAGCTTTTTAGTAAAAGTTGATGTACTCTCTCCCCTGTACCTCAACTATAACAGCAGTAGAAAGTGATGAACTATCCTCAATACCTCAACTATAACAGCAGTAGAAAGTGATGTACTATCTCCCCTGTATTACAACTATAACAGCAGTAGAAAGTGATGTACTCTGTCCCCTGTAGTACAAGTATAACAGCAGTAGAAAGTGATGTACTCTCTCCCCTGCAGTACAACTATAACAGCAGTAGAAAGTGATTTATTCTCGCCCCTATACTACAACTACCAACGGGCTGATCACCCGTTTGCCAGTCACTTTGATTACGGAAACAACAGCAAACGGATTGATTTGTCGTTGCCCTAAAGACGCCATTAGGCGTGATGGAAACAACGGCAAAGAAAATCTATTCGCTGTTGCCCTTAAGACGCCACTAGGCGTAATGGCCACTGACTGCTTTGCCGGTCGTTGGCTAAGGACGGAAGAAGAAGAAGAATACTACAACTATAACAGAAATAGAAAGTTGATGTACTCTCCCCCTGTACTACAACTATAACAGAAATAGATAGTGATGTACTCTCTCCCCTGTAGTACAACTATAACAGCAGTAGAAAGTGATTTGTTCTCGCCCCTGAATCCAACTATAACAGAAATAGAAAATAATGTACTCTCTCCCATGTACTACAACTATAACAGCAGTAGAAAGCGATTTATTCTCGCCCCTGTACTACGACTGTAACAGTAATAGAAAGTTGATGTACTCTCTCCCTTCTACTACAGCTGTATCAGCAGTACAAAGTGATGTACTCTCTCCCCTACAACTATGCCAGCAGAAGGTATGCTCACTAATTTGTACCTACAACTATATCAGCTAGAAAAGCTGATGGTAGTTTGGGTAGGAGACAAAGACTCACCTCTCCATTCAGGAAACAGAATAGAAGAGCAACGACTGTTCCCTGGAGTGAGATCAAACAAAAATTATTGGTCATTTAAAATCAAAAATAGCAGTTAATAATAACATCTCTTTGGTCCTCTAACACTGTGTGTTTCATCCTTGTTTGTCACTAAATATAAACATAACATCTATACATACCACTAAATACCAACAGTACATCTACATTCTGCACCATATACTCATAACAAAAAAAAAACCATGCATTTCTCCTTATCCAATACAAACAGAATTACTTATAATGTTGATTTGAGTTTTTTTTTAAATAGCCATGAGTAAGTCTGCAGCAAAGAACTCATACATTTTAATCCCATTAAAACTTCTTCTACTGTCCATTTTTGGCGAATAGGCTTTTAAGTACACAACACGTATCTCTTCATTTAAAATATTTTTAAAATCTATATTATAATTGTGTCTTTTTCTCATATCAACATGCTAAGTATTTTTATTTTAAAAACGTGTGTTAAAACGTATTGAAAATTAAAATCTTCAAAGCTGTCATTTAACCATTAGGAGATACCCCTCCCCTCTTAATAACATACACAAGTACTGCACATACCAACAGCTGACAAAGAACTGTTCTTGAATTTTTATTGTGACTTTCATGTTTCTCCCCCTCCCTCTCTCTCTCTATCTCTCTCTCTCTCTCTCTCTCTCTCTCTCTCTCTCTATCTCTCTCTCTCTCTCTCTCTCTCTCTCTCTCTCTCTCTCTCTCTCTTCAATCATTTCTAGTCCCTAATGAGAAAAACACCGAGAGACAAACAGCTTTCCTAACAGATGCGCTGAATAGCCAGAATAATAAAGACCTGGATGACCTAACAGTAATTCTCCATAAACTATGTCAGCAATTACAAGTAGTGGTAATACATTGAATTCCTACTCATTCCAATATCCTCATAAGTGACGAGGCTGGTATATTGGTAAAAGAATGTATATAGCTATCACAGCTTGATACAAGTATAACTGATGAAGAGGTCAAGAGTTTTATCCGAAGCAGATACAGGAGCAAATGTGAAGCAAAGCATCCAAGACATCAGAAAAATAATGCATTTTCCCAGTTAAGAAGAAGTGAACAAGTAGTAATTTTCAAACACCACACAGGTCACAACAGACCCTCTCTTAAACAAGCTAAAAATACGAACGATTGATAAGTGTAACTGTGGCACTGTGTCACGACAGGGTTGATGTTATTGAAAGAATAAGATATCCTGGACAAAAAGTTGTATCAGATGATACCAGGATAGTGCCAGATAAGAGACTGGTCTTATAAGAAATACCCCCTTTTCTGAAAAGAATAAGGGTGTATCGACATCAAAGGTAGGATCAAGCTGTATAAGTTTCCAGGTATGATGATATTATATGTTCCTGAATCCCTATTTGCTCCCTCTCAAGATCCTCCTATGATTATATTATTATTATTGTTGTTGTTGTTGTTGACTCTGCTAGGGGTATTAACAAAATTATTTACCAACAAGAACTTGAACCCAACTTAAATAAGTAAGTAAGTCTGCTGGCAAATATTTACAATTTATTTAGCCTATACAGTTTCTCTTTTCTGTTTGAAAAGCTTGAAATGAAATCAAATTCAATTACAACACTAAATCAATAAACATTGAAAAATAATCAAAAGGTCTCAACAGACATTAAACTTGTTGAAGGTTATCACTTTGGTTAGTTATCTCCGCTGGCAGAACATTTATATAATATTAACAAGTTTCTGTCACTATCACTTGAATGTGAAGTTATTACTGGATATATATATTTGTCCACACTTTTAATCATACACTGTGTCTTTATTAGAATCTTGATTTCTACTATGGTGGTGTCATCCGGATACTCTGATCAGTGGCTTTGTTTGACCACTTATCTCTGGTATAGAGGTCTGTCACACTCCTGACATGGACGGACAAGTCCTATGAAATTCCTTCAGGCCAGGGTATCTGGCCCTTTAGACAACAAGGGCGCTCGCACCACAGGTCCAGCAGTAGTGGCTGACTCTTTAAAGTGTGTTGTTTTACATGATAGAACCTGAAACAAAATAAATATAACCCCTATATGGTCCACACTATCCCATTATCACACAAGTGGAGATGATAGACAGTTTCAGACAGTGTGCTAGCAGATGCACAGGACAATTTATACCAGTATTACCCACATTCAGTTCACCGTGACTACACTTTCCCTCTAAATCCTTAGTTGGAGCCATTTGTCCATGATCCACCTCCATACAATGATTTGGTTTAATATAAAATACTTAAGTAACAACTTAAACAATCCATTAAAACAATCACTTTCATCCTTCCTTACGTTCCTGGTGAGTGTGCCATTCCATCAAGAAATAATTCTTTAAATGCTTTTCTAAACCTACAGACACACTTTTGCCATCATTCTTCATTATTTTAAACATTTCACAAGGCTGGCTTTTGCCTCCAGAATTATACACATGCCTGTAAGTCCGCCAGCAACACACCGTAGTTTTCTAACACAGTCTACACACTTCCTAACGCACAAATGAATTAATCACTAAAATGCATATATATACCTATATATATATATATATATATATATAATATATATATATATATATATATATATATATATATATATATATATATATAAATATATATATATATATATATATATATATATATATATATATATATATATATATATATATATATATATATATAGAGAGAGAGAGAGAGAGAGAGAGATACATATATATATATTCTTTTTTACCTGCAGGCACATACAGTCGAGCTGTTAATGGTGATACTGGTCTGCTCTCAGATACAGAAGGCAAGGCAATGTTCACTAACACTTTTGCGCTTACTGTAATTTTTTTTAAATGACTGGCCCAATTTGTTGAGAACACACGTTATTTATAGTATGAGCTCGGGCGTCAGACAGGTTTCCCTGCTCGCTAGTATTTGCATCCAAAAATGTTTGTAAAATCTGCCTAGGTGTGCAAATCAGGAAAACTATGATTTTATTTATCTACGGTATTCCTGGAGCGATTTTCTTCATCTCAAGCTTTAAATACGCTCTGTATTTTTCTACACCTTACTAGCTACTAATCTGTTACTTTCCTACATGCATTTTATTCTATGCGTACTTTAAACAGCCAAATTATGGACAAACCTGAGGCCTCGATGCATTCAACCAAAGATTTCTCCCGTCCTATACTACTGGTCGTGAAAGTCTCTGCACAGACGGACGTGTAGAGCAACATTCCCGTTGTAGAATTAGAGACCTCTTCCAGGTGGTACTTCTTTCCTACTTATGTAATTAAATGGCATCCTTCACTCGGTTGCACGGATTAGTCCTAGCCATTTTGTCTGTTCACTGCTTTTGTAAACACGGCAGAACGGTACCTTCTGATTGGTCAGTATATCAAGCAGTTATCATAAAGTATGGCGCGCGGTTTCGTCAGAGTACACAGAAGGGCGTGTTGTGAAAACAGACCAACTCACGACACACTGATAAAATGACTGCTGAACATCTGCTGCAAAAGTGCCCACCGTATGAGAAACAGAGACAGCGCATATGTCCATCATGAAAGGCGTTACAGCACCATTCATGGACAAGCTCTATAAAGATACCTTAAATCAAAGGCAGACCCCTGGTTATTTTTAAACATATTCAAGCCTACATCTGAAAGTGTATGAAGAAGGAAAATCACTTCCAGTTCATCTTTTTTACTGTCAAATAATATCACTATTTATATAGACGTAATTTCTTATGAAATGTTTTGTCTACTGTGTGTCGTGTCTAATGATGAACATGTATTTGTTGATAGGTATGAAAATTTTGTAATTTGTTGCTACCTACTTTTGTTCTACATTGGTGTAATTAAATTGATGTAATTACAAAGAAGAACACGTTTTTCAGCATAATAATAAACTTAACATTCAATAATCTCAAAGAATATAGTAATTAATAACAAATAAATTGTGCAAAGAAAAGAGATTGAAAATGCATTAGCTCATCATGCCCAAGTTAACACAGTAAGAAAAAGAATAATTGAGATCTGTCTTATTGTTCACATTTGTCAGATTCCCTCTACCATTGTGCCAATTAAATTTTCCTCGAGTTTCCCTCCTTACAGTATGCAGAATAAGTATTATAAGTTTAAAAGCCAACCATTAAAACAGTTATAAAATTGTAGCTGTCAAAATAACTACTTCCATTGTTAATACAATTGCAAGTTACAAACACGTAATCTCTCTTTATTACCTGAAAGGAATTTAATGTCATTTCCATGTACATATGAATGACAGCAAACTTGGGCTCATGGTACATGCTTAATGCAATGAAGACGATGTAATATACGCCAAACAGAGGAATTAATACCAACGTAGACTTTGCCAGTTTTCTGAAACATTGAACAAATATGTAAACCTATTTTATTCTAATATTCAACAATGTGAAACAGATAATAACATCCAAACAAATAACAAGCAAATTAAAAATGAGAGTCATCATGTGTTCTTTATAACTCGGTTTTGTCTACAAGAACTTTAAAAAATGTAATAGATCAACACATAATCAGGCGTATTTCGGCACAAACTACAAATAAACTGTGATGGAGCAGCACTTTAGCAGGCTTATTTTGGTTCTCAACAGCAAATAAACTGTGAAAGATCAGGACGTAATAAGAGTTGTTTTGGCACTAAACAACAATACCCTGTGATAGGTTAGCACATAAATCAGGCTTATTTTGGCACCTCACTCAGCGTATGTCTTCTTTCCTAATCTTTCATCTACGGAATATACATTTAAGCATCAATAATTATTTATTTCTATCACCTGCAATCATGGTTGTCTGGTGGGCTATTACTTTGGGTTTTGACCATCACCCCTTAGCTCATCTTCTTTTTGGTTGTCCTCTATGCTTGGTCTCTTCCGTTGTTCTTGTTGTTGTTGTTTTGACTATAGTTGCTAAGTTTATCCCTCTTTAACAGCCAATGTCAAGTTAAATAATTATCTACATGGTAGATCTAGGCTTTTCCTACGGCTTTTCTGCCTTTATGAAATTTGTTGAGCTGGAATCATTAGCTTTAGTTTCTTTCCTGTTTATTCTTTAAGATTTAGCATGCATTTAAAGGATTCACATATCTAGTTTCAAGCTAGAAGGGGAAGAGGTGTGACATACTGTGCACACCCATCCTCCACGGAGCTCTCTAAACATACAAGGATAAAATGCTGTGCTCTGGTTCTGGGCTTGACTAAGAAATTGGTATGCCCTGTAAAGAGTGACGTCCTAGCTTCCATGGCCTGTTATCTACTCATTGTGAGATCCTCCTGCATGCAGACAACTAGGTAAATGCTGGAGTTTAGTTTGGGGTTCAAATTATTCTCCCAAGCATACTGTGTAATGTTGGGTTCTCAACATGTTTCACCACAGGGGAAATAGTGATGTTGGGCCACTCTGGTGTGGCTACTCAATCTGGAAGCTTTGGTCAGCAAACTGAAGCTTGTCTGTTTCCAGGATGCGCAATGAGAAGGTGCTTTATGGTCTTGGTTAGAGATCTAACTCTGTAATTCTTGCAAGAGCAGCGTGAATTCCTTTGCCTTTCCATTCTGCGGTTATATGCAGATACTGAGGCTTGACCAGGTTGCATCCCGATTATTATTACAAACCAACTTAATCTTCATTTCTCAATATATTCCTTCATTGGTGTTGCTCCAATGATGGCTGTCATCTTTGCTTTTTTCAGTAGGTCATTCTATTTTTTATTTAATCAGCTGCTTTTCGTAAGACATCTCGTTTCATGGGTACTAATCTGTCTTTCGTGTTTTGATTATTATTTCAATTAACTGGCATAAATATTGTATTCATCAGTTGCCTTTTTAAAATTATTTGGATCCTAAAGTCCTTGAAAATTGAGATGAGCCAACAGGTCAATTTATTAAATTGGTGAATTGTAATTTCAATCATTATGTTCAGTTTTTTTGTCTGTGGTGAACACACTACCCAGGAATGTAAGAAATCCTATAATAATAATAACAACCTCTTCAGTCATAACTGACTATGGGAATGCGCCCTTGAGGTGACAGACTTCAGCTGCTTATTTACCTGGTGCTCCTTTCAACGTTTTCTCCTCTCTTCTGCTTGCCGTAAGAGTTTCTTGTCACCCAATCTGAGGTGGCTTCATAGGGAGCATCGCTACTTGGTGCAATCGGAAGCTTCGTCCTCCCAGGTTGATGGATTTATGTCCAGTACTCTCGTGTCTCTCTTGTACACATCTCTGAATCTCAGCTGTGGTCGCCCAACTTTTCTTTTGCCATCTGCCACTTGTCCGCAGAAGATATCTTTTAGAATGAGACCATCTTCCATGCGGCGGACATGGCCAAGCCAGCGTAGTCATTGTGCTGTCTAAGCAGTGTATACATGCTTTGAAGAGCAGCACGTGAGAACACCTCGACATTTGTCACCTTGTCCTTCCACGAAATACCGAGACTGTGGCGTACACACCGTAGATGGAAGGTATTGAGCCTTCTTTCTTGCTTAGCATAGGTTGTCAATTTTTGGTAAAAAGTGTTTGTTGAAGGCCTATGCTCCTCGGGGAGCTAAAGAGTATTGATTAATTGATTGATTGAAAGGTTGTCCATGTCTCGCTGCCATATAGAAGTGTGCTGGTGATGCTGGCGTTATATACTTCAGCTTTGGTCTTCGTTGTGAGTCTGGAATTTCCCCAAACACGCATTGTGAGGCTGCAGCTTTGCCAATGCGGCTGTTAATCTCTGTGTCCATAGAGAGTATGTCAATTCATAGTTATCGATAGTGATTACTGGTGCAACATTCACTTCCTGAGCCAGCACATTTGTTTTCTTTAGACGTATTGTGAGACTAAAATCCTTGCATGCTTGGGTGAAGCGATTTATCAAGCTCTGAAGCTCCTGTTGACTTTGAGTGACGATCGCAACGCCATCAGCGAATAAAAAGTCTTTTATAGTGACCCTTCTGATTTTTGTTTTTGCCTTCAGCCTTACAATGTTAAAAAGTCGGCCATCTGACCTAGTGTGAATGCATAGTCCTTCAGTTGCATCTCTGATCAGCTTTTCAATATTACAAAATTGTTTATTGATTAAAGCTGAATTTTAAGATTTTAGTACTTAAAATGAAAAATTCAGCATTCCTGTTGGCCAAACGTGGAGGCCACAGATGTTAAAAAATGCGTAACAAATGTAATAATAATGTATGTAAATGTGACATTTTATCTTTTCCAAACAATACCACTGAAACAATAAATTTGAAAAAGGATGTTCTCAAAACTGAGTATTTAAGACATAACACATTTAAAATGGTAATAGCTGATAATGCTTCGTTAGATTTCAAATAAATTTTACATCAATGTAAAGATGGTTGAGCGACCTACCTTGTGATATCAATGTCCCACAATTTCAAAACACAATGTTGTTTACTTCTCACATTAATTGTCACAAATCTATCGCAAAAGAAGCAAAGAAAAACACACGAAGAAGAGAACCATAGAAAAAAGTGAAAGGGATTAAGGTGACAAGGAACAACTTTGAGTAGATTGTACAGGACAGGAGTGTTTTGTGAGTATTTGTCACGTAGGTCTTTATGTCATTAAATTACCTACATCTTCTTCCTATTATCTCACCCTAATCCGTTCATTTATATTCTTTCCATACTTGTTTTTCCTGTATTTTTCGCATCACTCGGTTGCGAAAAATATTTTCTTCAGTATTTTTAAACTTTACCTGTTTTTTTCTCAAAACTGAGAATCGCGCTAGGACGATATTACGTAGATGTCAGGGCTGCAGGGCGTCAGAAGGCGTGATAAGTCGGTTCGCTGAACATAGGACGTAGACAATAGTCTACATTCTCACCGAGCGCGCGAGTTTCTTCTCGGCATAAGTCCCGGTGAGGTGTGATACTTTACATCTGCACCGGTCAGTATTCAGACATTTGTCTGAAAAATCCCCAAACTGACACGGCGCTCACTGTGGGCCATGGTCAGCTGTAGTGTGAAAACTGCCCTGCATTGGAGACAGGTTTCTGAGATTTGAAACTGACACGCGTACATCTTGGTCAGTGGTGGCAGTTACGACATGTTAGGTGTGAAACGTATCGTTTAAGCCGGAAAGGGGAGAGCATTTCGTTCTACGAAATAATAGTTCATCCTTTGTCTGGTTTAAAATATTAACCCACGTTTGAAACTATTTCATTTCACTCAGTACCTTTGCAGTTAGACTAGAACAACCTTCGTTCGATTTCTAAATAATCTCTGTAAATAGAGATGGCCTTAGTTTGGTCGAAGTGGTTTAACGTTCTTAGTAATTCTGTGGTTGAGGTATATTAATATTATATATAATAGATATCTAGTTTTGTGAAGTGATTTAGTGTTAAATCGCCGATTCCATTTTAAACTAGTTCTGTGTGCAGAGTGAATATTTTGATAGTTTGTTATTTCTTTAAATCGTCGAGTTGCAGTGGAAATACAAAATAAATTATATTTTTAGCTTACTAAACAAGTAGCTGAAATAAGTTTAATTTAACTGTTAAATACTCAGTCGAAACTGTTTTAATAACAAACTTATAAATGCTAGATGCTACATCAGTGAATAGTGACGGAATACGAAGATATTCCTAAATTCCTGATGATTGTTTTTATATAACTTACGTTACGGGAAGTTTTAAATATAAGTCAAGCTGTAGGCGTGCTATTTAAAATGTAAGTTATAATGAGTACATATATGTAAATGATTTGATATGTGTTCTTTCTTTTATATAGTGAAACGGTGGTACCCAACTTTCCAGCGTTTAGTAAAAAGGACATACTTGTGAGAAGCATAGACATTTCCTATCTTTAACCACGTGGGGTTTTTTTTCAAGTAACACTCGTCTGACAGTGCATATGCCATCAGAGATAGACAGTAATACAAATCCCACAAACGGTTCCTAAAGATTAGAAATATATATTGGGCTTTTGAGCCAGTTCATATTGCTCCACAAATTTAAATGTATATGCTGCCTGGCGGCGAGAATAATTGCAAAAACTAACATTTACATTTCCAACACTATTGAAAGAGTGGATAGTGAACCAAGACTATCTGTTGAGAGCAGTTGTCCACTGGTCATCTTTTCCAAATTAAGGGAATCCACGTGTTTTTTTTCGGAACTCTGTGTGCCCGTTTAAACTTGCTTATCAAACCTGATCATAGTGACATTAAAAGTAAGTCTAAAGTTTAACTGGTGAAGCGAACGCTCCCCGAAAACAGTGGAAGAAAACCTGTATTTGTAGAGCTGGGATTCGCTTTATCCAAAGAATCCAGATTCACTGTAGAGAAGTGCCCTAAGGTTGCGCCAGACGGTGAACAACATCAAGTTTTAGGTAAGGGTGAGAGAACCGAGTGAAAGTGACGGAAGGATGTTCGTTGGTTTAATGCATTCATTCTTTTTTTGTAATTTTTCCTGAAGAAAGATTTGCTGCTTAATGTAATTGTTCCTTTAGAATAGATACTGCTGTCATAAGTCAGTTCTTACCTTCTAGAAAAGGGACAATATTAGACCCTAACCATATGCATCTCTAATTCTTTGGGCCATCATCTGTCATCCTAACGGGGCTGTGGGCTAAACCTAGAGTTAAGGGCATAACGGGGCTATCATCCTTGTAGCATTTTCTTGATTTTTATGACTATTTGTATATGTTTTCTTTTGATGTAAAATTTATATGTTGTGTCGTAAGTTTAATAATGATAAATAAACTTACCCATAAATTAAACCAGTGTGCTGGTCAGCTCGTTCTAAATATTTATATAATCATTGTTATAGATTTCCCACGTCTGTGTGTGTAACCGTCGTCACGTGTATGTGCGTGCCCGTGAGTAGATATAATATATGTAATATATGTATATGTGGTAGACTGTCTGACTGCTTAAAAATCTGTCGTAGAAGATAGGAGAGAGAGAGAGAGAAGATTTTCTCGCATCTCAGAGACAGCCTCTATCACTATTCTATCATCTCACTTGTGGTATCTATTTCCTTTACTAACTCACACTGTGACTCTCACTCATTCCACTCTATTCAGAAGGGACCAACCCAAGTCTTAAATTCTCCTATCTAAAAATCTACGACAAATGGGTTCTCGTCCGTAGGATTTTTGAACTTAGAATAGGAAGACGAGTACGACAAATGGTGACTCGTTTCCGGTTTTTGAACTTAGAATAGGAAGACGAGTACGACTAATGTGGACTCGTCTATCTGGATTTTCTCTGTAAGATTCTTTATTCTGATATAGAGTAAGAGTGTGATGTCTTGTGAGTTTTGTATCTTTTAAAAATAATTATCCCCTAGACTAACGATCTGTTTTTGGGCGTGCTGACCACACAAACTGATAAGTTTTTTCCACAGCATTTTGAATAATATACATTTGAGTTACAGGTTGATTGTCGGAATATATGTTAATTACTGATTTTGTAATACTAAACGCTGGTAAAGTGGTGAGTGTATAACATTCACAAGGGTTCTGAAGCAGGAAGGTGTTTGAACTAAAGTTAAGGAGTGCGTTTCGGACTATTTGTCCAGATTAATTGCCTCCCTCACCCTAACTGTCTTCAGGGGTAAACTTGATAGTGGATTTTAAAATTAAGGGATTATTTTTCTCTTTAATTTTTGCAATAATTATTTTGCTTTTCCACTGTAGCAACTTATTTTTCAGAAGTAATCTTAACTACCATTTAGTTGGCGTAGTCGTGTTTTGCATTAAGTGCTTTATTGCCGATAATAGCAGCGATAGTTAGATTGTATTTTGGAGGAGGTATCCCAGGGTTAAGGATATCATCTTTTGATTTTTGGAATTTTTTTCTCGTAAGTGCTAGGGACCAGGTTATTCTTTTTCCTATTTTCTTTCTCCACTAGTCTCAGTCACTGACATAATATGGCCGAGAGGGCAAAGCTTAGACAACTCCTCAGGGACGAAGCGAGAGAGGAGGGACTGGAAGGAGAGGAAGCGAAAGCATTTGTCAGAGACGAACTTGAGAGATATGATGCGGAGAGGAAAGCAGCTGAAGACCGGCTATTACAGCAGAAGAAGATGGATGAGGAAATGGAAATTCGCAGGATGCAGCATGAGGAAATAGAGAAGGAGAGACAGCATGAGGAAAGAGAGAAGGAGAGACAGCATGAGAAGGAGAGGGAACAGAGACAACACGAGTTAGCTCTTAAAACTCTAGAATTCCAAAGTCGTGGTGCTGCCTCTGTCTCCAGCAATGGAGAGTCTTCTCCTCATTCTTCCTTAACTGATCCTTCTAACACTCAATCTCTTCAACTCGCTGCTATGTCTTTTCCGCTAGAGTCTTTCCCTTGTCCAAATGAGAAGATTGACACTTGGCTAGAAAAATTTGAGAAAATTGCAACTCTGTACGGTTTAGAGAGGTCGCGTTGGAACATGAAGCTTTCCCAGGCTTTGAAAAGTTCTGCGTATGATGTTTACGCCAAACTGGAAAGCAGCCAACAAGACAACTATGATCTGTTGAAGAAAGCGTTACTGGAGCGCTTTGAAATGAACGCTCGCAAATTTTTGCAACTGTTTCGCAACAGCAGAAAGGAGAATTCTGAATCTTTTCACCAGTTCTCTTCCCGTCTAAAGGGATATCTAGCAAAGTGCCTTGAGCTTTCGCAGCTCCCCTCTACCTATGAAGGTCTTGAGGAATTTGTTTTAACAGAACAAATAAAGAACACTTTGTCTGCTGATACCCGGAGATTTCTCGCTGAGCAGGGGGCAGAAAAACTTGAAGACATCTTAGAGAAGTCTGAGCGTTATCACAATGCGCTGGCTGAACTACCGGCCACAAAGCGGAAACCGACAGAGGAGCATTTTCGAAAACATAACCTAGAGCAATCTTCTCAGGCTTCTAACCAAAATATCCACAGAGAAACTGGACCTCAAAACCCCCCTCCTGAAAAATCCAAGTTCTACAAGAACAAGTACCCCAACCACCCCAAACAGTCTGATCAACCCGACCGCCCTACATGGCAGCGTAGCCAGAAAGGACAAGGTGGCAAAGGGAGAACCCCTGAGCACGGGACATATGATCAGACCGAGCACACCGAGCCGAAACGCATCGGATGCTTATTGACAGTCTCGCAAGGCGGAATTATTGACAGTGATTCCCAACCTGTTGGGGATAGACCCTCAACGCGAGGTACTGTTACTTTGAACGGTTCTCAAACTTCTTGCTTATTTGACACGGGGCTTTCTTACGATTGCATTGTTGCCAGAAAGCTGGTTAAACCCGGTCAAGAGACAGGAGAGACCGTCAAACTTTGTGGAGTTCGTAAGAGTGATGCACCTACAGCGCTTCCCATCGCATTGGTGGAGATACACTCTGACTTTGTCAGAGGTGTGATCAAAGCGGCTGTTATGGATGATCCCATCTACCCAGTCATACTTGGCGGGAGATACGTGTGTATTGGGAAACCGGAAGAGCCGATTGTGGCAGCAGTAACTACAAGAGGGCAAACCAAGAAGGAACGGGAGCCTGCGCCTAATTTGTTACCCATGGAACTTAAAGAAGCGCAATACAAGGACCCTACTTTGGCACCCTGCTTTAGGAAACTGCCCATGGCTAAGGAACCCAAACAGCACGGGGACATTTTTTCTAAGGATGGCGTACTTTATCGGAGAACGGGCAAGCCTGACCAAGGTTACAACCAGCTCCTAGTACCGAAACAGTACAGAAGCCAAATCCTAGAAATGGGGCACTCTCTTCCCTTCAGCGGACATATGGGACAGAACGCCACAAACCAACGTATAACCACTCATTATTGGTGGCCAGGAGTAAATACTGATATTATCAGGTATGTCAAATCCTGTGCCCAGTGCCAACGTGTACCACCCAAGCAACGGACACCCCCAGTCCACATGGGTGAAATGCCAATAGTGGGAACACCATTCGAACGGGTTGTGATCGACATTTTAGGGCCTTTCGAAAGGACTAAAAGAAGGAACAGGTTCATCCTGACCTTAGTCGATACATGCACTTTATGGGCAGAAGCTATACCGCTAACATGCGCAGATGCCAAGCATGTCGCAGAAGCCCTCGTGCAGATTTTCACTCGGTTGGGATTCCCTCAGCAAGTGTTGACGGATAACGGATCCCCATACCGAAACCTGTTGATGGATGAGATCGTTAAGATCTTGAGGACCCAACACATCCACACTAAGCCATATACTCCGGCCGGAAATGGGCTCGTGGAACGTGCAAATGGAAACCTCACCATGATGCTAAGTAAGCTGGCACAAGTGAAACCTGAAGATTGGGATCTCTGTATTCCTGCAGCATTATTTGGCTACAGAGAATCTCCTCATACTTCCACAGGATTTCCGCCAGCTACACTCTTATTCGGCAGACCCATTAAGGGCCCGCTTGAAGCCTTACTTCAGTCTCTGACAGACGAGAAGGCGGATGAGACAGTTGTCTCAGCCAGTAAATATGTGTCGGTTTTAAAGGAAAGGTTGAAACTAGGGTGGGACCTAGCAACGACTAACTTTAAGCGAGCTCGCACAAAGCACGCTAACCGATACAGGAAAGTCGCGAAAGAGAGAGAACTGGAAACAGGAGAGAAAGTTTTGGTGTTACTCCCTACCGAGAACAACCAACTGAAGATCGGATGGCAAGGGCCGTTTACCGTCCTGAAAAAGATTTCTAAGGCTAACTACCAGATCTCTATTCAAGGAAAGGAGAAGGTTTTCCATTTAAATCTCTTAAAGAGATACTTGGAAAGACCAGTGCCAACCTCCGACCATCTCCTGACGATCGCCAGAGCTGACGAAGATGATGATAGTGGCAGGGATATTCCACCGCTATCACAGAAAATCTTTCAAAAATGTCAGAAGCGGCGACGCTCTTTCAAGCGCGCATGGGAGACATTCCAGAGGAAGGAAACTTTGGGGAGTAGACTTGAGTAGGAATTGGAGAGAGATGGAGGGGGAAGATGAGAGGGAAGAAGACAGACACCCCGAAGCTACGGTTATAGGAAATTTAATTCCATAACGTAGACATGGAGTGCTTCCATATCTTAAGGGGGGACGTCCTGTCACGTAGGTCTTTATGTCATTAAATTACCTACATCTTCTTCCTATTCTCTCACCCTAATCCTTTCATTTATATTCTTTCCATACTTGTTTTTCCTGTATTTTTCGCATCACTCGGTTGCGAAAAATATTTTCTTCAGTATTTTTAAACTTTACCTGTTTTTTTCTCAAAACTGAGAATCGCGCTAGGACGATATTACGTAGATGTCAGGGCTGCAGGGCGTCAGAAGGCGTGATAAGTCGGTTCGCTGAACATAGGACGTAGACAATAGTCTACATTCTCACCGAGCGCGCGAGTTTCTTCTCGGCATAAGTCCCGGTGAGGTGTGATACTTTACATCTGCACCGGTCAGTATTCAGACATTTGTCTGAAAAATCCCCAAACTGACACGGCGCTCACTGTGGGCCATGGTCAGCTGTAGTGTGAAAACTGCCCTGCATTGGAGACAGGTTGTCTGAGATTTGAAACTGACACGCGTACATCTTGGTCAGTGGTGGCAGTTACGACATGTTAGGTGTGAAACGTATCGTTTAAGCCGGAAAGGGGGAGCATTTCGTTCTACGAAATAATAGTTCATCCTTTGTCTGGTTTAAAATATTAACCCACGTTTGAAACTATTTCATTTCACTCAGTACCTTTGCAGTTAGACTAGAACAACCTTCGTTCGATTTCTAAATAATCTCTGTAAATAGAGATGGCCTTAGTTTGGTCGAAGTGGTTTAACGTTCTTAGTAATTCTGTGGTTGAGGTATATTAATATTATATATAATAGATATCTAGTTTTGTGAAGTGATTTAGTGTTAAATCGCCGATTCCATTTTAAACTAGTTCTGTGTGCAGAGTGAATATTTTGATAGTTTGTTATTTCTTTAAATCGTCGAGTTGCAGTGGAAATACAAAATAAATTATATTTTTAGCTTACTAAACAAGTAGCTGAAATAAGTTTAATTTAACTGTTAAATACTCAGTCGAAACTGTTTTAATAACAAACTTATAAATGCTAGATGCTACATCAGTGAATAGTGACGGAATACGAAGATATTCCTAAATTCCTGATGATTGTTTTTTATATAACTTACGTTACGGGAAGTTTTAAATATAAGTCAAGCTGTAGGCGTGCTATTTAAAATGTAAGTTATAATGAGTACATATATGTAAATGATTTGATATGTGTTCTTTCTTTTATATAGTGAAACGGTGGTACCCAACTTTCCAGCGTTTAGTAAAAAGGACATACTTGTGAGAAGCATAGACATTTCCTATCTTTAACCACGTGGGGTTTTTTTTTCAAGTAACACTCGTCTGACAGTGCATATGCCATCAGAGATAGACAGTAATACAAATCCCACAAACGGTTCCTAAAGATTAGAAATATATATTGGGCTTTTGAGCCAGTTCATATTGCTCCACAAATTTAAATGTATATGCTGCCTGGCGGCGAGAATAATTGCAAAAACTAACATTTACATTTCCAACACTATTGAAAGAGTGGATAGTGAACCAAGACTATCTGTTGAGAGCAGTTGTCCACTGGTCATCTTTTCCAACTTAAGGGAATCCACGTGTTTTTTTTTTCGGAACTCTGTGTGCCCGTTTAAACTTGCTTATCAAACCTGATCATAGTGACATTAAAAGTAAATCTAAAGTTTAACTGGTGAAGCGAACGCTCCCCGAAAACAGTGGAAGAAAACCTGTATTTGTAGAGCTGGGATTCGCTTTATCCAAAGAATCCAGATTCACTGTAGAGAAGTGTCCTAAGGTTGCGCCAGACGGTGAACAACATCAAGTTTTAGGTAAGGGTGAGAGAACCGAGTGAAAGTGACGGAAGGATGTTCGTTGGTTTAATGCATTCATTCTTTTTTTGTAATTTTTCCTGAAGAAAGATACTGCTGTCATAAGTCAGTTCTTACCTTCTAGAAAAGGGACAATATTAGACCCTAACCATATGCATCTCTAATTCTTTGGGCCATCATCTGTCATCCTAACGGGGCTGTGGGCTAAACCTAGAGTTAAGGGCATAACGGGGCTATCATCCTTGTAGCATTTTCTTGATTTTTATGACTATTTGTATATGTTTTCTTTTGATGTAAAATTTATATGTTGTGTCGTAAGTTTAATAATGATAAATAAACTTACCCATAAATTAAATCAGTGTGCTGGTCAGCTCGTTCTAAATATTTATATAATCATTGTTATAGATTTCCCACGTCTGTGTGTGTAACCGTCGTCACGTGTATGTGCGTGCCCGTGAGTAGATATAATATATGTAATATATGTATATGTGGTAGACTGTCTGACTGCTTAAAAATCTGTCGTAGAAGATAAGAGAGAGAGAGAGAGAGAGAGAGAGAGAGAGAGAGAGAAGATTTTCTCGCATCTCAGAGACAGCCTCTATCACTATTCTATCATCTCACTTGTGGTATCTATTTCCTTTACTAACTCACACTGTGACTCTCACTCATTCCACTCTATTCAGAAGGGACCAACCCAAGTCTTAAATTCTCCTATCTAAAAATCTACGACAGTATTTTTTGAAAGCCTACGCCCCATGGGAAGAGTAGTAATGACGATACTACAAACAGTGAAGTTTAAAACTAAATCGTAAATCCAAACATTTACCTGTAGCGTCTTGGATCTCTAGTATTGCAGTCTCGAATTTTTGTAAAAAGTACTCGAATGATGTTTAAGAAGAAGAAGAAGTTAATCTGAAAGAAAATAATTGATAATAGTTAATATTATTAAATAACTGAAGTTTATGTGATGAACAAAATCTTAGAATGTTCGACCTAAACAACAATTTTTGCTGGTAACACTGTTGAAAGTTTAAAATACAGTAAACCTGGATTAAAGGGACCCCCCGTTTAATGGATTTTTGATTTTATGAATAACATACACAGTCAGTAATAGTCTATTATTGCTTTACGCAGCACATGACATAAGGAGAGGAAGCTGTCTACAAAGATTACAACAAGAGGCGATATAATCATCAGAATTCAACATCCTCCCCTTCCATCAAACAAGTTTTTCCACACTTTTATTAATGTTAGTAATGTTAATGATGCGTATTACTACTACTATACAATGACCTGAAAATGACAGTCAAATACATTACAGTACACTCATGAAAAAAAATATATAAATAGAACATGGACGTGTAGGATTATAAAGTTAAAATGTGCAGCTATGTGCACATATAACAATGATATCACTAACAAATATAAAGGTCACTATAAAACCTTAAAAAATATATTCGTTTTTGAGATATTTTATTTTAACATTTCTCCCGTGTCAAATGTGTTTACCTGGCCACATTAAATGAAGAGCTTCCTATGTAATAGACCTTTTGACAGTGTAAGTAACATGAGTTCTTCAGGGTTACATAGAACTGACCTGTCATATTAAAGCAAATCATGGACAGCCAGTAAACAAACCAGAACAGCAATGGAGAATATGCACAAAACGCACTGGTAATAGTGTATATGGCACACTAAACAGTATTATGATCATCCCCCCCCCCCCGCCCCCCCCCCCCCAACCAGCCAATGTTATTTTACTTTTCCCCATTCTGAGTTTGCCCTCAACATTTCTCCGAACAAGTGGAACGTGATGCCCATAAAATATGGCGTCATTGGCAACCACATCAGGACATGAAGAAGAAAGTTCACTCCAACACACAAAAACTGAATCTTCAACCCCAATATCAAGTCAGTCCTACTGTATAGCTGTGAAACATGGAGAACAACAAAAACAGCCACTACTGTATAGCTGTGAAACAAGGAGAACAACAAAAACAGCCACTACTGTATAGCTGTGAAACATGGAGAACAACAAAAACAGCCACTACTGTATAACTGTGAAACATGGAGAACAACAAAAACAGCCACTACTGTATAGCTGTGAAACATGGAGAACAACAAAAACAGCCACTACTGTATAGCTGTGAAACATGGAGAACAACAAAAACAGCCACTACTGTATAGCTGTGAAACAAGGAGAACAACAAAAACAGCCACTACTGTATAGCTGTGAAACAAGGAGAACAACAAAAACAGCCACTACTGTATAGCTGTGAAACATGGTGAACAACAAAAACAGCCACTACTGTATAGCTGTGAAACAAGGAGAACAACAAAAACAGCCACTACTGTATAGCTGTGAAACAAGGAGAACAGCAAAAACAGCCACTACTGTATAACTGTGAAACAAGGAGAACAACAAAAACAGCCACTACTGTATAGCTGTGAAACATGGAGAACAACAAAAACAGCCACTAAGAACTTACAGACGTTCACAAATGAGTTCTCCGGCAGAACAGAAGGATCGATACGACAACGTCAACAACGTGGAAATGATGACAACAACTAGGCAAGTACCAGTGGAGCAAGAGATGAGAAGACGACGCTGGCCATGGATTGAATACACTTTAAGGAAACATGTTGACAGCATAACAAGACAGCCCTAGTTGTGGAATCCCCTAGGTAACAGAAGTAGCTGCAGACCAAAGAACACATCAAGGAGAAGACAACTGGAGACAGAAATGATAATGATGGAGAAGACATAGAAAGTT
>JAMPIV010013041.1:0-187500 GCA_024509875.1 Oreohelix idahoensis | reverse complement strand
ACAGTAAATAAGACCATGAGCTGATGGTACAGTAAATAAGACCATGAGCTGATGGTACAATAAATGAAGACTTTGAGCTGATGGTACAGTAAATGAAGACTTTGAGCTGATGGTACAGTAAATGAAGACTTTGAGCTGATGGTACAGTAAAGGAAGACTTTGAGTTGATGGTACAGTAAATGAAAACCATGAGCTGATGGTACAGTAAATAAGACCATGAGCTGATGGTACAGTAAATGAAGACTTTGAGCTGATGGTACAGTAAATGAAGACTTTGAGTTGATGGTACAGTAAATGAAAACCATGAGCTGATGGTACAGTAAATGAAAACCATGAGCTGATGGTACAGTAAATGAAGACTTTGAGCTGATGGTACAGTAAAGGAAGACCTTGAGCTGATGGTACAGTAAAGGAAGACCTTGAGCTGATGGTACAGTAAAGGAAGACCTTGAGCTGATGGTACAGTAAAGGAAGGCCTTGAGCTGATGGTACAGTAAAGGAAGACGTTGCATACATTCATTTGGAGGCTTATGCTCCTTGGGGAGCTGAAGGGTGATGATAATGTTGAAATGTCATATGAGGATCATCGTATTGGTAAAACGTTTATTCAAATATGAAGAGAAGAGGAAAATTGGAATTCAATGATGGCAGTCATAATTTGTGGGAAAAGAGACAGAGAGTAGGAAGAGATATTTTTAATTAACATAATGGCATGAAAAAAAGTCCACTTTTGCAAGCATCACTAGGGACACAAAGTTGTGGATAGACATGCTCAATTGTACAAGCTACCACAACACTTGAAAATATATAGAATTTATTAAAATAGCGCATTACATTCATAGTCATTGTGATTTATCTTTTAAAAAAACACACATGCCACATCTTACACAGCTGAATACCGCCAACAGCGTTTGGCATATCTATAAATCTGTATTAAAACTGACTTCTGGGTATTAATATACAAGTGAAGAAGAAAGGCAATAAAATAGATGCAGAGAGGAGACACCTAGCTAAGGAATATACCAGAAAGATGTACCAATGAATTGACCTACATATATAAAGATGGATCAGCATCTAACACTACTAAAAATGGAGGTGTAGGTGTTTACACAAAAGTAAAGAATGGTCAAGAAATACAATGTGTCTCTGGCCACTGGAAAATTCTCAAACAACTGCAAAGCAGAGGCAGAAGCACTAAATACAGCTGCAATTACCATCATGGAAAATAAAGATCTTGCTAGAGACAAGATGCTGCTCCTCGCAGACTCAATGTCAGTCATTACTGCTCTCAGGAACAATAAAAACAATGAATTAGACAGTCTGCCAGAAGTGCTAATGGAAACCAACGATGAATTTTTAAAAAAATAAACGTACAGTGGATCCCCGCCCATTGCAAGATATATGGAAATGAGAAGGCAAATAAACTTACTAAAATGGGAGGAAGGAAAACCCAAACAGAAGACAAGGCTATGAAGAGATAAAGGCAATAATCAGAAATAACTATAGAGAAAAATGGCAGAAGCAACACCCAGAGTCCAGTAATGCAGAACCATATTATACATTACCAAAAAGAGAAAAGTGATCATTTTCAGACTGAGAACTGGCCATTGCAGACTTAGATACCATCTGTTTAACAAACTGAAAATTGGACAGACAGATATATGTCCATGTGGGGGAAGACAAACAGATATATGTCCATGTGGGGGAAGACAAACAGATATATGTCCATGTGGGGGAAGACAAACAGATATATGTCCATGTGGGGGAAGACAAACAGATATATGTCCATGTGGGGGAAGACAAACAGATATATGCCCATGTGGGGGAAGACAAACAGACAGTTCACATGTACTCAAAAACTTTGGGCTCAGTGAGAGGAGCATTGGGGCAGCGTGCCGTCTCCAGCCAAGTTGAGGTAGAAAGTGTTTGGTGATGAGAGAAGCCTGAGACGAATTGCCAGCTTTATACGGAAGATAGATGTGGTTATCCAAGAGCGAACGACGACGAAGAAGAAATATACAAGTACGTTATTTATTATGCAGCAGTAGGTTGATCCGTGAAGAGTTTGGATCCCGGCAGCGTGTGCAACAGCTACACTCCTTTTCAGGTATAGCCCTTAAGAGAGCTTCATCATGCTAACTGATAGACACTAGTAATCCTTTTCAAGACTTAATATTTGTCAATGCTGCACATGCTATTCGTCCTTGTCAGAGCATAATATTTATCGGCACTCTACTAGAGTTGACACCGTTCACTTATTTTTGTAATGCGCCCGGATATAACCACCTGACCATTCTAGGTTAAAAGGTCAGTGTGCACGAGAAGGCAAAAACCTCGAAGAAAAAAGTATGTGTATTAGGCATTGTTCCACAATGAAAGTATTTAGTTTTGATTACATTAAGTTGAAAGTGCATTAAAAATTGTTATTAGTGTTATCTCTCATTGACTGAGTTTGATCTGAAGTCATCAAGTGTTTGCTAGTTACCCATAATTGTATAGTTCCCAGCGGTTGCTATTAAGACAATGAATAAATAGGACAACTCCTTACATAAAGACATGTTATACAAGGTGACTAATATGAGGTTGTGTATGAGGCTGCCAACCTCATCATGTCAAACATATAGCTACAGAAGCAACCATTGCTAGAGCATGTGAACGTTTGGTGCAGTACTCCCGTAAGGAAGCCAGCTGCAATCGTGGCTTCCAGCTCACGGTAGAAGGGGAACGATTACGTAAGTAAGCTTCATCTAGAACCTCTACACTTCACGGTAGAAGGGCAACTACTGAGTAAGTAAGCTTCATCTAGAACCTCTACACCTCACGGTAGAAGGGGAACGATTACGTAAGTAAGCTTCATCTAGAACCTCTACACCTCGCGGTAAAAGGGGAACGATTACGTAAGTAAGCTTCATCTAGAACCTCTACACCTCACGGTAAAAGGGGAACGACTAAGTAAGTAAGCTTCATCTAGAACCTCTACACCTCACGGTAGACGGGGAACGATTACGTAAGTTTCATCTAGAACCTCTACACCTCACGGTAGAAGGGGAACGACTAAGTAAGTAAGCTTCATCTAGAACCTCTACACCTCACGGTAGAAGGGCAACTACTAAGTAAGTAAGCTTCATCTGGATGTTAGAACGATACGTCAATTGTTAAGTAGAAATATAAGAATTAATAGTGAACCCAGACATTGATACTACTTCAGTCTGAGAGATATTAAAGGTACTAAAATACCTTGTTTTTATAAAACTGTAATATCTCTTAAAGTGATGTTGACCTGCTGCAAATTACAAAAGACTGGCAAACACTTCAGGTTACTCACTCTCACCTGTGTACTTATACATTAACACACATACAACACTCCAACAAACCGATATAGATGACACAATAGGAGCATTGAGAATCCAGTAATACCCTTCGTCATGTGTGTTCCAACATCTGCAATAAAAATTTATGAGACAGTTTAACGTCAACGTGCAAGGATAGGTTTTTTTAGTTTTTATATTTAGACACTTCGAAATTAAAATTGGCAATGTTTTAGCAGTTAAGGCTTCTCGAGGGCAAGAAAAAATGCGGAAATTGATTTTAAAATTTAAAAACAAAATAAAAAAACCTATAGCTTATCCTTTCAAAGAACTGAGCAGTCTGATATTATAGGATGACGTACCTGCGTGCAGGAAGGGTATACATGTTAACCAGGAATGACAGTGACACGTATCAACAAAGGTAGGCTTCGTCTATGTTATATCTGCATTTTATTAAATAACTTTAGACTCGTCTTTACCATGAAAACAAGGGTCTCCTTCACTTTTGACATTCTCTCTTGACCCGTAACCAACAAAAGAATCAGGATAACATCCTGTCAAAACTGTACCTGCTAGCCACTAATGATAGCTAGAATATTTATTAAGTTCATCTATATGTAGATTTTTAGTTTAGGATAACAGGCGGGAAAACGAGGCACGTGAAACGATAACTTACAAAGTATTGTTCTTAAATATTCTTGCGATCACCCAGAAGATTATGAAGATGAGAGGAAACACTGTGGGAAAAAAGAAATAAAACCAGTTATCATTTTTACAAGAAAATACATGTTTTAAGGCTTACTTATTTACTTACTTGGTCGTTCCTCTTAAGACGTGAGGTGTAGAGTCCGTTTAAGACATGGATTGTAATTAGATTTTTTAAAGACAAAGTATTCCGTTCAACCGTTATAATTAGGATGTATAGTGTAGTAAATTCAAGATAATAAAATCTGATTTCCGATATTTAAATATAGTATCTTCTCTTCCTCCCCCCTTGTCCACTAAGTCCAAATAGAGTAACACAAAACTGTAAAACTGTTTGAATGTATGTTTGTGTGCCTTTCCCTTTTCAAAAGGAAACAAACAAACAAACAATAAAAATAAGAAGCAAACAAATACAAAGAACAATAACACAAAAAATAGTCTTTCACAACTGCCCTGTTGTTAACAAGGTGAAAAAGTGTGAGAAAGCTTGGGGTGTCCAGGATGACACTCCATCGTCCACATGAGCACCCCATTAGACTACCCCTTATCCTGACACCATAATCGATCCTTATATATTCATTTTAGTTCTTGTTATATACTGTTTTACTAAATTGTGCAATTCTCTAGGTCTGTCTATTCTCAACACCTGTTCCACGGCTGCATGCCTGTAAATAGTCTAATATTGGTTTTTTCTGTTGTTCAAACTTCCTACATTTTAATAGGAAATGCTTTATATTATTTTTTCTAGACACTCTGTACAGTAAGGCTCTTCTATTCTTAAATAGCCTATTCCTAGTTGCAGTCTAAGAAGTTTCTTATATGCTAGGAATTTTTAGTTCTCTAGATACCTGACAAGTTCTTGTTGGAGTCTTGAACAATTTATATGCATGTCTGCCCTTCAGATGTATTTTCTTCTCAGCTGCTCACCCATACTTCAGGTTGTGTTCTCAACTGTCACATATTGCGTGTCTCTGTATTGTTAGTTGATGTCAACTGTCACATATCGCGTGTCTCTGCATTGTTAGTTGATGTCAACTGTCACATATCGCGTGTCTCTGCATTGTTAGTTGATGTCACCTGTCACATATCTCGTGTCTCTGTATTGTTAGTTGATGTCAACTGTCACATATCGCGTGTCTACGTACTGTTAGTTGATGTCAACTGTCACATATCGCGTGTCTACGTACTGTTAGTTGATGTCACTTCGATAATTCGTTATCATTTTCTTTTCGTTGCTTATAGAACCACCACTGCGACTAGTCCCCTTGGAGAGAAAGCCTGCGCCAAGCATTCACAATCTCTTAAGGTGAAGTTTTTCTGTAGCAATTTGTATTTCATGATAAGATTGGCAGACTCATGAACAACACCATAGTAGTCGCCTTGTCGACATGCCTGAGGGAGCAATAATCCTATTCTTTCTTGATCTCATCAGAGACCCCAGAGAACAACACGGGGTGACATTGATCATTGGTGAGACTTAATTGTTGTGGACTAGTAAACGTAAACGCTTTAGTCTGAAGTATCTTGTGTGGTTTCTAGGGGTCCCTGGACACATAAAGAAATGATAGAACCACTGCTCCATCGGGCAAGTAAGAGGCAAGTAATATTAATTTGTGCATGCGCATGGCTACCTTGTCATGTAAAACAAGTTGTAACAGAAACTCATCCTGAATGAACTCCACTAGAATGCTAAGTAATACTAAAAGCAGCAAAATTTTAAAAACACTCACAGTTTCGAATACTTGGGCAATGTGATTACATTAGCGTGTAACTCGTCAAGAAATAACGGCACACAATTATGGTGTGCTATTTCTATGTCATGTTTTGAGAATGGCAGCATTTCTCATATATTAAATTTCTTCCTGTTCATCTTCTTCCAACTTTCCTCTAGCAAGTAAGGTCATAAAACACACTGACAGCTGAAAACTATAATTAACAAAAAGACATTGTAAAAACTATATGTTTGATTTATTAGATTATTGATCTTCATGGGGACTCCATAACATATCATCAGTGCCCAAAGTGATTTTCTATCTAAGCTGTAGAATGCTTTTACATAGGCCACAAATTCAATGTAAAGTGGTGAGTTCGATTCAAGCTTTGTTCGCTTGTTATGCGCAGTGTAACTATCTGGTCAGTACTTTGTGTGTTTTGTCAAAAGCCTGCGTGTTGCGCTTTTCTTTTTTATCTGCCTATGGCCTCATCTAATCTTTTAAGGTTGATTATGTTTAATAATTTCTATGGCACTAATAGTAACATTATTCCTCTGTAATTTGTGCATCGTTACAAATCTCCTTCCCTTAGAAACTTGACCAGGTATCTTTTCTTCCCATCAATTGTTATTTCTTCTTTGGTCCAGATTTCTCCAAGTAAGGTGTATAATATCTCTGTAGATGTGTAAATATTTGATGGTCTATTGCATCTGCATTGGCAGCTTTTACATCTTTTAGAAGTTTTATTGCTTTCTTTACTTCTTCATTATTTTAGATTTCACAGTTGTCTCCTTTTCTGCAGGTTGAATGTCTGGAGGATCTTCTACAGTTAGTATGATTAGTAGTTCCATGAAATGTTTCACTCATCTCTTCATTTTTTTGTAATACTGCTAAGGAATTTTCCATCCGTGCCCTTGATGAGGCTATTTGAAATAAGAAGATGTCTTTGTCTGCTTTTCCAAACTTGTCATTCATGATAAGGGCAACATTTTATGTAAACAAACGAACTACTTACCCCAACCAATAATTATGTACAGTTTAAAGAACTTCGTGGACTGTGAGAAGATGGCGAAAAAGATGAGAGTATGCAGGTACAATCCTTCTACAAAAATCCACATGTAGTTTGCATTAAGTGAGTACTGCCATAGCGTGTTGAGCAACTTGCATTCCCAGTGCTGGAAAAAAGACATGTTAACATTGTTTCCTTACAGCATTGCCACGGGTTGCCTCCCCTTAGCTCTGCAGTAGTGGTCCAACAGTGGCCAAAACTCAAGAGTAACTAATGTGGGTCTTCAAAGGTGTCTACCTTCGCACAAGATTACTCTTGGCAGAGTTGTAGGTAGAAGGATAAGGATGCTTCTACCTCATGGGTGTGTTCACAAGATATTCAGAACAGCGAGAACAATGTTGCATGAGGCTGAGCAAATGTTAACTCTATTATCTGCCGTCAACTTTTGTGACGGATAGGGTTTTCTTATAATTCGTTAGCTCGTTCAAGCTCCCAGCTGAGTTAATTCAGCGAAATTCATCTTATTAATATTGTATAGCTCTGTTTAAGTGTTATTAAGAAATGGTCTGAGACATACTGTTGGGAGCTGCTGGGCGGCGCAGAACAGGTTACAGTTAGCAGTCACGGCTGTGAGCAATCCCATAAAATAATAATGAATGGGTGTTATGCGTGGGAAGTGTGAAGTGAGAGTTGTGATCCTTGGGTTTTTTTCCATTGTGGTGGTGGAAAAGAGAGGCGTGTGTAAAATAGCGAGACGTGTGTAAAATAGCGAGACGTGTGTAAAATAGCGAAACGGGTGTAAAATAGCGAGACGTGTCAAAATGGCGGAAAAAGAGGGAGGTGTATAAAAGGTGGAGAAATGCGAGAAAGGGGAAGGTGTGTCCTTTTGGATTTAGAGAGAGTGGCCTGTGAGTGTAGCCTTGGTGGCTGTGTTTCAGTTCTGGAGCTATTAATATTGTGTAAGCCTTTGTAGGCAAGATATTCTATGCCCGGTGAGAGGACTGGATGTTCTCTGGGTTTGCCGTGGAGGCAAAGTGAATTATTACTGACTAGTGGATTAGCTAGTCGTGGGAGTCAGTAGTTAACTGACTGTACGTCTTGAAGGCCCAGAACTGAATGTACGGGATGTGAGGGCCATGTTGAAGACGGACTTGGGGTAAACGTCCTGAGAGAAACGAAGCGCGAACGGAAGCTGTATGCCTATATTGGATTATATTATCTATTCATTAACATGACATATTCATCTCGAGTTTCTTCATAATAAATGTTCAGAACCGTTGGATAGTGTTCCAGACTTGTCAGTAACGTTGGCTTGAGTGAACCTGTGATTGTTGTATTTACCACGCAGTTATCATATCTCACCAGGTCTACGTCAATGAAAACATGAACCCAGAGAGAGCTGAAGAGTACAGATGATGTGTATACCATCCCAAGACACATGCATCGAAATACAAACACAATATTTAGATCTCAAGGAAAACACCCCCCCCCCCCCCCCAACCCCCCATCCTCTCAACACATACGGATGTAGTACATTCAAAATGATTAAATCAACTTTAGATTTGTATATATATACAAATAACAAATGTAATAATCAATTATGTTTTAACAGTTATAAAAATGAATAATTCCTTATCGAAAAAGTTATCATCACTGGGTGATGTTATGGCGTTAACAATTGGATAGTTCACTTGGCAGCTTTTATGTTTCTACTTAGCTGCCAATGAGTTTGTCTGTTCTACTCCAGCTGAAATTTGGTTCTTTGTAGATGGATGCCTGACTCAAACTCGTCTCTAGTCAAGTTTGAAAGTTGGAATATATATAAGTATATCAACCAATAAAACGGTATTGAATCAGTTCTACAAATTAACGGTTCACAGGAAACAAGGGACGTTTCGGGTTTTACCCTTCGTCAGCCACAGTTACAAACAGGTGACAAGGACAAGAATTACATATAGGTACTACAAAAACATATGATGATGAGTAACATACACCAAATGAGCGATACAAGCAGATGGAAACAGTCAAAAACCACAGTGATGAGCGAAAAAAACCCAATAATAATGCAAGAAAATCGTAAAACCTGAAAGAAATACCGAAACAAGAAAATAAATAATCAACGAAACGAAAAAAAAAAAAGAATAAACAAAACTTTGGAACAAGTAAAAGGTCACCTAGCTAGATCCGTAGATGCTTGGAATTGAACACTGGGTGGCTTGTCTAAGGAAGTTGGAGTCATGGAGTAACTACCACGCTGGTCTCGCGTCTCTACGATCAGTCTGATGATGGTGTCTAGCGTCGACTTCAGACCATTTATACCCTCTCTTGTTCCAGAGATAGTACCCTCAGTCGGTAACACCGACTAGTGTCACAAAAGAAGAGAACAAATTCCCTCTTGAGTACTGAGTTTCCCGACACATACTTATGTGTCCCCCTATTCATATTCCAATATCCCATCAACCTCAGAACGTTACCCTCTCTGAGAATTAATCTTAATCCCAGTGAGCGAAAACTTTCTTTACTTTTAGAGTGAATATGTTTACATTTACATCTACACAGGTTGACAGTGTTAATAATATAATAAGTATGTACATCATTCTCTCATCATTCCCTCCCTGCTCCATATGGAACTTGGGCCTACCTCTGCTTTTAGTTCTCTATAAGAAACTCGCATAAAGCAGTCACCAGCACTGGCAGTGGTGGTTCGTGAAAAAATCATTCTATATGCTGAGGTTGCCAGCCTTTATTGACTTGGACATCCACTTAGCAATTTTCACATATTAATATTCACATGTTTATATATACATATTATTTCACGTGTTAATAATGCAAAACACAGCATTATTGATATAAAACTTACCCCAGATTGACTTTGGGATCACAGACAGACTGCTGGCTCAGAGAAATAGCTAAGGCAACTTGTTGAAGATGCCTCTTACACGTGTTCTGGGGTTGTTATTTTATAATAAACTCCCACTTTGATTCCATGTTTCAGATTCCTCATATTCCGGTTTTCCTTGCTAATAATGGTAGAGTTTTCCTGGGCTTTTAAGTCCTCAAGAATCTCAAACAAGTCTAGTCCGATAAATGGATTCTGGTTGTATTCGTAACTCTGGCTGGTCTAGTTGTCTCTTGACGAGTTGAATTTTCACAGTGTTTTCAACCGACTAAAGTGTCCGGTTATATAGCAACTTTCGTCCCACGCACGTTGTTGTTTACTATTAGACCAGGCTCCAATAAGGAATTTTGTTATGTTTACATCTCGAATGCCGGCCAATAGTTACAATCATGCGTGGTTTGATGGCGTCTATTTAAAAAATTTCCTCATAGGAAAATTCTGCATGTTATAAAAAGGTCACTTTCCGTATAAGGAGTTGTTAGATCAGTCGATTCGCGGTAACTCCCTACATTATCCCAAATAATGTCCTTGTAACACTTCTGTCCAGAAGTTATTACAACATTCCGTCTTTCAGGTGCATGTCTGTAATATGTCCGCAGATGGGTAATTTATCTCCCCGACCTTGTGCAAACACCGACCCTCGTGTAACCATCTGGGCTGTGACTCTTCACGACAGTAATTAGTGAATCACAATCTCCATATCAGGGCTAAATAAACGTGCTGGGCGTACGTCGAGTTTATCGGCGCGGCCAAGGTTTGGTACACGAGAATTTTACCAACCTGACTGTCGGTCAATATTGCATCACCTATCTACTCTCTCAGCAAGGATGGTCAGGTAAACAGTCAAGACGATTGTAGCAACCTCCCCGTTACGGAAGGCTATATGTTGATATAATAGACTGGCACTACTGGCAAGGGCGATGCCAGAAATGTCGGGCTTAAAGTCTCTATTGCCGACTTACAATGTTCAACGAGAATATATAATGGTGGGATGTAGATGGGTCAATGGTAACAGGAACAAACGTCAACTGTGACGGTGGCAAGTAAGTTAAACTGGATTCATGACTTGATTATCAATGTCAACAGTTTATTATACGAAAACGTGGACGCAGACATCATAGTAAGTAGTCATCAATAGTATAAATAGCAGTGTCGAATCATACAGATACTTTCATTATAGATATAGCTTTGTTAATATATGACATCAGTCACGAACTTGGTCGACTTATACAACCGCCGACATTTCAAGGACGGCGGAACGAACGGCCGTTAGGGATTCTAAGATGAGTAATCTTCTTTACGAATATTATGAGTAACATTTAGGAAGTCTTCCCTGAAGATCCGCAAAAACAATGTTAGGATATATATATATATTGTCCAGCAAAACTAGGCACACTCGCGGCACTCCACGACAAGGTCGTGTCGAAGTTCTACTAGGTCTTGACAATTAATATAGGAGTGCCAATACTTGATATACAACTCCAGCCAGGGTTGGCTTAAACGAGCACTCCACACAGGGAGGAATAATAATATATATCTTACTTGAGTCTACCCACAACTTGGGTAGGCTTACAATCAGCTCCGTCCAAAGACGACCGTCTCAGGTCATAGACATTAGGCATCTCCTATAACGTAATTGTTCTTTGACAACAAACCAGAGCGCACCGTGTTGCGCTTTTGTGTTCAACATCGTGTATGACAGCGCGTAAATAATTAATCATATATATATTTTCTTAGATGTGCTCAACATTTAGATTACACGCGCAAAAAGGACTTAACAACGATATATTACGGAAAAGAAGTGCAAACAGTGACTCTAAAATAACCATACTACCGGAGAGGAAAAAAGAGCGAACCCAATTATGTGACAAGCATCTCTATTCCTGCATCCAAACAAAACAAACATGATGTAAATATACGCATGCAACTAATTTGGTTTGGTTTGATTTTAAGGACTATCTTCATTGCACACGGACTACTCCATCAGTGCTTCCATCTCCTCCTTTAGATCACACAAGGAGGATCTCAGCCCAGTGTACGAACTCCGTAGCACTGGCGAGAATCCCAATGGGTGTATATAGGAATCAAACATTCTATAAATATTTTTTCTTTGGTGAGTAGGTTTCTATTTTTTTAATTGTGCCAAGGCAGCGGCCTAATGGCCTACTCTTTACGATTTCAAACTGCCATGGGATTTGTAACGTGCGCAACGTGCACTCCGGACTTCGTATTTAGTCACCCTGGTCCGTTAAGGCTAGGCATCAGATCTCACTACCCAGGAGACCAGGGGAAGTATCACATCATTATAACCACTGGTTGTGAATAAAATGTCCATAAATTACATTCCCTTTACTGAGAATCGAACCCGGTACATTTAGAATTCAATGCTGATGCCATACCACTAAGCCGCTCCGACCCCATGCATGCAAATATTCTACTGCACATTAGAGTGACTGGTTGATGTAAAAAATGGAGTGTGAATGACTTGAAATTACTCGTAATTCTTGCAGTGGTGTTTTGGTATAAAGTATTTAGGCTTAATGGCTTTACGTGTTCTACAAGGCTTGTCCATTTGGGCACAACAGACAATGAATGTTTGAATAGCAATCTCCACTTCTGTCTGTTTATTTGGGTCTGTTTTGTTCTGCCACATGTAGATTTGTCCTTTTTTTCTATTTAATCATTTCTGCTTCTGTCCGCCTTGTCTTCTTTCGCCTGGTATTGTGCATGATTAAATTTTGGTTGGCCATTCATATATCAGCTTCCGTTGCATTAGTGGTGTGCATTGATGTTTTAATATCTGTTGGAGCCCGCCTTTTCTAGACTGCAAACGCGCCATTAACCAGCGATCTCGTGGTCATATTTTCACGCTATAAAGATTAGGTTTGCAAGAATGTCTATTAAATTTTTTTCACTAGAGCAATAAAAGATAAAAATTTCTGACACTAATGAAGCAGAGATAAATATAGCTGTCACAAGATGGATTTTGGTGCGTCCTATTTCCGATCTCTCTTTCACTACGGCTGTATCAGTTATATTTTTGTAATGATTTCATTGCGATTTTGTTTCCGAGTCGCACCCTTTTCTTTCTGTTTGCTATGTAGCAGAGAGCTTGTTTGTTCAAACATCTGACACCCCTTGTTGGTGATAATACATCGCGTTTGCCAGGGTACGGCAAAGCTTTGCTAAGATTAGGCCTGGGTGCGCGGCAGATAAGAGATTAATCGTCTGTGCGACACATTCTGGACAGTCAAGCAGGACATAATCGTTTCCGGTACACCTTGTTACAAAGACATTACTTTAGCGAAAGTAATAATTTGTTACACCTTCCACACATTGTCGTGTGAGGTTACCGATATGTCTGTAAGTTCGCCTGCCGGCAATCGGATGTTTACAGCCCATCTTCAGAAAAGTAATGTTTGACATTTTGCACTTGATGAGTCATGCAAAATATTCAAATCAGATTGGCTGATCGTTTGAGCCCCATAACAATCAGGGTGGGGTAAGGCAGTGAATATAACCTGACACATTTCAGTGTTTTTTCACTGTGAGGTTGACGCTTGCCAATGATACCAGACGCGCCAGTTAGAGTTCAGAAGTTCCATTTATCAGACCGGACACCTTTTATTTGAGTATTTATCAGGACTTACAAAAAACAGCCCAGTAAATCTCTATCATTTTAATAAGGAAAGCCGCTGTCTGAGGAAACTGAAGGAAACACAAGGAGTCAGAAAAGGAATTAAAGTTCAAATTAACGACCCCAAGTACACGTGTAATAAGGCAACTGTCAGTGCCTTTTATTCATCTGAGCAAAAAGTCTGTGAGCCAGGATTAGCGTAAGTTGTGATTTTTACATTCTATATTTTATTACTAACATGTGAACTAACATATATATGTATATTACCATGTAAATTTTTATATGAGAAAATCGCTAGGGGATGTCCCAGTCTTTTGAGCCTTGTAATCTCAGCGTATAGAATGATGATTCATGAACCACCACTGCACGGGCTGGTGACTGCTTTATTGCTAGTTTCTTAAAGAGAACTAAACGCATAAAGAGTCCAAGGTTCCATACGGAACAAGGAGGCAAAGATGAAAGAAATGATGTACATTCTAAGTATAATACTTTCAGTTTCAAACCAGTGTAAATGTAGATGTTAACATATGCACTTTAAAATTAATGGAAGTTTCAAACTTTTCAAATCAGTGTAAGCATAAACGAATACATATTCAATTTATATTGTGAACACTTTTCAATCAGTGGAAATGTAAATGTAAACATATTCTATCTGAGCTATTAACCTTTTCATTTAAATGTAATGTGAAGCTAAAGTTACTCAATTTAAATGCAAAAGAAAGTTTTATCCCGAGGAATTACATTTAATTCTCATCGTGGATAAATTCTGAGATAAATGGGATGGTAGAATAGAAGAAAGGGGACACGTAAGTATGTGTCGGGAAACGCAATACTCAGAAGAGCGTTTCGTTTCTATTCTTTATCATAGTTATTGGTGATACCAGCAGAAACTACTATCTCTGGAACAAGAAGGGACAAGTAGCCTACGCTTTTAGACGAAGGACCAACTTTGTAGACTCTCCTTGACATTTCTGGGAAACGAGCTACACCCGACAACCTTGACCAGCGACGAGCGGGAGCAGTGTAAAAAGAACCAACCCATCAGAATGAGCACAACCGTCATTGGCAGCTAGGTTCCTTATATAAGCTGCCAAAGTGACCTTTTTTTTCATCGTCTCTATTATCCATCAATGATGAAGCTTTTCTTGTAAACTATTCAATTATTTTGAAAATGTTAAAACTTAAGTGATTATTACATTTTGTTATTTGTAATTTTACAAATTTAACTTCGATTTAATCATTTTAAAGTTACTGCATGATTACCTCAGTCAATTTACTACACACACTCTAAACTGAGCTATACCAGAATAAGAAGAATTCCCTGAGTTTAGCAGAGGTGGGGTCTTAAATGAGCTAACATAAACCATTGCTTAATACTTCACAAAAGGTATCTGCAGATTCTAGAATTAACGTGCTGAGCCAAACGCAGCATTTTTTTCGCTTATCTGAATAACTTGTGAAACTTCTTTGTGGTTGAAGCGTCATTAACTCTCTATCTACATATCTGCCAAGAGTAATCTTGTGCGAAGGTAGACACCTTTGAAGCCCATATTAGATACTCTTGAGTTTTGGCCACTGTTGGACCACTACTGCAAAGCAGGGGAGGCAATACCGTCACAATAGCTAAGACGATAATAGCTGTGATAAAGGTATATATGACCAATGTAACTGAGATAAATGTACCTTAGACGATCGTAACTGAGATAAATGTAACTAAAACGACAATAGATAAGATACAGGTAGATGGGACCAATGGAGCTGAGATGAATGTACCTAAGACGAATGTAAATGTGGAAAATGTAGCTCAGATTCAAAAAGCTGAGACGAACGTAGTTGAGATAAATGTATTTGATATAAATTTTGTTGAGATACATTTAGTTGAGATAAATGTAGTTAGATAAATGTAGCTGAGTTTAATGTAGGTGAGATAAATATAGTTGAGATCAATGTAGTTGAGATAAATGTAGTTGAGATAAATGTAGTTGAGATTAATGTAGTTGAGATTAATGTAGTTGAGATCAATGTAGTTGAGATTAATGTAGTTGAGATCAATGTAGTTGAGATTAATGTAGTTGAGATAAATGTAGTAGAGATTAATGTAGTTGAGATTAATGTAGTTGAGATAAATGTAGTTAGATAAATGTAGCTGAGTTTAATGTAGGTGAGATAAATATAGTTGAGATTAATGTAGTTGAGATCAATGTAGTTGAGATTAATGTAGTTGAGATAAATGTAGTAGAGATTAATGTAGTTGAGATAAATGTAGTAGAGATTAATGTAGTTGAGATAAATGTAGTTGAGATAAATGTAGTTAGATAAATGTAGCTGAGTTTAATGTAGGTGAGATAAATATAGTTGAGATTAATGTAGTTGAGATTAATGTAGTTGAGATTAATGTAGTTGAGATAAATGTAGCTGAAACGAATGTATTCGAGAAGAATGAAGCAGAAGTGAGTGTAGCGCTGAGAGGAATGTAGCTAAGACGGTAATAGCTAAGATTAGTGTATCTGAGACTTAATGTAACTGAAATAAATGTACAGTACTTGAGATTAACCGTACGTATTTGAAATAAATATAGCTCAAGCGAGTGTAGCTGAGATAAATGTAGCTACGCGGGTGTTCTGAGATGAATATAGCTGAAATGAATGTAGCTGAGACGAATGAAGCTGAGATTAATGTAGGTGACATAAATGTAGCTGTGATAAATATAGCTGACATAAATATAGCTGACAATAAAGGTCGCTACAATACACGTAGTCGTGACAAATCTAGCTGAGATAAATGAAGTTGAGACAAATGTAGCTGAAAAACATGAAGCTGAGATGTTGCTGCGATAAATTTTAATATAGCTGGGATAAATGTAGCTGAGATGGATGTAGCTGAGATGAATGTAGCTGAGATGAATGTAGCTGAGATGAATGTAGCTAAAATAATTTAATATGAGATAAACGTAACTTAGAAGAATGTATCTGAGACAAATACACATTTTGTGACTAGGATGAATGTAGCTGGGGTAAATGTAGAAGAAATGAATGTAGAAGACATGAGTGATGCTGTATAAATATCGAACTTGAAATTACCGTGCCCTCCTGTATAAATACCAGAGTTCCGTCCTCCGAATACTTGATGTCGCTTGGAAGCGCAAAGTGCCTGACTAGAAGGGTGTTCCTCATGAGTGAGATGATTGCACGGAACATAAATGAGATGAACAAATTAATGTGAACAGTATTTCTCTGGCAGTGAAGCTTCCTGAAATAAATTTATTCCTTGTCAATCATGTGACCAATACTGCATAATAAATTTGTTTTCTTAGTCAAAATATATATGGGAGATAATTTGTTTCAGACGTATAGAAGTGCAGTGGTATGTCAGTGAAGCCACAATCTAAGTGGAGGTCACACGACTAGCTCAGGCACGAGTTGGAGCCGACAAATCGCGCGCACATTTGCATACAGAGAGAGGGGACTTAAAGTAATACAACAGGCAAAGGGAACAAAACAATTTTAGGCAACTACTTTTATCATTTACTGTACCTACACAATTGGCTGCGTCAGTGCTGGTTAAAATATTATCATAATCATCACTTTCCTTTGCGCTGCTTACTGAGCATAGAGTCAATAATGTAACAGGTCCATTTACTGCTCAAAACATTCACACGCTCTTGCTGCCGTGGTTTATGTAGCAATCTGTTTCACGTTTTGAGTTTGCAGCTCCGTGCACTACCTGAAATTGGTCGACTTGTATGACATGCCTGAGGTGCAGTAGGCTTATTCTTTCTTTGCCTCTTGAGAGACCCCCGGAACAGCAGGTGGCGGTTAAAATATGGTAGACTGAATTTCACGGAAATATACTGCAAGGTTTAAAACAAAGGATTCGGAAGTCACGAGACCTCAATAATGACCTCAGTGTTTTCAGAAATGGCTTGACTGAATCGGCACGCCACCATTCACCATCAAACACCGGCACATTTCATGCCTCCATTAATTATTTCCAGTATACTTTAATAAAGTTATTTCTACTTTACTTAATATTATATGTAGTTATTATATAAAATCAGCTGTGTCAAAGCCGGTCAAAACAAGAGGATTAAAATATTCCAGGAAATGGAGCTGCAGGCAAAAATTTAAGCTTTTTACAATGAGTGGAGCAAAGAGATTTTGAGTGTCAAGGATTTGAAATATTCCACTCACATTTGATCTTAAATAAAAGTGGTCAAAAATGAATAACAATCAGTGGCATAAAAATATTTAAGTTAAGCAGACAGAAAAATTAATAGATTAGATTAGATTGAGAGATAGGCAGGCAGGTATGCTGCAAGGCAAGCAGGTAGGTAGCTAAGAAGGTAGGCAGGTAGGTAGGTAAGTAAGTAGGTTGGTAGGTAGGTAGGCAGGTAGATCAGACAGATAATCGAAGAATATGCCTGTTCTTTTAAAAGTATTCCTGTCGTCATTACATCCAACTATAACATAATTACTCACTTGAAGAAGATCATTATTGTTGTGGCTACAATCAAAGTACCCAGAGATAAGGCGTATCCGACGGTGGATATCTGAATCACAATAGGTATGTGCTCCTAGGTATGAAGGAAACAAAAGAATACAGGCCAATATACACGTGAGACCACAGTAAACGCCAGCGATCATATTTATTTGATCTTGTATCCACGGTACCTGAAAGCCCTGACTCATTTTACTTCAGTTACAACATGTTTGATGTCATAATGTGGAAAATGTCTGCCTACTTTGTTTCAGTGTAGGAAGTTTTTTTTCTCCTTTTATCTCCTTTAAACTCTAACGAGGCTGGCTCACTTGGGTCATAACTTCCAAGTGTCAACTTCTTGTTTTTCAACCCCGCCTGCGATGGAATTGATCCCACTCCATCTTGGTTGCAGTTTCAAATTCACGTCAGATTTTATCCATTCTACCAATCTAAGGTAGTCGTGAAAGTAAAAAATGTACGGTCCTGAACTCCTTAGCCCATTGTGGTTGTTCATCAGCTAGCATAATGCCTTTTCCGTAGTTCTGAGATTTACATAAGTAAGACGACGTAGGGAGACGCAGTTTCCTCTTCATGAAAAATGTTCGTCCTTGGTTTAAGTCTGCCTTTGTTTCTTCAGGATGTCACTAATATAGTGTGCAAAAAAAAAAGTTAAGGATCCCGTTACACGCCCATTGAGGCATATTGGGAAAATGATGTTAGGCCATATTTTCTCGACCATTGGCAGACTAGGGGTGATGTGGTCAGCATCACGCCGGCGGCCTTAACCTTCCCAGATTTGCTCTGGTACCGATTTCATGAGGCTGTGTCGACCCCGGAGTCGTTTGCGGTCTAAAAAATCCAACTTCAATTGGGGATCGAACCATGTACCACCAAGCTAGGAACGCCAGTGCACTAACCACTGTGCTACCGTGGCTCCCTAATACTGTATAGTGTAAGCATCACAATAATCTTCGTCAAGTTTGAGGACAATTGAGAAGCGGCGTCAATGAACACATGAAAAGTGTTGTATGATGATAGCAATGGCAGCACACCTCGTACGGAAAAAATACATCTCCCGATGGCACATAATCATAATAATTATCATCTCCTTTTTCACTTCTTACGGAATATATACTCACAAATACACCTGGCCCTCTTTTGTTAAACCTGCGTAAAAGCGCATGCCCCTGGGGTGGTTATTTCTGAGCTTTTTGTTTTTCATGCTGAGGTTGTTGAGCCTCGCGCACAACATTACACTATTCCATTTTTACCACGATTGCCCGAGGAAGCAAAAGTCTTATTTTTTCTTTGTCTCCTCTCAGATTCCCAGGAACTGTACTTCACGGAGAGTGACAATCATAGCTTTAATGGATAGTCAGGGTCCTTACTGGTTTCCAAGTCGTTAACTAGCTTATGTTGCTTTGTAAATACCGCTTGTGCACATCGTTGGCAATATCTCAGGTAACTAACTCTCTTGGATAAACAACTTAAATACGTGAATGAGCTAGGAGAAATTCTACTTAAGGGAATAGCCGTCTCTAGAACACAATGACCGAACTGTGAGTGAGACAGAAGAACCTGAAAAGATTAACGGCTCACAAAGCGAAACAACTAAGTTTGTGGCACACTACAGGCCTATCGGAACGTAGAAAAAGATAAGGGCTGACCACCGTGTAAGAAATTGGGACCTCGCTATGTATATATCTTATTATCTACAACATAAATATCGTTGGAGATCTATTGCAGCCAACCTTAGATGTGAAGATGGCCTTTGGTCAGTTATTTCAGGTAAGAAGCTATCCGGACAGAAAATAATAGGGATTAATTTCACAATCAGCACTAGTTTTCCCCTTTATGCAAGTGCATTAGATTCGGGAGCACGTGGGGCATGAGTCACAGGTGTCATTTTCTGGGGACAGTCAAAGGCTAAGGTAGGCAACCCGAAATAAATGCCCGTTGAAATCGGTGTACTGGGCCACAGGCCTAACGAAACAGTACAACGTACGCCGCTCCATGATGACGTCATTACACCAAAAGCAAATTGTCAATAACTCCGTAGCGTTCCGCTGGGCTACACAGAGGCAAAAGGCTAGAATTGCTGACAAAGCTCACAAAACACTCAGCATTCTGCAGTGGAATGCGGAAGGAGTTCGCAACAAACAAACAAAATTTTCTTATTGAAACAGGTGATGGAAGGAATGGAAACATGATTATGAAACAACACTTCTGCCTTGCAAGTTCAGTAGAGGTCTAATCGCAACAATAAAACCCCTGCTTTCTATAGGGAACAAGAAGGATGTATGATGATAATGATATTTGTCCTTGTATTATTTTTACACCTGAGGAAAGTGTAACTTGATCTTTTTGAAATAGTGAAGAGTCTGATTTCTTATTTACCTCTAATGTTTAACTATAGATTAGATATTACAGACTTACATATTCTACAATAAAAGAAATTCAACTGTTCTGGGGTTATATACACAGCAAATAAACTACAACAACAAACCCCACAACAATAAGTTTAGCTCACTCAGTGGCGGTTTTAGATAGTGCGAGGCCTTCCTTAGGCAAGCGTGAACTTGCGAGGCCACTTTATTTTAGACAAGCATGTACTGTACTTGTGCCCGCAGTACCTAAAGGCTCAAGCCCCTTGCCAAAAGCCTATGCTGCCTATGTCTAAAACCGCCACTGAGTCAGAGGCGGGCCTATGAATTTTTCAAGGTGGTGTCATGTCTCGGGATGCGCCCAAATTTCTTGGTTTTTTTAAATTTATGTTAAGTACAAATGGGGGCTTAGCGAGTTGTTGTTGTTTTTTTTTCCGAAAGAAAAAAAGCAAGAATATAGGCATAGAGTAATCGACACACGTTATTTAAGAAATGAAATTAAAGTAAACATAAAAATAGTTATAATGTAAACTACGAAACAATCCAGTTTCAATTCTTATTTTAAAATGTAATCTTTTAAATATCTTCCCTGGACGGCCACCGCTCGCACCACCCAAGAGCCGACTCTACACTGAGTCCACTAACAATCGATGTAGATGGTGACTGGACTAACCTCAATGATCGCTGGCACAGAAGAGTCTGTTTTCTTCATGCAGTTTTTAAAGTCTGTCCAGGAACTGTTGATTTTATCACTGGGGCGTTTCCCCCACGTCCCGTCTTTTGTGCAAGACCGTATGGCTTTTTCTAAAGATGTATAACACATTTATTAATGAGCCTGTTAAGTCATTGTCTAGTGATACGTCATCGATGTACAAGCACGATCTACAACTACTGAAAATTGTATAAATACCTATACACTGTTTACATCTGCTTCATAAAATACATGAAAATAGAAAACACACGCAGAGGATCGAAGGCAAAGCAGAAAAATATTTAAAGTAAAAAGACTATTAGGAATAACAAGAGTATTTAGAAGAACTGAACTGTTACGAAGCCTGATTTTGGGGTAGTGCTGTGGTGTATTGTAAGCTATGGCTATAGGTGTGTTCAAAGACCACAGCTGTAACAGCCCGTAAACATATCCAGATCCTGGTGACAAATAATCTCACAACTCGTCTATAAACTGTTGCCGAACAATTTAATAACGATAACGATTCAAGGTTTAGTGTGCAACAGACTCAATCAAATGTAATCCCCACTTTGATACACTAAGTACATGTTAATAGATGCATTTAACAAAGGCTCTAAGGTGTAACAAGACTAGAAGTACAAGACTATAAGAGGTAACAAGACTATTTAGAAGAAGACAATTAGGAATAACAAGAATATTTAGAGTAACATAAATACTAGAAGTAATATGATTATTAGAAGTAACATGAATATTAGAAGTAACATGAATATTAAAAGTAACGTGAATATTAGAAGTAATATGATTATTAGAAGTAACATGAATATTAGAAGTAACATGAATATTAGAAGTAACATGAATATTAGAAGTAACATTGTGACGTATGAAAATCGACCTCTCTTTAATTTCCCCCCCCCCCCCTTTTCTCTCTTACACGTAAAAACAACTCGAGTGCTTCCCACGCTTATAAACTATCGGGCTAGCAGCCACGATATTCGCTCTTTTGTTGTCTTCTCTCGCGGAGGTATCTCTTACTGACATTCCCACAGAAAGGCAGACCCCCGGAGATCAGGTTACAAGGTCAAGAGCCGAGATCAGCAACCTCTGTTTAATACCTGATAATAGAATGGACGAAGAAATTCGCAGGTGCGTTTGCCAGTCATGGGAACATGGGCCGATTCAGTATATTAACGCAGTTTTAGAAAAACTCTTTATCAGTCTGGCCCCAGGAATTGGTGATATCTTCTAGCGCGAATCTTGGAGTTTTATATAAAGATAATTCCTTTTAGATTTCGTGGAGAGTGTCAATTTTTCCTTGTGTGGCGGTAATCATATAATAATTAGAATTTTGAGTGTCTTAACGTGTTAATGTTCTCACTGGGATTTCTGTGTTTATTAAATAAGCATATTAAATAGTTCCAGCTGTAATAAGTAAATTTAATTTCTTGCTATTCCCCCAGTAAGAGACGCTTTAAATTAATTAATATACGCTAGGCGACTGATAATTAGAGATAAATATACTTTTATTCATCATGCGTAATTTTGTGTATTACTAGAGTTTTGTGGGCTTTAAATATAATTTAATACCGGAGTGATCTAGAGGTCTTACCTAACGAGTGTAGAATATAATAATGATATCATTGTTAAAATGTTTGTTTTTTCTACATCTAGGCGATCAACCCTGCGATCTAGCGGTCTGAATAGCTCCAGAAACATTCTTAAAATATTATTGGGTCCTAGATTTGGACCTGTGCGGTTCTCTTGTGGTTTTTCTTACAGAGAGAAAGTCCCCACATATAAACATTTTAAAGAATATAAAAATCAGAACTGGACAAGAAATTACCCAGATTGTTCACAGCAAATCTGATCCGCCTGTGGTGGCCAAATATCTATATATAAACATTGTTTCCAGAATATTGACTATCGTAGTTTTTTTCTTTTCTCAAGTGGATTTATCCAGAAAAAGGAATACTTGGGTCCATAACCGGCACCCAACCCCAGAGTGAGAGATAAAAACAGATAGGAGATCCTTTGCTTATCCTTATTGGTTTTCTAACAGTGTACCCACCAGACATTTTCCTTAAATATCGGTTATCTGTGTGCTGCCCATGGTGAACATTTTTGATCGCAATATATATTTACCTGCATTACCTGACGTGAACTTTTTGACACATAATATTAGCATTATTTAAGCGGACGTTCCCCATTAGGAAAAATTAATCATTCTTGGAGGAACTGGGGTCCCTTGGATAGCACCACCCTGAAATATGTCAAAGATACACAGATGTGTTAAAGAGTAGTAGGTAAGTGTGATTGCTGATTGCTTGTTGCCACAGACTGACAGACTGTAAGAAAGAGAAATGAATATTTCATATTTTGTATAATCATTATACTCACTTCAGTCTTTTCGGGTTCGCAAATACTGTTATATCATTTTCTTGTCTTCTTTGTTTCAGGATAGATTAACTAGAGACTTGGTTCTTTTACTTTATCGTCTATCCCTATATATATTATTATTAACTGTAATCTTTGGGTTAATTACCTCTGTCAGGATCTACTTTGGGATTCCTTTACAGTAGAGGAGAGCCTATTGGGTTAATACATTTTCTTGCATTTTTTATGTCTGTAAACTATACCTTCTGATAGATAATATTGTTGTATGTGATTTCTTTAAGATAATAAACATAATAAACCTAAGTTATCGTGTTGGTCAAACCCCTGCCCAGTATATGTTATCCATAGCTTGGTTCACGTCTGTACGTATTATGTCACAGAATTGTGTATATGTAAGTGGAGTGTAACTCGTATATATATGTACCAGGAGAGAAAGGGAGTCTAGTTAAATATTGTCGTGAGATAGGCTGGGATTAGAGCAATTACTCAATCCAGAGACTGTCCTTTCTCTTACACTCTCACCCCCTTGTGAAAAATAAAGCTATTTCTTACCCCTTATTCTCACATAGTTTACCATTATCACCTCTGCTCAGACGGGACCTTAAACATCTTCAACCTATCTCAATAAAATCTACGACATAAATGGTTGGCTCGTCGCGAGATTAAGATCCAAGTTTGAGTCTAGATAAATGTCTAAAGTCTGATACTGAATCAGATTTTTCATCTAGATAGAGTGTGTTGTGAGTTTGTCTTGTGATTTAAGGAATAAATAATTACCCCCTAGACAACGCTCTTAGTTACTGGGTGTTTGACCATACACACATATAGGATTTGTTTCTTTCCACAGCAATAGTTACGGGAAACTTGTTTTGATAATAATCTTTGTTGAATATATGATATTTGGTAATTTTGTAACAGACCGCTATTTCGCGTGATTGTTTATCAATCACTAGGGGTTTTTTTTGAAGCAGCAGAGTTGAGCTAAGCAAAGGACGGCTTGTTCTGACTTTTAGTCAAGTTAATAACGTCCCTTCTCTTAACTGACTTCAGTGGGCGAGTTTTGGGGTGGAGTTTAATTTTTTTAAGGAAATTTTTTTTTCTCCTTAAATTGTTTTTAAATAAAAATATTTTTCTCCACCGTTAGTAATAGTAGTTTTTCCAGGTTATCTGATCTACCACTTTTGGATTAAGTCGTCTGTATTAGGAGCCTAAGTGCCAGAGATAACAGCGATAGATTAGTAAACTGATAACAGGAGGAGGTATCTCAGGGTAAAGAATAACATCTTTGCTGGTTTTTCTCATAGACGGCTAAGGATATAGTTTTTCTCCTTCTTTCCTTCTTTTTTCCTCAGGTGAGTGGCATTCAGTTCTCTAACATGGCTGAGCGTGTAAAACTTAGGACTATGCTGAGAGAGGAAGCAAGGGAGACAGGATTGCAAGGAGAGGAAGTGACCGCGTTCGTCAACACAGAACTTAACCGATATGACGCGAAGCAGAAAGTAGCAGAAGCTAGAGAGAAGGAAGATAAAGCGGATAGGAAAGAAGCGGAAGAGCGTCAATCTCTATTAGAGCAGAAGAAAATTGAGGCAGAGATGGAAGCTCGCAGGGCAAATGAAAGAGAGAAGGAGAGACAATACGAGGAACGAGAGAAGGAGAGACAGCACGAGTTGGCGCTTAAGGCTCTAGAAGTCCAAAGTCGCGGGGCTGCCTCTACTTCCAGCAATGGAGAGCCGTCATCTCCCCATTCATCGTTAACTGATCACTCCAGCACTCATTCTCCCCAACTCACAGCTATGTCTTTCGCCCTGGAACCCTTCCCAAGCCCCAATGAGAAAATTGACTCGTTTCTAGAAAAATTTGAGAGAATGGCAAATCTGTATGGGTTAGAGAGTTCCCGGTGGTGCCTAAAGCTTTCACAGGCTTTGAAAGGTAGTGCTTATGAAGTCTACATGAAACTGGGAAGCAGTCAAGACAACTACGACATGCTAAAGAAGGCTTTACTGGAGCGTTTCGAAATGAACGCTCGCAAGTTTCTGCAAATGTTCAGAAACAGCAGAAAGGAGAGCACTGAAACATTTCAGCAGTTTTCTTCACGGCTGAAGGGATATTTGACAAAGTGCATGGAGCTTTCCGAGCTCCCTCTCACCTACGAAGGTCTTGAGGAGTTCGTTCTTATAGAACAAATAAAAACCACTTTGTCAAGTGAAACCCGTAGATTCCTGGCTGAACAAGGCGCAGTCAAGTTAGATGACATTCTCAGTAAGTCTGAACGGTACATAAATGCTATGGCCGAGCTTCCCAGCACCAAACGCAAACCGACAGATGAGCCTGCTCGAAAAAATAATCTAGAGCAGTCTTCCCATTCTTCCCATCACCATAACCAACGAGAAGCCGTACCCCAACATCCTCCACAGGAAAAATCGAAATTCTTCAAAACCAGATATCCCACCCACAACAATCCTGATCAACCCCACCGTCCTACGTGGCAGCGCGGCCAGAAAGGACAGGGTGACAAAGGGAAAACCCCTGCGCACGGGACATCTGATCAGGGCAAGCACACCGGGCCAAATCGCATCGGATGCTTGCAAACAGCCTCGCAAGGAAGAATCAATGTCAGTGATTCTCAACCTGAGGGGGAGAGGCCCTCAACGCGAGGAACTGTTATTTTGAACGGGACTTCAACATCTTGTCTTTTTGACACGGGTTTATCCTTTGACTGTATAGTCGCAAGGCACCTGGTCAAACCCGGTCAAGAGACAGAAGACACCGTCAAACTTAGTGGAGTTTTCAAGAGTGATGCACCCAGGACGCTTCCTATCGCACTGGTAGAAATACACTCTGATTTTGTCAGAGGTGTTATTAAAGCGGCCATTATGGATGATCCTATCTACCCAGTTATACTTGGATGTAGATACGTGTTTATTGGGAGACCGAAAGAGCCGATTGTGGCAGCAGTAACCACAAGAGGGCAAGCCCAGAAGGAACGGGAGCCTGCGCCAAATGTGTTACCTAAGGAACTAAAAGAGGCGCAACAAAAGGACCCTACCTTGGAGCCCTGCTTTAGGAAACTGCCCATGGCTAAGGACCCCAGACACAACGGAGACATCTTCTCTAAGGATGGTGTACTGTATCGCAGAACGGGCAAACCTGATCAAGGGCATAACCAGCTCCTAGTACCGAGACAGTACAGAGACCAAATCTTAGAAATGGGGCACTCTCTTCCCTTTAGCGGACATATGGGACAAAACGCCACTATTCAGCGAATACAAACCCACTATTGGTGGCCAGGAATGAACTCTGACATTATCAGGTATGTGAAATCCTGCGCCCAGTGCCAACTGGTAGCACCCAAGCACTTGACACCCCCAGTACCCATGGGTGAAATGCCAGTAGTGGGGACTCCATTTGAACGGGTTGCAGTCGACATTGTAGGACCCTTAGAAAGGACTAAACGAAGGAACAGGTTTATCCTGACCTTAGTCGACACATGCACTATGTGGGCAGAAGCTATACCGCTAACATGCACGGATTCCAAGCATGTCGCAGAAGCCCTCGTGCAAATCTTTACACGGTTGGGATTCCCTCAACAAGTTTTGACGGACAATGGATCCCAATTCCGTAGCCTGTTAATGGAGGAGATCTTTAAGATCTTGAGGGCCAAACACATCCACACAAGCCCCTACCATCCGGCCGGAAATGGGCTCGTGGAGCGCTTCAACGGCAGCCTCACCATGATGTTACGTAAGCTGGGACAAGAGAAACCTGAAGATTGGGACCTTTTCATTCCTGCAGCCTTATTCGCCTACAGGGAGGTTCCCCAGGCATCTACAGGATTTCCACCAGCTACACTTTTATTCGGCAGACCTATTAAGGGGCCGCTAGAAGCCTTACTTCGGTCCCTGACAGACCATAAGGCTGACGAGACAGTCGTCTCAGCAAGCAAATATGTATCAGAGCTCAAGGAAAGGTTACAACTAGGATGGGACCTAGCAACAACCAACCTTAAGAAAGCACGCGCAAAGCACGCTCAACGATACAATAAAGCAGCGAAAGAGAGAGAACTCCAACCAGGGGAGAAAGTTTTGTTGCTACTTCCAACCGGAAACAACAAACTTCGCATCGGATGGCAAGGGCCGTTTACCGTCCTTAAAAAGATCTCCCGCACTAACTACAAGATCTCTATTAAAGGAAAGGAGAAGGTCTACCACGTAAATCTGCTAAAGAAATACTTGGAAAGACCGGTGCCGTCCTCCGAACATCTCCTGGCGGTCGCCATAGCGACGGAAGATGAGGAAGATGACGATAGTTGCATGGAGTATCCATTGCAACAAACGGAATCTTTCAAAGATGTCAAATTCGGCGAAAATCTCTCGGAAGCACAACAGACAGAAACCAGGGCGCTACTGAAACAGTACACTGCAGTCTTAACGGATGTACCTGGTCGAACAAATCTCATAGAATTCGATATGAAACTGACCAACGAAACCCCTGTTCGAACCAGAGTTTACCCCATTCCGTACGCTAAAGCTGATGCACTACGCGGAGAGATAGACAAGCTGCGTCAAGCAGAAATTATCAGTGAGTCTACCTCTCCTTATAGTTCGAGTGTAGTACTGTTACAGAAGCCCAATAAGGAAGTTCGGCTGTGCATAGATTACCGTTTACTTAACACAGTAACGGAATTCCAGCCCGAACCTCTACAGAGCGCTTCTGAGCTGTTCACTAAGCTTAGCAAGGCAAGAATTTTCTCAAAGATTGACTTGAGTAAAGGTTACTACCAAATACCAGTCAAGGAGGAAGTTAAGCCTTTGTTAGCTTTTAGCACCAGTGAAGGACACTACACTTTCAACGTAATGCCGTTCGGATTGCACAACGCACCAGGAGTCTTCACCAGAATGATGAGGAAGCTTTTAGAACCCTTGCAAAGTCCCCATATCCATAATTTCATGGATGACATATTAATTGCATCGGAAAACTATGATGAACATATTGCTACGGTTGCTATGCTCTTCAGGCGACTACAGGAAACTGGTCTCACAGCCAGACCTAGCAAATGTCTCATCGGATTTCAAAAGCTAGACTTCCTGGGACATACCATTTCTCAAGGCTGCATGTGGCCAGTTACCAAGAACATTGAGAAAATAGTTGCAGCAAAAAGACCCCGAACGAAGAAAGACACCCGTTCTTTTCTATCACTGTGTGCTTACTATCAGAAATTTATCAAGAATTTCAACGGGCTAACGGCACCCCTTACTGACCTTACAAAAAAAGGGCGCCCGGACAAGGTTATTTGGGATTCGAAGTGCGAACAAGCTTACGTCACTTTAAAAGGTCAATTGTCTGAATACCCCATTTTGAGACTACCTGACCTCAAGAAACCTTTTATATTGCGGGTCGACGCTTCGGGTCAGGGCATCGGGTCAACCCTGCTCCAAGCAGATGACACCGATCCGAATCTGTTATTTCCAGTTGCGTATGGCAGCCGTAAACTGAATGCTGCAGAACGTAACTATTCCACCGTCGAAAGAGAGTGTCTAGCACTTGTTCATGGCATAAGGAAATACCATGAATATCTTTACGGAGTAACATTCACGGTGCAAACAGACCACGCTCCTTTAGCTTTTCTTGGGGCGAATAAGGAATTCAACGCGAGGATCATGCGCTGGGCCTTGCTACTAAGCGTGTACTCTTTCAAAGTGGAATACATTCCGGGAAAACAGAATGTGGGAGCAGATTTTATGAGTAGAAATTGGAGCACGGAAGAGGAGGTGGAAAGCGAAAACAACAATCACCTGCAAGTTACTGATCAAGAGAGCTCCATTGTCATAAATGAAACATGAAATGGTTTCATGTCTTCAAGAGGGGACGACTGTGACGTATGAAAATCGACCTCTCTTTAATTCCCCCCCCCCCCCCTTTTCTCTCTTACACTAAAAACAACTCGAGTCTTCCCACGCTTATAAACTACCGGGCTAGCAGCCACGATATTCGCTCTTTTGTTGTCTTCTCTCGCGGAGGTATCTCTTACTGACATTCCCACAGAAAGGCAGACCCCCGGAGATCAGGTTACAAGGTCAAGAGCCGAGATCAGCAACCTCTGTTTAACACCTGATAATAGAATGGACGAAGAAATTCGCAGGTGCGTTTGCCAGTCATGGGAACATGGGCCGATTCAGTATATTAACGTAGTTTTAGAAAAACTCTTTATCAGTCTGGCCCCAGGAATTGGTGATATCTTCTAGCGCGAATCTTGGAGTTTTATATAAAGATAATTCCTTTTAGATTTCGTGGAGAGTGTCAATTTTTCCTTGTGTGGCGGTAATCATATATATATTAGAATTTTGAGTGTCTTAACGTGTTAATGTTTTCACTGGGATTTCTGTGTTTATTAAATAAGCATATTAAATAGTTCCAGCTGTAATAAGTAAATTTAATTTCTTGCTATTCCCCCAGTAAGAGACGCTTTAAATTAATTAATATACGCTAGGCGACTGATAATTAGAGATAAATATACTTTTATTCATCATGCGTAATTTTGTGTATTACTAGAGTTTTGTGGGCTTTAAATATAATTTAATACCGGAGTGATCTAGAGGTCTTACCTAACGAGTGTAGAATATAATAATGATATCATTGTTAAAATGTTTGTTTTTTCTACATCTAGGCGATCAACCCTGCGATCTAGCGGTCTGAATAGCTCCAGAAACATTCTTAAAATATTATTGGGTCCTAGATTTGGACCTGTGCGGTTCTCTTGTGGTTTTTCTTACAGAGAGAAAGTCCCCACATATAAACATTTTAAAGAATATAAAAATCAGAACTGGATAAGAAATTACCCAGATTGTTCACAGCAAATCTGATCCGCCTGTGGTGGCCAAATATCTATATATAAACATTGTTTCCAGAATATTGACTATCGTAGTTTTTTTCTTTTCTCAAGTGGATTTATCCAGAAAAAGGAATACTTGGGTCCATAACCGGCACCCAACCCCAGAGTGAGAGATAAAAACAGATAGGAGATCCTTTGCTTATCCTTATTGGTTTTCTAACAGTGTACCCACCAGACATTTTCCTTAAATATCGGTTATCTGTGTGCTGCCCATGGTGAACATTTTTGATCGCAATATATATTTACCTGCATTACCTGACGTGAACTTTTTGACACATAATATTAGCATTATTTAAGCGGACGTTCCCCCATTAGGAAAAATTAATCATTCTTGGAGGAACTGGAGTCCCTTGGATAGCACCACCCTGAAATATGTCAAAGATACACAGATGTGTTAAAGAGTAGTAGGTAAGTGTGATTGCTGATTGCTTGTTGCCACAGACTGACAGACTGTAAGAAAGAGAAATGAATATTTCATATTTTGTATAATCATTATACTCACTTCAGTCTTTTCGGGTTCGCAAATACTGTTATATCATTTTCTTGTCTTCTTTGTTTCAGGATAGATTAACTAGAGACTTGGTTCTTTTACTTTATCGTCTATCCCTATATATATTATTATTAACTGTAATCTTTTGGGTTAATTACCTCTGTCAGGATCTACTGTGGGATTCCTTTACAGTAGAGGAGAGCCTATTGGGTTAATACATTTTCTTGCATTTTTTATGTCTGTAAACTATACCTTCTGATAGATAATATTGTTGTATGTGATTTCTTTAAGATAATAAACATAATAAACCTAAGTTATCGTGTTGGTCAAACCCCTGCCCAGTATATGTTATCCATAGCTTGGTTCATGTCTGTACGTATTATGTCACAGAATTGTGTATATGTAAGTGGAGTGTAACTCGTATATATATGTACCAGGAGAGAAAGGGAGTCTAGTTAAATATTGTCGTGAGATAGGCTGGGATTAGAGCAATTACACAACCCAGAGACTGTCCTTTCTCTTACACTCTCACCCCCTTGTGAAAAATAAAGCTATTTCTTACCCCTTATTCTCACATAGTTTACCATTTTCACCTCTGCTCAGACGGGACCTTAAACATCTTCAACCTATCTCAATAAAATCTACGACAAACATGAATATTAGAAGTAACATGAATATTAGAAGTAACATGAATATTAGAAGTAACATGAATATTAGAAGTAACATGAATATTAGAAGTAACATGAATATTAGGAGTAACATGAATATTAGAAGTAACATGAATATTAGGAGTAACATGAATATTAGAAGTAACATGAATATTAGAAGTAACATTAATATTAGAAGTAACATGAATATTAGAAGTAACATGAATATTAGGAGTAACATGAATATTAGGAGTAACATGAATATTAGAAGTAACATGAATATTAGAAGTAACATGAATATTAGGGATAATATGAATATTTAGAATCACATGAATGAGAAGAAAGAATTGAGGCTCTCGAGATGTGGATATATAGAATAATGGGGCACATCTCATAGAAAGAGAAGAAAGAATTGAGGCTCTCGAGATGTGGATATATAGAATAATGGGGCACATCTCATAGAAAGAGAAGAAAGAATTGAGGCTCTCGAGATGTGGATATATAGAATAATGGGGCACATCTCATAGAAAGAGAAGAAAACAAATAAGGAGGTATTAGAAAACCTAGGTATAAAAGAGAACTAATGAGGGAGGTCAAAATTAGCAGCTAAAATATTTTGGCCACATAAAAAGGCATAAAACTTTGCAGAAGACCATAATAGAAGAAAGAGTTGAAGGCAAACGTGCAAGTGAAAGACAGCGCTATAAGTGGGAAAATAACATCAAGAGATGGACAGGAAAGAGTCTGTCAGAGTGCACCATCAAGACACCAAGACAAGAGACAGGAAAGAGTCTATCAGAGTGCACCATCAAGACACCAAGACAAGAGACAGGAAAGAGTCTATCAGAGTGCACCATCAAGACAAGAGGCAGGAAAGAGTCTATCAGAGTGCACCATCAAGACAAGAGACAGGAAAGAGTCTATTAGAGTGCACCATCAAGACAAGAGACAGGAAAGAGTCTATCAGAGTGCACCATCAAGACAGGAGACAGGAAAGAGTCTATTAGAGTGCACCATCAAGACAAGAGACAGGAAAGAGTCTATTAGAGTGCACCATCAAGACAAGATACAGGAAAGAGTCTATCAGAGTGCACCATCAAAACAAGAGACAGGAAAGAGTCTATCAGAGTGCACCATCAAGACAAGAGACAGGAAAGAGTCTATCAGAGTGCACCATCAAGACAAGAGACAGGAAAGAGTCTATCAGAGTGCACCATCAAGACAAGAGACAGGAAAGAGTCTATTAGAGTGCACCATCAAGACAAGAGACAGGAAAGAGTCTATCAGAGTGCACCATCAAGACAAGATACAGGAAAGAGTCTATCAGAGTGCACCATCAAGACAAGAGACAGGAAAGAGTCTATCAGAGTGCACCATCAAGACAAGAGACAGGAAAGAGTCTATCGGAGTGCACCATCAAGACAAGAGACAGGAAAGAGTCTATCAGAGTGGACCATCAAGACAAGAGACAGGAAAGAGTCTATCATAGTGCACCATCAGGACAAGAGACAGGAAAGAGTCTATCAGAGTGCACCATCAAGACAAGAGACAGGAAAGAGTCTATCAGAGTGCACCATCAAGACAAGAGACAGGAAAGAGTCTATCAGAGTGCACCATCAAGACAAGAGACAAGAAAGAGTCTATCAGAGTGCACCATCAAGACAAGAGACAGGAAAGAGTCTATCAGAGTGCACCATCAGGACAAGAGACAGGAAAGAGTCTATCAGAGTGCACCATCAAGACAAGAGACAGGAAAGAGTCTATCAGAGTGCACCATCAAGACAAGAGACAGGAAAGAATCTATCAGAGTGCACCATCAAGACAAGAGACAGGAAAGAGTCTATCAGAGTGCACCATCAAGACAAGAGACAAGAAAGAGTCTATCAGAGTGCACCATCAGGACAAGAGACAGGAAAGAGTCTATCAGAGTGCACCATCAAGACAAGAGACAGGAAAGAGTCTATCAGAGTGCACCATCAAGACAAGAGACAGGAAAGAGTCTATCAGAGTGCACCATCAAGACAAGAGACAGGAAAGAGTCTGTCAGAGTGCACCATCAAAACACCAAGACAAGAGACAGGAAAGAGTCTGTCAGAGTGCACCATCAAAACACCAAGACAAGAGACAGGAAAGAGTCTATCAGAGTGCACCATCAAGACACCAAGACAAGAGACAGGAAAGAGTCTATCAGAGTGCACCATCAAGACAAGAGGCAGGAAAGAGTCTATCAGAGTGCACCATCAAGACAAGAGACAGGAAAGAGTCTATTAGAGTGCACCATCAAGACAAGAGACAGGAAAGAGTCTATCAGAGTGCACCATCAAGACAAGATACAGGAAAGAGTCTATCAGAGTGCACCATCAAGACAAGAGACAGGAAAGAGTCTATCAGAGTGCACCATCAAGACAAGAGACAGGAAAGAGTCTATCAGAGTGGACCATCAAGACAAGAGACAGGAAAGAGTCTATCAGAGTGCACCATCAAGACAAGAGACAGGAAAGAGTCTATCAGAGTGCACCATCAAGACAAGAGACAGGAAAGAGTCTATCAGAGTGCACCATCAAGACAAGAGACAGGAAAGAGTCTATCAGAGTGCACCATCAAGACAAGAGACAGAAAAGAGTCTATCAGAGTGCACCATCAAGACAAGAGACAGGAAAGAGTCTATCAGAGTGCACCATCAAGACAAGAGACAGGAAAGAGTCTATCAGAGTGCACCATCAAGACAAGAGACAGGAAAGAGTCTATGAGAGTGCACCATCAAGACAAGAGACACGAAAGAGTCTATCAGAGTGCACCATCAAGACAAGAGACAAGAAAGAGTCTATCAGAGTGCACCATCAAGACAAGAGACAGGAAAGAGTCTATCAGAGTGCACCATCAAGACAAGAGACAGGAAAGAGTCTATCAGAGTGCACCATCAAGACAAGAGACAGGAAAGAGTCTATCAGAGTGCACCATCAAGACAAGAGACAGGAAAGAGTCTATCAGAGTGCACCATCAAGACAAGAGACAGGAAAGAATCTATCAGAGTGCACCATCAAGACAAGAGACAAGAAAGAGTCTATCAGAGTGCACCATCAAGACAAGAGACAGGAAAGAGTCTATCAGAGTGCACCATCGAGACAAGAGACAGGAAAGAGTCTATCAGAGTGCACCATCAAGACAAGAGACAGGAAAGAGTCTATCAGAGTGCACCATCAAGACAAGAGACAGGAAAGAGTCTATCAGAGTGCACCATCAAGACAAGAGACAGGAAAGAGTCTATCAGAGTGGACCATCAAGACAAGAGACAGGAAAGAGTCTATCAGAGTGCATCATCAGGACAAGAGACAGGAAAGAGTCTATCAGAGTGCACCATCAAGACAAGAGACAGGAAAGAGTCTATCAGAGTGGACCATCAAGACAAGAGACAGGAAAGAGTCTATCAGAGTGCACCATCAAGACAAGAGACAGGAAAGAGTCTTATCAGAGTGCACCATCAAGACAAGAGACAGAAGACGTTGGAGATCCATTACAGCCGACCTTCGTTGTAGAGATGGCAGCTGCTGATAAATGACAATATGTGCCTAAAAGAACTCATGATGATGATGATGATGATGATGATAAAGTACTTCTCTGAATTTATTCATCATCCGTCAGCTCCCCAAGGAACCTAGGCCTTCAACAAATTCGTGCTATGTCTTCATGTCCCGTGCCGTCAGCCAAAGTCTCTCTATGACTTACTCATTCCTTTCATTGCTGTCTCCAGTTCTTTTTTCTATGTATTATTTTTGTCGGTCTCTGAATAGTTGAGAGGCATTAACGAAATCATATTGTTGACACAGAGAGCTTGAGAGAAAGTAGATAATTAAATGTGCTTTTTAATACCTTTAAATGGGCTCAGACAGAGCACGGGGATGACCAAGAGGCAGATGAATATACAACATCAGAGACATCCACCAACAACACGGGCTCACCAAAAAGCAGATGAATATACAACATCACAGACATCCACCAACAACACGGGCTCACCAAGAAGCAGATGAATATACATCACAGACATCCAACAACGACACGGGCTCACCAAGAAGCAGATGAATATACAACATCACAGACATCCACCAACGACACGGGCTCACCAAGAAGCAGATGAATATACAACATCACAGACATCCACCAACATGAGCTCACCAAGAAGCAGATGAATATACAACATCACAGACATCCACCAACAACACGGGCTCACCAAGAAGCAGATGAATATACAACATCACAGACATCCACCAACAACACGGGCTCACCAAGAAGCAGATGAATATACAACATCACAGACATCCACCAACAACACGGGCTCACCAAGAAGCAGATGAATATACAACATCACAGACATCCACCAACAACACGGGCTCACCAAGAAGCAGATGAATATACAACATCACAGACATCCACCAACACGGGCTCACCAAGAAGCAGATGAATATACAACATCACAGACATCCACCAACAACACGGGCTCACCAAGAAGCAGATGAATATACAACATCACAGACATCCACCAACAACATGGGCTCACCAAGAAGCAGATTAATATACAACATCACAGACATCCACCAACAACACGGGCTCACCAAGAAGCAGATGAATATACAACATCACAGACATCCACCAACAACACGGGCTCACCAAGAAGCAGATGAATACACAACATCACAGACATCCACCAACAACACGGGCTCACCAAGAAGCAGATGAATATACAACATCACAGACATCCAACAACGACACGGGCTCACGAGGCTACACACGTGGCTCGGAAACGTAAACTTCAGCTCTAAACTACGTTTAACGGCAAGAGTGGAAGGGAAAAGTAGAAGAAAGTTTGAATGCTTCTCTCGTGGTCATGCTGCTACTTCTGTGACGCATTGTGTAATGATTATGTGCTTACCAAGAGGGTTAAACAGATGTATGTATTTAGGACACGGCAGTGTGGCGTTTTCTCCGGCCTTGACATAAAAAGGCCAGCACATCACATTGTCCCAAACTGGCTCGCAATATGCACCTGTAACATAAGAAATGTTCTATAAGTGAGTAATTTGACATAGGACAAGTAAAGATATTTTCATACTACACTCTGAATCAAAACGTAAATATTTGAAACAGACCGAAAAACTCACAGAACATATAAAATGGTTATGTAAACTAGTTCTGAAAGCTGAGAGAAGGGAGAAGACACGATGAAGAGAAAGATGAAGGTGATAGTAGTAATGATGATGGTGATGATGTCATAATTATTTGATGATTATGATGAATACGGAAAGAAGGAGGACAGGGAAAGGAAAGAAGAAAGTAATGATCATGTTTATGATTATGATGAAGTCGAAGTGAAACTTGAAAATGGAACGAAGTATAGACAATGAAAGATACGTAAGAGTACTTGTCCCCCACGCATACCGGTGGACTCTACTAATATGAGATTGTGCCTAGCGCTGGCAACCTCATGATGTCAAACAACTTGCTACTGAAACCACCACAGCAAAAGTAAACAAATGCTCATGGAATAGAGGAGAGGGAAAGAAAAGAAAGTTGCTGATGATCTTATTGATGATTATAAAGGACAAAAAGAGGATGAAGAGAGGGGGTAGAAAAAGAAGAGATAACCGTCATGACGCTGATGATGATTAAGACAAATAAGAGTTATAGACATGAAGAAGAAGGAAGTGAAGAAGACAAGCAGATTTCATGACAACGAAATGAGCGAAGACAAAAAACGATATTTATAACTGGAAAGAGAATGGAGGGAAAGCATAATCGGTTTTCTTACCTCCATCTATGGGCATTGTTACATTAGCGATGCTGGCGTAACACCTGATGTTGGCTTCATAAATCTGAGACACTTGTCTTGTAACCTGGGATGTATCACATGTTATACCATAAACAATAGTTAACATGAGTAATTATACCATTGCGCACACCGCCAAACATTAAGTCTGCACTTATCTCTAGAGCAGTGGTAGGCAACTAAGTAGCTGTGGGAATCTACTTTAGTAACGCACTGAGATCTCCAAAGACCTAACTTGATAAAATCGTGCCTTCAGAGCTGGGTGGAAAATCAGTGTCAATTGTAAATAAATATAAAGGCAGTTCCATAGTCGATACTGCCGTAAGGGAATGAATTGTTAGAGACTTCACTATATTAGGTCCAGGTTAAAGAGGTGGAACCCCCAGGGCAAGAGAGGCAGAGGAAGACCAAGAAGTACATGGAGAAGAGAGTTGGAAACAGAGGTGAAAATGATGAGGAGAACATGGAAAGAACTTGAGATGATGGCACGTGACAGGAGGACTTGGCATGTGTTTGTTGAAGGCCTATGCTCCTTTGGGAGTGGAGGGTTATGAAAATGAAAGAGGTGGGGTGTGACCAGTTCACCTCCTGGCTGCCTTTTTCTTCCATAATTCAAAAGAATAGTCGAGTACCCAATTTTACAGTTAAATAGACTTAATAAATAACGGTCATGACTTATTTGTTTTCAGAAGTATGGGCAATAATTTTGTTCTTTTTTCATTTTTAGAAAGAGGACCTGTAGATAATTTTGCTTTCGTTTCCAGAAATAAGGCCTTTATGGACGCAATGATATGATGTGGCGAAATATAGCCTCTAGGCATATTCTAATCAATTTCCTACACCTATTTTTTTGTTTTCATTTTCAGGAAAAGGTCCTATAGCTATGTTCTTTTCTTTCATTCTCAGGAATAGAGCCTATGACAAAGTTCAAATACAAGATACCACTTTTTGTACTATCTATCTATCTATCTATCTATCTATCTATCTATCTATCTATCTATCTATCTATCTATCTATCTATCTATCTATCTATCTATCTATCTATCTATCTATCTAATTATCTATCTAATTATCTATCTATCTATCTATCTATCTATCTATCTATTTATCTATTTATCTATCTAATTATCTATCTATCTATCTATCTATCTATCTATCTATCTATCTATCTATCTATCTATCTATCTATCTATCTATCTATCTATCTATCTATCTATCTATCATTTTGTCTGTCTATCTGTTTTTCTGTCTGTCTATCTATCTGTCTGCCTGTTTATGTGTGTGTCTCTCACGCTAGTAAATGAATTCAGGATGGAAGACGAAAGACGTTAGACAGGCATGCGTCTAAACTCTTTGAAAATAAAGTTCGTTCGTTCTCTCTGTTTCTCTTTCTCTCTCTCTCTATCTATCTATCTATATCTATCTATCTATCTATATCGATCGATCTATATCTATCTATCTATCTATCTATCTATCTATCTATCTATCTATCTATCTATCTATCTATCTATCTATCTATATCTATCTATCTATCTATCTATCTATCTATCTATCTATCTATCTATCTATCTATCTATCTATATCTATCTATCTATCTATCTATCTATCTATATCGATCTATCTATATCTATCTATCTATATCTATCTATCTATCTATATCTATCTATCTATCTATATCTATCTATCTATCTATCTATCTATCTATCTATCTATCTCAAAACCAAGTATCATTGCTAGTGTTTAATAGAAAATTTACTTACGTCATCAGAGTGTGAAGCTTGTACGCATGATGGAAATGTCGTCACCAACAGAAACCACAGTAGCCAAATAGTAGACGTTATTGTAAAGATAAAGGGCCATAAAAACGACGCCATGTTGTATGCAGGACTTTCACTAGCAGGAAACCACCGACCATGAGATGCTGTCTGGTGCGGTTCTAGAGTTCTAATGGCGGGAGAAATAATTCAGCTTGCAAAACCAAAAAATTGTTAAACACTTTGTTCATTGTTTATTATTTTATTTACAGTTGTGTGTCCCTGCTTTTCATATAAATAAATTGAAGTACAGTAGCCAGATACATTTTGTTAGATAGAATATCGTAGACATTTATAAAGAGTAATAAAGGTGTCATGAAAGAAGCCAGCGCAATAAGAACACATTTTACGTGCATTACAAAGAAACAGTCCACTTTCTTTGGGCGTGGTCTGACAAGAAGAAAGCTGAAATGTATTGTGACAAGAAGAAAGCTGAAATGTATTGTGACAACAGAAAAGATTGAAGGAAAAAGAGATAGAGTACGACAGAGTGAGAAAATAATGAACAGTGGAATCATGGCATGAAATAAGTCAACAGTAGTTTTTATAAACAATACTGGCAACAGGAAGTTGTTGAGAGACATGATCTCCTACACCACTAGAAGAAGAAGAGGAAAGATAAATCACAGCTCTTTAAACAAATCGGCAGTGTCATCAAGTGCTCTCATTATTTACATATCGACAGTGTATGTGACAAATATAAGATCCACGCTACAATCTGTCCTTGGCTTCCCCTCGCTTCTCTTTCCCTGCTTGTTATGGTCAATATCATGCACGTTTATACGGGTTGGCTTCTTTTTTTTCAATCTTGAGGGCGTGTCCTATAGATCTCCACTTTCACCCTCTAATCTCTTGTAATCTGTTTAGACTATATTAAAATACAGCTTGACTAAACAGACTCCTTAGATTTCTTTACCAGAACGAAGTTATTGTGACAGTACGGACTGTTACGTCGGATTAACACTAAGGTGCTGCCACTTAATTATAGTTAGGGTAAGAATACTTAGCAAGATTAAACACTAAGTATTTGAACGTGTCTAGTTAGTGTAATAACACTAGTCACAAATCCTATGAGTGATTTAATTAAAGGTTAAGAAATGACGTCATCGAACTTGGGGTAGAATTGCCCAGTAGCTAGGACGGAAGTGATGGTTTGAAAGAAGGGGGTTAAGTGAGTTGGTTTTAGGCACGAGACGTGCGAGGCAGTGATTTTGGGGTTTTGGACCATCTTGTAAGTTCGATGGCTGTGTGTTATTTCTTGGGATGACTGGTTTGTATACCGCAGAAGCACATGTATTTATGAACTATTATGAAGTTGTCAGAGATCACAGACACTTAATAAAGAGGTTCATTCATATTTAATCCAGCTTGAACTTATTTCCTGAACGTCAGTAGGAAGTGTCGTTTGTTTACATCAAGTAATAGAGAAAAGAATGTTACCATATTTTCGACGATCATGCAGCCTAAAACATAAACACAGTTACGAGTCTCCAAAAGAAGCACTTGGGTTATGTTCCAATTCCTATCTGTAAGCACCACCTCTGGCAGTCGCTAGTAAAACAACAGATGAACATTGATAAAAGATTCCACCCCATTCTCACCCTGTCACACTAGACTTGATTTGTCACCGTGACCAAGCCCGGTCACATCTAACTTGATTCGGTGCCGTTCCCGTCCACTCCCCCGGCCACATAACTTGATTTGGTGCCCGTGACCAGCTCGTAACTGTTTTTTATGATGGATTCACCCATTCAACAGCTAGAGCATCAGGTATACTTGTTACAACAGCAAAATCAACTGCTTCAACAGCAATTGTCACAACAACAGGCAGCGAGTAAAACTTTACCTGATTCTCCGGATACTTCATCCAACACATTACAGTCCATTGCAAATACGCTCAGCTCCGTAACACAGAGTGCCAATTACCAAAACATTAATAACATTGTCAAGCCGTTTCACGGTGATGCTTCTCACTTTAGACAATGGCTTGTTGATATTGACAAGTTTGTGTCTTTGATCCCCTCGGCAACCGATGAGGACCGAAAGCGTGTTGCATTCTTCTCCTCCCAGTCATTGGTAACTGATTTCTTACGCCGTCGTGCACAACTTTTCCCTACAGAAACTTATGCTTCACTGAAGAAGGCAATGGTCAGTCGCTATTCATCCATAACGGATTGTCAGCACGCGTGGACTCTTCTTCGTAGGGTACACCAGGACAGACAGGAACCTGTACAATTTTATGCAGACAGACTGTTAAACTTGGCTGAAGATGCCTTCATTGATTCGTCTTCCACATCTGCAGATATTGATCGGCAGCTTGTTGGTATTTTCATTGATGGTTTGTCATCCGACGCACTTAAGTTGCATCTGATCCGCAAGGATCCTCAGACAGTCACAGATGCAATACAACAGGCCATCACAGAGGACAACGTGAAGAAACGCTTTACCAACCGTCTTGGTCGCGAGCCTCGTCTTGAACACCAATATGATGACGAACCGATGGACGTTAGCCATTGCCGCCACTCTTGGCAGCAACCTTCAAGGTCACCAATGCCTTGTAATAATGCTTCCAATTATCAGTACCAGCCTCGACGCCTTCACCATCCACCAGCGCCACAGGTCCATCAAATAGCTTCAATAATATGTTACACTTGTGGGCAAAGGGGACACGTCTCGCGCAGCTGTTTTCAGCGGCTACAAAGCAGTCCACAGCCTCACAGTAATCCCGTGCCACAACCATTACATTATCAGAACAGACAGCAGCGACCACGCCAACCTTCTTGGCTTCCTACCAATCCTGTGCCCTCCCCCCAAGGTCCTCCGCGTTCCTTTTTACGTGGACAGTCCCGTCCTGCACCCCTAATGAATCAGGGAAACCCTTGGGTTGCCCAGTAGTTAAGACCATACCGGGTAACTTGAACACATCCTCACATCGGTCTTTACAGACTAAATGTTTACTTTCCTCCCCACCTTCGGTGTCTTCCTCCTCTCTTTCTTATGTCTCTCCTCCTTTTGTCACTCCGGATCCTTCATCATGTCTTATCTCCATCAACACGAAAAGCTACCGTGCTCTTGTTGATACTGGCGCAACTGTTAGCCTCATCCGTGAACAGTTGTTTCGTCAGATTCGTCGGCACGTAACATTTTTTCCTTCCTCTACTCCTTTGGCCTCCGTTACTGGCCAACCTTTACGTTCCATTGGAACTGCTATGATAAGCCTCAAGATTGGTTCTCAATCTGTTGTCCATCCATTCATTATTACAAGAGGCATGTCCCGTAACTTTATTCTCGGCCGTGACTTTCTTCTTCGTCATCACGCCCGAATCTATTTTGACTTGCGACAGATTCGCGTCAATGGTGAATACATCCCTCTTCAGGATGATATTCACATTGCATCCTTTGTCCGCCTCACTGCTCCTATTACCTTAAAGCCTCACTCTTTGACTATCGCTACTGGTCGGGTCAAACGATCCGACTATGTCTCATCTGGCCATTCTGTCATAGTGGAACCATTACCGGGTATTGACATCATTGATGACCCCTGCATCAATGTTGTTGATGGCATTGTTCAGGTTTCCATTAAGCGTGATTTTCCCGTCATGCTGTTAAATACTTCTGGGAAGCCTGTAACTGTCAAACGTGGTACAGTGATTGCTCACTTAGCATCACATTCTCTGCCTCATCGTACTTCTGTTCCTCCCTCCACAGAGTATGATAACCACCCCCCACTATTCCTTCCCATTTGGTTACTCACCCTCCCTCCTCACACCCCTCTACCATTGGTGCTGTTACTAATGCGCGTGTATCGTTTAGTAACTACCCTCCTCAGCGCCGTTCACTTTCCTCTCCTACCTTTACAACTCTCCCCTGTACTTCCGGTTATCGTACTTCTCCTCCTCAGCCTCTCTTCCCACAACTTTCTCCTTCTCCCTCCTCTTCCTTGAATGTGCCACCTACACGCCTTGCTCAATTAATGGAGCAAGTGACAACTGACTCCCCACATGCCAGTCGCATTTGTCAGTTCGTCAAGAATAATCATGATATCTTTGCTCTCTCAGACATGGAACTGAAGAGAACCAATACTGTAACAATGGAAATCCATACCACCACTGAAGTGCCTGTCTCACTTAAGCCGTACCACACTCCACTTAAGAATAGGGAGATCGTGGAGAAATCGATTACGGATATGTTGGCAGCAGGTATCATTGAGAGATCCCGATCCTCCTGGTCTTCCCCTATTGTAATAGTCACTAAGAAGGATGGTACTAATCGTTTCTGTTGCGATTATCGGGCTTTGAATGCCATCACCAAGGTAATTTCATACCCCCTTCCTCGGGTTGATGATATCTTGGCGACCGTTGGAAAATCTAAGTGGTTTACTACCCTAGATGCCCGTTCTGGATTCTGGTGCATTCCGATGTCACCGGAAGCCAAAGTGAAGTCCTCTTTTTGTACACATATTGGGAGTTACCAGTGGAATGTCATGCCTTTCGGCCTAAAGAGCAGCCCAGCTACGTATATGTCCCTCATGGATGAAGTACTGAAGGGCATGCAATCTTACGCCTTGGCTTATGTTGATGACATCTTGATCCACACTCCAGGAACCCTTGAGGATCATTTACTCCATGTTGAGAAAGTCTTTAACCGACTGAGGGCACATAATATTATGCTCAAATTAAGCAAATGTGCTTTCTTACAGACCGAAGCCAGATATCTTGGCTTCATAATCAACCAAGATGGTGTCCGTCCGGATGATGCTAAAGTGCAGGCCATCCGTGATATGCCCTCTCCTACTTCTGTTCGCCACGTTCGCGGTTTCTTAGGCAGTTGTTCCTACTATAGAAAGCACATAGTCAATTTCTCTCGAGCTGCTGAGCCTCTTATTGCTCTAACAAAAAAGTATGCTCGATTCCGATGGACTGACGTCTGCCAGGATGCTTTCAATTATCTTAAGTCTTCACTTACTAAGATTCCTCGTTTGGCATATCCAGACATTAGACGTCCTATGATCTTGTATACGGACGCATCTCTTCGGGCTGTTGGTGCTTGTCTTGTCCAGGCCAACATCTCGGACTCTCCTCCGATTATTGCCGAAGTCCCAAACGAGATGCCTATTGCGTTCCTCTCTCACGCACTCAGTCGGTCTCAACAACGATGGACCGTTACTGAGAAGGAAGCTTTTGCCATACACTATGCATTGCAAAAGTTAGACTTCTATCTACGTGGTACAAAGGTTTTAATCCGTACTGACCACAAGCCTTTGCTTACTTGGTTAACCAAGACGTCTGAGCAACCCCGTAAGCTACAAACTTGGGCTCTGAATTTACAGAGTTATGATGCTACCATTGAGCATATCCCAGGAGAACATAACACTGTAGCTGACCTTCTGTCTCGGATTCCATATGATACTTGTACAGACCCCTCCTATTCTTCTAAACCGGATCCTAAGGCGTCATCAGACCTTGATGATAACGCCAAAGAAATACTTGTCATAAATGCTGACTGTCCTCCTGTCATTTCTGATCATGAAAATCTCTCTAGCTCTCCTGATGAGCTCCTCTTTCCTTCTTTCACTGCGAAGGAACAACTTCGAGATCCTGCACTCCTGCAAATTCGATCTCAGTTTCAGCGTGACCCAAAATCTGTTTCTAATTACACTATTCAGTCCTCTGATAACGTTCTTTACTGGATTAACCCTAAATGTCCAGATAAACTCCTCATCTGTCTTCCTAAACATCTTATCCCTCGTGTTCTCCATGATTTTCACGATTCTAATGGCCACATGGGGCGAGATAAAACACGAGACATTATTTCTAAACGATATTACTGGTCTTCTCTCTATAAGGACGTTGCCGAGTATGTTGACTCTTGTAGAACATGCAAGCAGCGCAACATGCGTCCTCTGCGTATCCCTACCCAAATGATGTCTCTGACACATTTTCCCATGGAATGCGTCAGCGTTGATCTCTCTGGTCCCTACCCCCTTTCTCAGTCCGGTAATACCCATGTCTTGCATTTTGTAGACCAGTACTCTGTCTGGCCCGAATGTTTTCCACTCCGTGGCTCTTCCTCTGAAGATGTTACTGAAATCTTCCTTAATTCTTTTGTGCCTCGCCACGGTTATCCTAAGACTATTCTTTCGGATAATGGGAAGCAATTTACAGGTCGCCCTTTCCATTCTACTCTTGCAGCCCTTAATATCAGACATAAGATGACCAGCTTCTATAGGCCTCAGTCAAATGGTCGCAATGAAAGAATGCATAAGACTCTTCATGACATTCTCTCCAAATTCACAGCTGATAATCCGCAGTATTGGGATGTTTATATACCCCAAGCACTTGAGGCTCTGCGTGTCAATGTGAATGATACAACTGGTTTCTCGCCATTCTACCTCTTGTATGGCAGGGAACCACGTCTACCTTTGGATAATCTCCTTACTCCTCAAAGGAAATATATGGGCGATAATCCCATTGAGATTATCCTGCGACAAAAACGTACCGCCCACCAGCAAGTTCACCATAACGCTCTCAAGGCGTTTAAGAAACGACAGCGTTTGCTTGATAAGGGCACTCGCTTGCCATCATTCCATGTTGGTGACTTAGTCTGGTTTAAAAAGAATGCCCGTAGCGATAAATTTGATCATCGCTGGCTTTCAGGGTACAAGATAGTGAAACAGACAACACCGGTTACCTTCGTGATATGGAATGAAGAGCGACACCACGAAACTAAAGCTCATGCTACCCAGTTGCGACTAGATGTGCAACGCCCCTACACTGTCCCTCCTCATGCTCTTCCGTCTGGCCGCCCCGTGCGACAGGCTACCCTCCAGTATAACCCTTCCTCCTCTTCCTCTCCCTCCATGTCTGAACTTGCATCTTGTCCTCCTTCAGACCCCATTAGTTCTGCCCCTGTCTCCTTTATCCCTCCTCCTGCTCCACTTACATCTGTTCAGCCCTATGCTTACGATGCTTCCTCATCAGAATCTGATAGTCCTCCCAGTGATGATGTTTTACACAGACTCCGGTCTAGAGTAGTCCGTCGAGCTGCTGTTCCTTCCGCCTCCTCGGTGCCCTCTCCTTCTTCCCCCTTCCATATGGTTGATCGTACCAGACGTTATCGTTCCTGTTCCACCTCCGAGGGTCCTATCCCTCTTCCTGAGCTGTACTCACGTATCCACTCCCGTGATGCTCGCTTGGCTGAGTTACCCTCCGTTACTCCAGGCCCCTCTCATGCTTCGCCTCAACATGATATTATTGTACCTCCTATTACTGCCGCAACTCCTGTCCATACCTCCCTTCCTCCCTCTGTTCAACTCTCTTCTGACCCCGCTTTTCCTCCCTCTGGTTATTTTCCTCCACCTCCCTCCGACCTTGATACAGCCCCTGAGTCCGACTCTTCGGATGTTGAACCTCCTCTTCCTAGCTCTGATTGCTTTCCTCCCCCTCCCTCCGATCTTGACTCTTCACCCGATTCTGCTTCTTCTGATATTGAACCTGATGTTCTTCCTCCCCCAGCTCGTTTTCCCTCTAAACGTCGTCATTCGACCTCATCTAGCGATTCTGCTCCCCTTCCTAAGCACCTTCACCAGCGGGCCGCCCATGTACGAACCCGTTTTCGTCGCTCCCGTGGTTCTGTTCATTCTCCTTACCATAGTCCCTCTCCTCCGCCTCTCCCTCCCCCTGTCACACCTCCGTCCCGTAGATTGCGTGTTCCCTTCCGTTATCCTCATACCAGTCCGCAGCCTCCACCCCGACCCCCCCCCCCCCCCGTTGTTTCCCGTAGTCCATGCCATTGTTCCTACATCCCAACCTACACAGTACGATCCTCGCCTGTTATTGTAAGCCATTGAAAGATTGGAAGCAATGAACATTTTTGCAAAGATGTTTACAAATTGAACTGCACTTACCTCCAGATGCCGTCTCCGGTCAGGTTGACATTTCCTGCCCTGCTATTATTTTTAGCATGAAGTCGACCCTGCTTCTCGTGTCTTCCGATGCAGGTCTCCTACACAATACCCTCCTGCTGAATTGCTTGATCCTGATGCTACCGTGAAGACCAATCGTTACGCATCCTTGAACATCTGGGTTACACACTTTACGCACATTTCCAGTTCAGATAGGAAAGTCCAACAGCCGTTATTTATGGAGAGCTGTTACATTTTCGTCCGCAAGAAAGACATTGCCGAATCTACCAGTACATGAACATTTCCCTTACGACATCCTTTCGACCACTGCTGATGGAGATCCACCAACTCAGACGATCTCTGCAGTCCTGATATATTGTAGTTGATGTAGTTCCCTTTTACACGCGTTAGCGTCATTATGTCACATTATTTTTGACTGATGTAATATTTGACCATCTTGTATGCCCCTATGATTTTTTTTTTTTTTTTTTTTTTTTGCCATGTTTTGGATGTAAGATTTTGCCCAGTTTTTTTTAAGGTTTATATCGTTCTGTTGTACCAAATAAAAGTGATTAACTAATGTACATCTTCACCCGCCACTAATGTTGGCATCATTCACGATTTATTATGATGATGACACCATATTGCATTATGATTGTTTGAATTTTCAGTTATTGTTACACCGACACTCATACATGTGATTTAACTATTTGCCCATTTATATATTCTATACCATTGTCCATTGATTACCATGTTTCCATTCCATTCATTGTTTCCGGTTATTGTTACACCGGCAAAGTCATTTTTTTAAATGAGACTTACCCATTTTGCCCATACTTTGCCACCAAGTTTTGTGGTTCTATTTCCATTTCCTCCATTCATATGTTTTTTTTCATCACCCACTTCAGTGAAGTGTAGGGTAACAGCCATTTTGGGCATCCGCTATATTTTATGTGCACCCGCCATATATTTTTTTTTGCCAGTTTTTTTTTCCTTGCGACGTTAACTCGCTTGTCATGTTATTTTATGTTTTATGATTCGCACAAGTGTGAGAGATATTGATGACTATAAACCCATAAAGCGTTTTGTTAGTTCGTTAATGAATGTTAGTTACTGTTCTATTTTGCCCATATATTTTTTTGCCACTTATTAGTACTAATTGTAGCCACCATAACCTCCATAGTTTTTTTTCCATGTGTCCCTCGTTTATGTTATGTCCATCAGTCCCTACCCCTTCATGATCGATTTTTTTTGTGAAATGTTAATGGTGTTTTTTCTTCCGTTATTCCCATCCTTCCGACAAGATTTATGGTGGGATACATGAATCCCAATAATATTTTTTAGAGTTAGTAAATTTTTTTTCTAGGGAATAAAGTGTCTCCTACGGGATACACTTTAGTGGCCCCGGGCGTATGTGACAGTACGGACTGTTACGTCGGATTAACACTAAGGTGCTGCCACTTAATTATAGTTAGGGTAAGAATACTTAGCAAGATTAAACACTAAGTATTTGAACGTGTCTAGTTAGTGTAATAACACTAGTCACAAATCCTATGAGTGATTTAATTAAAGGTTAAGAAATGACGTCATCGAACTTGGGGTAGAATTGCCCAGTAGCTAGGACGGAAGTGATGGTTTGAAAGAAGGGGGTTAAGTGAGTTGGTTTTAGGCACGAGACGTGCGTGGCAGTGATTTTGGGGTTTTTGGACCATCTTGTAAGTTCGATGGCTGTGTGTTATTTCTTGGGATGACTGGTTTGTATACCGCAGAAGCACATGTATTTATGAACTATTATGAAGTTGTCAGAGATCACAGACACTTAATAAAGAGGTTCATTCATATTTAATCCAGCTTGAACTTATTTCCTGAACGTCATTAGAAAGTGTCGTTTGTTTACATCAAGTAATAGAGAAAAGAATGTTACCATATTTTCGACGATCATGCAGCCTAAAACATAAACACAGTTACGAGTCTCCAAAAGAATCACTTGGGTTATGTTCCAATTCCTATCTGTAAGCACCACCTCTGGCAGTCGCCAGTAAAACAACAGATGAACATTGATAAAAGATTCCACCCCATTCTCACCCTGTCACACTAGACTTGATTTGTCACCGTGACCAAGCCCGGTCACATCTAACTTGATTCGGCGCCGTTCCCGTCCACTCCCCCGGCCACATTATATCTAAGAGTGAGCTGGCTTCACTAATTTTCTAATGATCCCAGAGGCTGGTCTAAAAATATATTTGAGTCTGCCAGTAACGCTTATTGACACGTCTAAGAAAAGAATACAGCGGAAAATTATTTGCATGCAAATAAGATATTTACAGACTAAATGGTGTCCAGAAACTTGGTGGCTTAAATGCATCTGTAGTCTTACAGCATATCCGTACTCATTCTCTCTGTCAGCCATCAGTACTCATTTGCCAAAACCAGATGGTACTGAGGCGTAACAAAGCCATTAATCATATACAGTAGTCTGTATTCCTTACAGGCCCTATTAATAGCGACATGTACTAGTCACAATCAATAAAGTGCTAAGTTGAAAACTAAGCCGGGAGAAACGTATGTGAGAAATAATCAAATGAAAAAAATGGAACATCTGTTTGTTGAATACCTAAAGCAGAAGGCGTTTTTGATGCTTTACACTAAGTGTCGGCAACCAGACAATCTCGAGCGGCGCGTAGTTCACAGCGGGTGATTTGATAGATCTTTATAAGATGGAATGGCATAAGAAAGGAATACTTTTTAAGCTTAGGACGAAGTTTAGGATTAACCCTTTCTTGTCTTCATTTTAAAAAGTCAGGTATTTCCAGGAATAAAGGTATCCTATAATGTTTCCCAGTGAAAACGCACGAGCTAGCTATCGGGAATTCACTTTAGTCGTGAACTGCATCAAGTAGGTTTTCAGTATATAAAAAGGTAAAGGTAGACCAATAGAGATACTGCCGCACGAGAGTGAAGTGTTAGAGCAGTGTTTCTCAAGCGGTGTACCGCGGCACACTGGTGTGCCGCGAACATTTTCTAAATTTACTACATGAAGTATATTTTTAGTGATCATCATGTAACATAAAACTGATCTTACAGCTTGAGTTCATTCAATAATAATTGGAGCTATTAACTGCTTTGAACAAAAATAGAATACTTCAAAATTTCATGATATTATAAAACGCAAGAGGCACATAAGCAACATTCAAAGGCCATGGACGAAGCATAGAACTTCAACTTTGACCTAATTAAATTTCGTATCAGAAAGAGCGGTAAGGTAGAGGAAATTGATAATTTGCGCATGCGCGTACAATTCGTGTAGTATATTTTATTTTATAATTAACACAGTGATCAGCGTATTGTTTCTTGCTTGTGTTTGATTTGTAAAACTGTGTAAAATATTTAGTACATTCGATTTGCCGTTTTAAAACTTTATTAAAAGTAGATAAACTAACTGACATGGATAGATTTATTATAAGAAAACGTGTCCAAGAAAATAGTAACAATGGCAGCATGACTAGCATTTTCAGAAATGAAAACATCAATTTCGACTAGGTCACGCCAACACCAAGTAAGATTTATAAATCTAAAGTTCGTAGACAGTACATGGACAGCTATTTAAGTCTGGGAATTTCTTGGTCTGGAGAGAAAGATTGTCCTCAGCCATTATGTGTTGTGTGTGGTGACAAACTTTCGAACGAAGCCATGGTTCCTAGTAAACTGAAAAGACATTTGACCACTAAACATACGCATCTCTTGAATAAAGTTTTGAATTATTTCAAAAGGTTAGTTGAACAACAAACAAAACAAGTACGCTATTTGGAACAAAGAGTTAAAGTATCTGATAAAGCTCAAACAGCTTCTTATCATGTAGCCGAAATCATAGCACAGCAAATGAAATCATATACTACAGCTGAGTCAATTATTTTGCCTGTGTGCCGTTCGATTGTTGGACAATGTTTGGTAGTGAAGCGGAAAACGAAATTACCAAAATTCCGTTGTCTAATGATACGATTAGAAGAAGAATAATCGAGATGCCTTCTAACATTGAGGAACATGTTTCAACAGAGCTTAAAAAATCAAACTTTGCGCTACAAGTTGACGAATCTACAGACATAAGTGGCAAAGCACAACTGTTAGCATTTGTTCGCTTTGTCCATGGAATTAAATCATAAACCAATTTTTATGCTGCAGAGAACTTGTAGATCGCACGAGAGGTCAAGATATATTTGATACCTTGACTGCCTACTTTAAAAAATGTGATCTCTCCTCGAAGTCATGTGTTGGTGTTGTCGATGGCGTCCCATCTACGATGGGGTCTATCAAAGGTTTTGTCGCACTTGTAAGAGAGCAAAATCCTAACATGATTTCCACACATTGCTTTCTACATAGGGAAGCCCTTGTTGGAAAGACACTGGGGAAAGAATTAAAGTCTGTATTGGACCAGGCCATGGTCAATTTTGCGAAGTCAAGGCCTCTAAAGACCCGACACTTTAAACAGCTTTGTAAAGCTATGAATTCGCAGTATGAATGTTTAATTTTACACACAGAAGTGAGACGGAAGAGAGCTAGCTCGGGTGTATGAACTAAGGAACGAAATGAAAATTTATTTTTCAGTCAGAAGGAAACATAACATTTTATGAAAACCTCAGCAGTGAACCTTGGTGTACCAAGTTAGCATACCTGGCAGAAATATGCAGGTGCCTAAACAGTGTGAATACCAGTATGCAAGGACGAAATGAAAACATCCTTACATCTACTGATAAGCTACTGTCATTTTTTAAAAAAAAAGTATATTAATCTGATTAAATAGAGCTAGGGAGGGTAATCTTGATATGTTTCCACTGGTACCCGAAAACATTTTAAAAGACATTGCTACCCTCTGTTACTGTCAGATATGTAGAAGGGCTGGTACACTGTAAATGCGTGGTGAAAAAATGGTAGAGTGACCGTGTTATCTGTCATCTGTACTATGGAATGTAGGTCACCAGCGCGGGGTTACACCAGGGATGATATGGCCCCTCAAAAACAGTGTTCATATAACGTCTGTATAGTAATGTGTTGAGTGAGGGTAAAGACGCGAATGCTAAGAGCTCTTGATAGATGAATAATACCCTCTTTCACTCATGTGCAGTCGTCAATGACGCAAGGAAGACTGCTGGCACATTAAACACATTTAATGACGAAAACTAACAGTAGCATCAATAAGACAGTCAGATCACAGGTTGGCATAATACATCATGGTACAATTGATAAATGGTCTTGCAATGATACATGGGCACTCGTTGAATCATAGCACAATGGAATGTCAGTAGACAAGCGCTCAGTATTGGCCATATATATATATATCATCTGAGTTTACTGACAAAGCACGTCAGTTTATAAACAATATTCAAGATGGCTTCTAGACCTAACCTCGTCTAGCGAAGATTCCTTTAAATAATGTTCAGCACATATTTTTCATATAATCATATTGAACCGCTAGTAATGAGTTCTCATCTGTAGCAGTGATCTCTGGACTCATCAAGCGATAGTACGGGGCATCCCTTTTCTCTTCTTGAAAGTCACAAAATATTTGGATACAAGATGGCTGCTGTCGTGAGCTGTCACTCACTTTAGGATACAAACTGGAATCTGTATCAAACTTAATCCTACATTAAATGTTCTCATTGCTCTGTAGATTCTATCATGATACAATTGACTTCATCATACAAGATATAGTGCTGCTAGAAATGAATGTCTTCTTCATCTAGTTAAATATTCTCTCAGACGTACAAATCGTGCGTCTGCTTATCGAAAACGATGGCTTCGTAAGAGAGTTCATAAGAAGTGCTTTTATTACCTTGGTATCAGAAATATGATTCTGCCATTCCTTGGCAATAAGAATAAACACTGGGGTAAAGCATACACGATAGGTCTAGACGAGTATCACTTTCCCCTACACATAAATCGATCACTTTTTCCGGCGACAAGCCGATACGGAAAAACACGACAGCCCCCATCATCAGGGCGAAGCCAAATCACAACTAACTAGCGACACATCCGCTGAACAGCCTTTGACCTTTCTAGCGACAAAGAACATATAGTTCGACTTAGATATGTAAAGATATACAGATATAAGACAGACTCGTCCTACCTAGAAAAACACTACACATAAATTCAGGCCATAGATATACTGAAGCAAGAACAATCTATTTCTACCCAAACAAAGAATAAATCGCAGTAAAACTGGATTCATCCGCGGAGTTCGATCTGAAACTCCTTTCAAGGGAAGTAACTCAATAATGACTTTTCCTTCAGCACTAAAAAGTATCTATTTTGTTTACAAAATATTTGCGAACATAACAAGCATACAAATGTATTATATTGCAGGATATCAAAGAGTGCACGTAACACCCTCGTAATGGAGCATTTGGAAACATTGGAGCAAAATATCCAATATTACTTTCCATCGCTGACTACAGAGATATTCGACTTGGTAAGAAATCCATCTATGCCTCTTTCATCTGACTAGGATTTTACAATAATAGAAGAAGAACAGTTAGCTTCTATTTCAACTGATCGCAGTCTTAAAATGAAACACTCTGAGATGCCCCTAGACGCATTCTGGATTTCTGTTAAAGACGAGTATTCTGTTATTGCAAAACGAGCTTTAATTATTTTGATGCAGTTTTCTACGTCATATTTATGTGAGTTGGGATTTTCAACACTTACAAGCATTAAATGCAAAAAAAGGGAAAGACTTCTCTGTGTTGAAGATGAAATAAGAGTTTGCTTATCTCAGATACGCCCTAATATCCAAGAAATTACCGGTACTCAAAAGCATCAAGCCAAAGTATCGCATTAGGCCCATCAGGTTTGTATAAAAACATTTTTTTTGGGTCAAATATATGTTGCAACTATTTTAAACAATTATAATAAAATCGAACTGAGAGTGTTATTTATTCTAAAGTACCCACAAATTAGTGTATTTAATTTAGTATATATCACTGTAATTTTTTATTCTGGCGCGGGGTCAGATAGGTATGCCGCAAATTTTTAGTAAATTGAAAAGTGTGCCACGAGCACAAAAAGGTTAAGAAACACTGTGTTAGAGGCTTCACTATACTAAATTCAGCATAGACAGGATGGGTGACTAGTTCTCTTCTTCGCTGCCTTTTCCTTCCCTTAACTCAAGAGCAGGGTCATGTACCCGTTTATAATTGGGTAGACTTGAGCGTGACGCTACCGTGATTTGAACCCGGCACCTTCGCCGTGAGATGCCAGCGCTGTAACCACTCTGCCAATTAGACGCTCAATATGATATATACATACATGAAAAAACCGTAAAAAACGCACCTTTTTCTTAGCATGACATGTCTACAATAATCTTACAAGACACTTGGGGACCTGGCCGACCCTCCAGGGGGGGAACCTTGGCCAAAAAAGTTTGAGAACCACTGGTTTATGCAAATAATATTTTTTAAGACCGTTTTTGTTCTTGTTGTTTTTTTTTTTTTTTTTCTTGTTCTTCAAATACCGTACCAAATGGCGCATATCATCATGTCTCTCTGCTAATTCCGGTCTCTAATTGTACGTATCACTTCTGATATTGTTAAACTGTCCAGCATCTTTCCTTTCACTGGATCCTATTAGTTCTGACTGCTGTCACGTGTGCTTTATCTGTCTTCCTCTTTTCACAACAACCACTTCTTCTTTCTTCTTGCCTCTACTGCTTCTGTTGAGACGTGTTGCAGGAGGAGTTCATGCTATTCGTTTTTGATCCAGTGGACAATTTACAGAATTATATACTGACATGTTGTTTCTTTAAATGATCTTTCCATCCATCTTTCCTGGGTTTTCTACTACTGCTGATCTTTCCATTTTTGAGGTTACATGTTTGAGCTGCTCTTAAATTGGGATTCATGTTGACAAAATTTAAAAGCAATTTAAAAGCCAAGTAAAATAGATTGTCTTTGTCTACTGTAATATATCTCCTTTGTATATTAATCTCCTCTGGACAATTAGAGTTTTTTCACGTTAATGGGATAATCGTATTCTTAACACTTTTCTGTGTTCTGTAAAATCACATTTCTGTAGCCTTTAAAGATTTTTTTTTAAACATTCCATGATTAGCTTTCCTTTAACAAAGTCGGCATGTTATAACACTGAATAAACGAATTGTCTAACTAACTTTGACAAAGATGTGTTGCAGATGTTGCTTTTTGTTTTCTGGTCTAATTTCTGTTTTAAAACTTATCATTTGCATTTCTCATCTTAGTGTTGTTCTAATGCAGTGTTTCCCAACCTTTTTCGAGTCGTGACCCCCTTTTATAATAGCCAAGTAAACTGCGACCCCCCGCCACATTTGCATAAAAAGGCATTTTTAAAAGGGTAAAGAAAACACGTTAAAAATAGATTTTTCAGAATATAATTCTAACCTAATATTTAATTAATCTAATATTTAATGCATCTTCCAACATAATCCACATCACGCCGAGAATGAAAAAGAACATATAACCAATTTTTTATCAAGAATGCAGCAGTACAAAAGCGCCAAGGCAGCACAGCGAGAAGAAAGACACGACTCTCACAACCTCAAGAAGACCTGGGAAAGAAGAACCCCAAGGAAAACTAACACGGTAGAATGTCTGAATAAAAGTATAGTTCTAAACTACCTAATGGGGAAGTCCTTGAGACAGGACAGTAATAAATTTTTTTTTAAATGTTTAATAATGTTTAGCGTAAGTCACTTGGCTCACTATTTTATTAAAATAATACATCTATTAATACTAATAATATAACAATAAAAATATAAATAAATAATAAACCACCTAAATTGTTTTCCGTCGGGAAACGATAATAGCGATGCAGAAAGCCAATCGACTGCACGGACTGATGACGACCTACTGACGCTCTTTAGATTTTAGAAAGTGCAAGCAGTAGCTAACCCGCGCTCGACAGCGAGTGGCTGGTTTCCATCATGGCGCCAACTAAAGGTGGTTGACTATTGGCGAACTAAGTTCGCGCCAGTTTGCATCAGACGGCCCATCGCGGACATTATTGAATTACATCATTGCAAAGATGGCAGCGTCAGCAAAACATACGGGGTGATCTTCAACTGCGTTAAGAGAGCAACTCACCTTTATTCGACGGTCCGTATTCGACAGTCTGTTATTCAAACATCGAGACACCGATTAAAAATGAATTTTGATATTGAATTTTGCATCATAGTGAATATTTTTTTTCAGTTTACTATTTGTAACATAGAATTTTATTCTAATGATAACATTGCATTTGTATATTTTATTTTTAGGGAGTGAATCAAGGTCCGCCGCGGCGGAAATTTAAAAGAATATTAAAGGCCCGCCATAGCAAATAATTAAAATAATATACAAGGTTTAATATATATGAACACGGCGGGCCATTGAAATAAATAAGTGTTGAAAACCTTCGTGGTGAAATTTCCTATAAAAATAATTGCAACTAAAAATAACCGCGGCGACCCCCAGAAAACACGTTGCGACCCCCTTGGGGGTCGCGACCCACAGGTTGAGAACCCGGTTCTAATGTAAGCAGGTTTATAACATTTTGAACTTTAGGCTGGATTTTCAAATACTTTGGTGATGCATTCTAGAGAATTATGTTTATTTGAAACGAATATTGTAGTTGTATTAATTCTTAGTTATGACTTTATTTCACTCTCTGTCACTATTAGGAGCCGGAATTAAAAGGATTAAACACAAATGAAAGTTAATTTTATTTGAAGGAAAATATTACCAAAGTACTGTATTTATCAGGATAACGGAACTTTACGATGAAACGACCCCGTTAAATTAGGGTTCCCATTCGTCCCGTTTTTCCCGGGACAGTCCCGTTTTTTTTTTTTTTTTTGATAAAATGTCCCGGTGTCCCGAATTTATTCCAAATGTCCCGCTTTTTAAGGGTCCTTCTTGGAAAAAAATCTTTGGGTAACGGATTTTATTCCGTGTTTTAGTAGTGTTACTTTATCAATTTATGGTTACAGTGGATCCTCGGTTTGAATCTCGAACAAAAATTCGAAAGTCGACCAAAACAGTGTTCAGTGAGCATCTACCAAATGATTTAATGCGTATTAGCATTATTATACAGTAATTTTTTTATCGTTTTTCATTCGCATAATGCCGAAACGTAAGTGCTGTATAAATGATAACAATACAAGAGAATTTCCCTTCATTAAAGGTGTAGATGAAAATGTGGAATGTACTTTATGCAGCTCCAAATTTTGCATTTCACATGGTGGTCGGTCAGACGTAGTCAACCACGTGAAAACGAAAAAAACATAAAGGTGCTGTTGAAAGTAAGGCTTCCAACAGCAGTATAAGTCATTTCTTAAATGCGAACACCCAGAGTGAAAAGGAAATGGAAAAACAGTTATCATTGGCAGCACAGGAAGCAACCTTCGCTTATCACACGGCGGTGCATAACTACAGGAAGGCAGAAAAGTTTCTTACCACTACTCTGAGAAATCAATTGCAAGAATTAGAAAAAGAAGGACACATAACAGTTGAAAAGTTTCAAAGCTATGCAGTAGATTTCTATGACACCTGCATTGAATATATTCAGGAGTGGTGTACACCATTTCTTACGCCTCTTCAGTCTATGGATTGGATCAATTTGAAGGGAAAGGAGTCTGTGACTTGGAAGAACATCCAAGAAAGCTACATATTTATGAAGACAGTGTCATCAAATTTTGCTGGGAATGAAGAGGACTTATTTGATGAGTTTGCATGTGTGAAAAATTATTGTGAAAGCAAATTTGATGTGTGGAGTGAACTGAAGGATCAAAGTGTTAGTGAAAAATGGTGTGAGATGTTCGCTCATTTTACAAAGCAGGATATAAATGCTGAGAACCTGAAATGCCTAATTAGTTTTTGTTTGGCACTGCCAGGATCCAATGCAGCTGTTGAACGTGTTTTTTCATTAATAAATGCGCTTTGGACAGACGAAAAAAACAGACTTAAAATTGAGACAGTGAAAGCTTTAACCATTATAAAGACCCATTTTAAGGATTTCTCTTGTGCTGAGTTCTATGTCCAAATATTAGAAGAAAAAAAACTTCTTGAACGTGCCCATAAATCTGATAAATATTCTAATGAATCCGAAATATAAACTTGACTATTGTGTATTTTTTAAAGGTGCGATTTTTCTAATTAAGTATGTTTGTAATTTAGAATTCTTTTTTAAAGTGGAAGTTTTGTTAGTTAATGTGTGTATTTTTATACCAGTATCTTATTTTAAGTGCAACATATAATATATAATAGATTTATTTGTGCTTTACCGTAATTTTTAACATGTCCCGTTTTTTTACGAAATGTCCCAGGTTTTTTAGGTAAAAATTTGGAAATGTCCCGGTTTTTCAACAAAACATTATGGGAACCCTACGTTAAATCCAACTGAAGGATTAAATACAGTCGTGTTATGGGTGTAACATATAAATAAAGTGTTTATGTAAACGTTTATTAGCATCGACACTGCAGGACAAAGTAACAGTAACAGTAGCTTTAAGATCTCAGCTTGCGAAAAATGTAGTGCTATGGCATTTTATGGGAGGCATGCGTTCCTGAAGACCTCGTATAATTATGACGAGTTTTAAATGAGTAGTAAATGTAAAGCAGTGATTGGCATTATTTCAGATTTTGCGCTTAAACTAAAATGAGACTTTAATATTTTTAACGCACTTTTTCATATTCGCATAATTCAAATTTTAATAAAGTACGACGGCTATGTCCTAGCCAAACACAGTGTCCTCTCTTTGTACAGACGAAGCTATGCATTTAAAGACCGAAAGTTTGTGCATCGGGCTAGCAATTCATCAGTTTGAAAAGATAGGAAGCCGCATGGAAGGAAAGAAAGAAAGATTCGCTTTAAAGGGCACGAAAAGAACAATCTGAAAAGTGAGACACAAATGCTTTAAATTAATTTAGACAGCGGCCCCCCCCCCCCCCCCCCGGATAACGGCTTTGACAGGCCGGCTAAACTAGGTGAGGGTAGCCGAATGGTTATAAACCTTCGGTGAGTTAGGGTCTGCCTACCCATGCATGCGAAGACTGGATTCGATAGACTGCGCGGAAGAAACCACCTGTTGGTTCAACGGGCATGACGGCGATTACCAGCAACGCGCTGTGGAGCGTAAGGAGCACGGCGAGGCACGTAGAAAGCCCTGGTCATCCACTGCACCTGACTTCATCTCCAGTCGTCTTGACTTGTCTTGCCACTGGATTGAGATGGACCCAGGCGAGAGAGTGAGGTCGACGAATTGCGCAACTCTTCCTCACTTTAATCCAAATCACCGCGCAAGTCACTCTTTCATCATTCATCCATTCATCCATCCACTCACAACAAGTCCTGTGGCGATGGGCGAGCGGCGAAGCGGCAGGCGTGGGTACGCTGGCAGTCGTAGTCGCAGACCTACACACAGGCGGCTCAGGCCATATGGTCGTCTTCCACTGATCGGAGCAGCAGTGGGATTCGGCAGCCCCCTGAGTGTCTGAGCAGCCCTCTTTAGGAAAGCACTGCTCACCTCCATGGCATGAGGAAGGGGCTAGAAAAGGTGCCCTAAACATTGCCTGCTTCACCATTACCTAACCAGCTTACCGCGGTTGGTGGGTACCCTACTTCGGCGGTCGACATATAAGAAAAAGAAAGGACAGATTTTTCCCCCTCATTCTAGGCGCATGGAATGTGCGCACTCTCCTTGACAAAGACTTTAACGCAAACAGACCTGAGAGACGAACTGCCCTGATTGGGAGAGAACTGGCCAGGTACAACATTGACATAGCAGCACTGAGTGAAACTCGACTTGCAGGCGAGGGCCAACTTTGCGAAAAGGGTGCAGGTTATACATTCTTTTGGAGCGGAAGAGGAACTGAAGAAAGACGAGAAGCAGGGGTTGGATTTGCAATCAAAACAGCAATTGTCAGCAAGTTAGCGGGGCCCCCAAAGGGAATAAATGACCGACTCATGACGGTCAAGATCCCTCTGTTTTATGGAAGAAAACATGCCACCATCATTAGCGCGTATGCACCAACTATGACAAACCAGGATGACGTCAAGGATAAGTTTTACGAAGAACTACATGCAGTCATTGCATCAGTTCCTAAAGCAGATAAGCTCATCATTCTTGGTGACTTTAATGCAAGAGTAGGCTCAGATAACATCTCCTGGAATGGCACTATTGGAAGGTACGGCGTGGGTCGCTGTAACAGTAATGGACTTCTTCTCCTCCAGACTTGCGCAGAACATGACCTCCTTGTCACCAACACCATTTTTCGACTTCCTACCCGCAACAGGACCTCCTGGATGCACCCTCGCTCAAAGCATTGGCACCTAATTGACTATGTAATTGTTAGGAAGAAGGACAGGCAAGATGTCCGGGTGACCAAGTCCATGTGTGGTGCCGAATGCTGGACTGATCATCGCCTCATTGTATCTAAACTTAAAATTCGTATCCAACCAGCCAGGCGCCCTCAGGGGAAGAAAACTCAAAAGAGGCTGGATGTCACCAAACTAAAGAAGACAAAAATCAAACAGTCATTTACTGACACCTTAGAAGACCGTCTCAAATCTATCTCGCTAGACGGCCAAAGTGTGGAAACAAATTGGGCAGCCCTAAGTGAGCAGATCTACAACACTGCTACAGAGGTCCTGGGTCCTTCCATCAAGAAACAAAATGACTGGTTTGATGAGAACTCAGATGATATAAAGCAGATGTTGGCTGAGAAACACCATCTCCATAAAGCATATTTAAATGATCCAAAATCTACATCCAAGAAAGACGCTTTCAACAACATGCGTAGAATCGTCCAACATAAACTACGCCAGATGCGGGATTCATGGCTGAGTAATAAAGCAGATGAGCTCCAAGGCTTTGCTGACAGCCATGACTTGAAAATTTTTTACCTTGCACTCAAAGCGGTCTATGGTCCAACATCATCAGGATCATTTCCCCTCCTTAATGCAGATGGAAAAACACTAATTACAGACAAGGAAAAAATGCTCCAACGCTGGGCTGAACATTTTAATAATATTTTGAACCAGCCATCATCTATTAACGACGAAGCCATCATCCGCCTGCCCCAAATTCCTATAAATGAAGCATTAGATGATGTACCAACTCTGGAGGAAACTAAAAAAGCGATTCGTCAACTGTCTAGTGGAAAGGCCCCTGGCTCCGATTCAATTCCTGTTGAGGTTTATAAAGATGGCGGTGCAGTTCTGATAGAGAAACTTCATATGATCTTCCAGCAAATGTGGCAGAGTGAAACCATCCCACACGATCTCAAAGATGCGTCAATTATACATCTATATAAACGTAAAGGTAATCGCCAAGACTGTAACAATCATCGAGGCATCTCTCTTTTATCAATCGCTGGGAAGATATTCGCCAGAATCCTTTTGAATCGCCTTACGGCTCATCTTGACAAAGGTCTTTTACCTGAAAGTCAGTGTGGATTCCGGAAAGAACGTGGAACCACAGATATGGTGTTCGCTGCAAGACAGCTACAAGAAAAATGCCAAGAACAGCACTGTGACCTGTACACAGCTTTCATCGACTTGACAAAGGCGTTCGACACGGTCAGTAGAGAGGGTCTATGGAAGATCATGGCAAAATACGGCTGCCCAAAGAAATTTATCACAATAGTGCAGCAACTGCATGATGGAATGCAGGCTAGAGTTCAGGAAAACGGTGAGCTATCAGAGCCTTTCCCCGTCTCAAATGGAGTTAAACAAGGGTGCGTACTTGCACCGACTCTGTTCAGTATCATGTTTTCTGCTATGCTGACTGATGCTTTTAGAGACGGGGACACAGGAATCGACATTAGTTATCGTATTGATGGAAAATTGTTTAACCTTAGGAGGCTTCAAGCAAAAACCAAGGTCAAATCACACACCATCAGAGATCTTCTGTTTGCTGATGATTGTGCCCTCAATGCTGGCTCAGAGGCTGATCTGCAGCATAGTGTGGATAGATTCTCCGAAGCCTGCGCCAACTTTGGGCTTACCATCAACACGAAGAAAACAGAAATCATGTACCAACCAGCTCCTGGCACAGTTTATACTGAGCCAGTCATCAAGGTTAATGGTGAGAAACTGAATGTTGTGAACAGATTCACATACCTTGGTAGCACACTATCCCAGAACATTGTCATTGATGATGAGGTGAACACCAGGATCTCCAAAGCCAGCAGCACATTTGGCAGACTATACACCAACGTTTGGCATCGAAGTGGCATTAGTCTACAGACAAAGCTGAAGGTGTACAGAGCTGCGGTGCTTCCAGTGCTGCTATATGCATGTGAAACATGGACTGTATACAGGCGCCACGTAAAGAAGCTAAACCACTTCCATACAGTCTGTCTCAGGAAGATAATGAACATCAAATGGCAAGACAAGATCCCGGATACCGCCGTTCTTGACAGAGCTGGTATCCCTAGTATTGATACTATTCTGATGCAGTCACAGATTCGCTGGGCAGGTCATGTAGTCCGCATGCCAGACCATCGACTGCCAAAGATACTCTTTTATGGTGAGATGCAGAAGGGTAAACGCTCCCATGGTGGCCAAAAGAAGCGCTTCAAAGACACGTTAAAGACATCATTGAAAACCTTTGACATAAACCCAGACACATGGGAAACTGCTGCGCAAGACCGAACTGCCTGGCGCACATCTCTTCGTAAAGGTGCAGTGGCATGCGAATCATCCAGAAGAGCAGCAGCGGAACAGCGGAGACAAGCTAGAAAGGACCGTGTAATAAAACCTTCACATGAAGCAAACATTCCCTGCCCACACTGTCCAAGATCTTTCCAGGCCCGCATCGGGCTCATCAGTCACCTTCGTACCCATAGACTAACCTAACATATTCCTAAATAATTGGATGAAAAGAGTGGTCTTCATCACCCGTGATGGACGAACAACTCCTAAATTAATTTAGGACAGCTTCAAGTACTTTCTCATCTGTGACGGTCTCTATTAAAATAAATAATAATTTTGAATTGAAACATGCAAATTGACAAACGATCATGGCAGGGAAAGTAAATAATAAATAAGTAATATAAAATAAGTATGCTTGGTATAAGGAAGAGGCAACAAATAAACAATATGCCATTCATGAAGACAAGGAAAAAATAAATAAATGTGTTTTGGTTAATTTTAGTTAGGTGCCAAATGAAAATCTTGATCGATTAGTAAGCAGTAAGACACATAATGGTACCAAACGGATGTTAGGTATTCACCGCAACCAACAGCGGGATAATTTTATCCCACTTTCAGAACCAACGTAAAAAAACAATAAATAAAAACACGACTTGTATCCATCTCCTGCAAGAACAGGTAAATTGCATTCCACGACAAGGTAAAGGTCATTGTAGCTGAAGACAAGAATGCAAAAGTGAGACCGAGAAATCAAAGATACTAATGTTGTGTGAGATAGCAATGTAAAAGGATATAGAGATGATAGAAGAGAACGGTTTTGCAGTGTAGATATAGAATAATGTTTATATATAAGGATTCCGCAGAACTATATGGTTCCGCAGGACATCATCAGGGGTTCCGTGAAAAGTGATGGAACAAACAATTACAATAGTAAAATACTGTGGAAAAGATATAAATATCCCTTGCCATATCGAGAAATATGTATCCAGCAATTGGTAATACTGCTACGTGTAATTTCCGGTGATCTCTGATGAGACAAACAGAGTATTCCTACTGCTCCCTCAAGCATGTCGTACAAGGCGACTAGGCATAAAGCTGGCAACCTCATCATGAAAAATAAAATGCTGCAGAAACAACTGCTGCAAGAACAATTAAATGTTTAGCGCAGGTTTCCTTGTTATTTTAATTGTTTAAACTGTTTTTATTTTGTTTAAATTCCAGTAACAAATAAAACCAAGACTTTGAAAGGATACTGAAGTGTGCACTAAACTACTCGTAACAGAGGTAGTTTCTTAGTAATTAAACGCGGGTTCATTTCACCGCTGAAATAGTTATACCTCATGTAGAAAATTAAATTTATAATCACATTATAACAATTTTGCGAAAGCCTTCCCTGTCATAAATACATCTTTCCATATTACTATATTTCTTAATATGATGTCACTGTCGTATAATAGGTCTATCTTTATCACTCTCTATCTTTTCCAACATCTTTCACATCATTCTTATTTCATTTTCTCTCACATTTTCCTCTTTCATCGTGGTTAAAGTAATCTTTATTGATCACAACTTGTATCTAACTTCACACTCCTTTGATTCACGTTTCCACCTTGCGGAACACACCTGGCTTCATTTTTATCTTGTGAAACCCACACGAGCATAGAACATATTCTTTGATACCTAAGTCCCCGTGTAAATATCGTCAGACATGCCACCCTGGAAGATTGATTATTTTGGAAGACGCCCGGCTGACACAGTATGGTAGTCTTTTCATAGCAAAGCCGCTGTTTAAATAAACGACGGCCACTGCCTCGCGACAATGGACTCGGGCGACAAAAAACTTGGGACGCACACATGAATGATTGTTGCCAGATGGGAAAACATAGCACGACATAATAAACCGAGTGATTAAAGGCTCGCCGCATGCAAGATAATAAAACAGGAAAAACACTGAAAGCGACAATGGACAGCAGGATTTGTGACAGGAGAAGGCGGGTGATTTTTTTATTAACAGGCCAATCCGAAAAACCTGGTTGTCACGCAAACGAACCCATAACACGGAATTTAAGTTGGTGGTGAAAACCCCTACCCCTTTCTGGTAGGGACAGTAGCGGACAGGGCATGAAAGACGTGCATGCAAAAGGTCACAATACGGAGGCTTAGCGATTGGTTTAGAGGCGGAGTTTCCCGTCACAGGAAAGATTTGGGAACATATGGGCGATTCAGGAATATAATGTACCGATTAGCTCATTTGTGGTCCGTACGAAATTTCCATCAGTGTGGCGTAGAAGACTTTCCCCAAAAGCATAGCCTGCTATTAATTCAGTGTGGATAAGTAATTCATATCTGTGGTATATTGTGTTCTTAAAGGAGTTTGCGAAAGAGAGAAGGAGGTTAGTAGATCTTTTAAAAGAACTATTAATAATTTTCCTTAGTCTTTAAGTTAAGATTTACTTTTGCACTTAGCGTCATAGCTAAATGTGAGGAAGACAGTTTTTCAATTAATCCTTCTCATAAATGATTAATTAAATGCTTTATTGTGGGTTTGTGTATTTTGGATGGAAGCATTGTTTACTTTGATGATGTATTTTGGTTTTGGGGATGTATATGACTTCCATAACTATCTCCTGGATGAAAAACCCCTGTTTTTCACGTGGGGAAAGGGTTGGATGTGTTTTGAGGGTGTTTTGCATGAATGAATGTTCCCATGCTGCAGCGGGAGTTTGATTAGTCAATTGAGTTGTTGTGAGTTGGGTATGTTTAAGTTGTAATATGTTAGTTACAAGCGATGTTGTGAGCAGAGATTAAGACAAGCTGTTAGCTATAGTTATGCGTGAATGAAGTTCAGTGGAGTGTGCAAGGTTTTCACGTGTTTGGTGAATACGAATGAAAGGGGTCAGTCAGAGAGAGATGTGTGTTGAGTCAGTAGAGAGTAGACAGGAGACAGCGAAGAGCGTAGACAAGAGAAGGGTGGATGTCTTTAGTAGTGCGCGAGTAGATGGCCAGAGTTGTGAAGTAGATTTATGAAGTAGCCTATTTTGTGGCTGTAGTTATTCCGAGGATCAGAGTGATAGTGGAATACTCGGGATTTGTTATGTCTCCAATATTTGTAGTGGCCCTGTGCCCATTGTGACTTATTTGTGATATAATACGAGGTATATTCACGGAGATTGATATAGTTGTTGGAGTTGGTGTATAACTCCTTAGACAGTGAGCTAGACGAGCGGTGTATGAGTGTTGTCTGATCTTCTACATCCACCCACATACAACCTACTCGTCACAGTCTCCACCATTCACCAAAGACCTACCCAATTATAAATATGTCATTCATAATCTAAGAGGCTCAGTTACACGTACAAGCCTAAAACGTTAACCGAAGAACGAATTAAGCAAGTCAGTCTCCATAATTAACTAAGGAACTATGCCACCTACAAGTATCCCAAATTTCCTGAGGAACGCATTTTAATTTCAGACTTGAAAAGATTATCTGTCATTTCTGAGGAAGTTAAACAATCTAATATGCGTACATAATTCGCATCATTTACCTGTAATATTATCCCATGTAGTTATAGGAGGTCTCTGGAGAAACAAAGAAAGAATAGGTCTATTTCTCTCTCATGGCGTGTCGCAAGAGGTCACTAATATGTGGTTGTGCATACGGCTGGCCAACCTCATTATGTAAAACAAATTGCTGTAGAAAACATTAATGCGCTAACACGTGACAGTTTTAATGTGCAGGCTTCTTGAAAAGGAAATTGCTGTAGTTGAGGCTCCATGCCTCATAATGCTTGAGAACATAAAGTATTAAAGAAATTATCTACTCCACGTATTCCAAATGGACAAATCATCATCCCTTTCTAATGATGTCACGTATTGCCTCCCCTGCTTTGCAGTAGTAGTCCAACAATGGCCAAAACTCAAGAGTATCTAAACGGGGTCGTCAAAGGTGTTTACCTTCGGACAAGATTACTCTTGGCATAGATGTAGATAGAAGTGTAATGACGCTTCTGTCCGAAGGGAGTGTCGTGGGGTACTTTTGAGGAGAAGGACAGATTTTATGAAGGAAAGAATAAAAGATAATAATGTCTTATTGATAGTTTATGAGTTCGAAGAAACTGCCTCTCCTCGGGAAATAGTGTACTAGAAATCCTTAATGCAAAGAGAATTCTGGCAACTAAACAGGATATTTTCTGGACGATAAATTCTCTCTCAGGAATCCTACAAAAGGACTGTGTAAAGCACATATGGTTGAGAAAGAAAATTTGGGGTTTAGCCACATTAATTAAAATATCCCGACCTACTAGAAGTTAGTTTAATTATGGCTCGGCCTCCAGGGTGTAGATTTATGTTTAAAACAAAATACAGCCCAAATAAAGTTAACAAGAAAAATAACAACAGACGCTGTTAAGTTAAATTGAATAAAAGAGTATAGATTCTCACATATCTGAATGTACATATAAATATGAAAAACATTTAGCTCTACTGTTTAGAAAAAAAACACTACTATGGTCATCATATGGACCAGGAGATCTCTTCTATTGTTGTAATGCTGGTAGGTGTTATACTCATCTCTCCCAAGGCCTGTAGTAGCTGCGGAGATGATTTGTGTTTTGACTCTCTTGATTTGGTCTGCCCCCAGCATTTAGGTAGCATAAACAGTTCAATGGGTTCAGAGGGTGGCAGATGTTTCTTCCTTGGACACAGTGCGCTTCACAGATAAGGATGGGTAAGTCTTCCTTGCTGAATACCTCTTCTGCTTATGGGATGTGTGGTAAGGAATGGGTTACTGGGTGACGGATATGGTTTGGTATGGTAACCTGGTTAATAGGGTATGGTTGGTAGGGGTAATCTTTGATACCATGGACTCGTAACCTAGTTTGTACCCTGGACCCGTAACCTGGGTTACTACCTTGTAACCGTAACCTGGGTGGACTGGAGGATGAAACAATTGAAGTCCCATTAATGATTTCAAGAGCAATCGTCTCCTCGGCCTGATGGTCGATAAGCGTCCATCAGAAATTAAATTAACACAATGCTAACTACTATTCAGTAACAGTGTGTTATATATTATCTATGAAATACTCCTTCTTAACTGACATTATAGCGTATCTGGAGTTCTCAGTCTCTATCTGGCTGTCTGCTTATTTACAGCAGTGGTTTTCCCCATGTGGGCAATGAGTTTCACAAACTGTGAGGTTTGGGGCTGGGGTCATCAAATGGTTGAGAACCACTGGTTCACATAGTGCACATAGAGCCATATTTTAATTTTGGGGTCACTATCAATAGTGGTTTGAGAACCACCGGGTAATAGTTTCCTATGCTGCTTTAACATGTTGGGGTGTCATTGCTGCCAAGGTCTGAGAACCACTGATTTACATTTTTGCTACTCGAGCAGTAAATCATTTGGAGGGTATTCATGGTCTCAAAGGCTTGAGAACCGCTGACTTACATTTTGTCAGTCAAGTTGTAATTTCATTAAATGGCTAAATAACGGTATACATTCCTAAAGTCCTGGTTCCTATAAAAAATATCATTCATCTAACTGATAATAAAATAGATCTTCAATCATAGGACATGGTATATGTGACGTACGTCTAGTTCGACAAGTGAATTTTCCCTGATTTGATGGATGATTAAAGGGACTTTAGCTTTTCATAACATTAGAACCCCTGAACATTTGTTGTAACTTTTTGGTTTCGCCAGAGCGAACCGATTCCACCGGGACTCATTTAGTATGCGGCATGAGATCTAAAGACACTGAGACGATCCCCGAGCAGAGAAGCTAGTTTCTCGCAGGTATTTCTCATCTCCGCGTGAACACTAAACCGCTCGCAAGATGGACCAGAGCGGTCAGAAGAAAGACACTGGGGGAGATCTCAGGAAGGACGGGAGGCATGCTATCAAAGACAGTAGTGGTCCCTGACACGATTTCGCATCTCGGTGTTAAACACGGAACCGATCGCAGTGGGAGCGACCGTGGAAAGCCGACGCAAGCAGCGAGCGAAGATACGAGAGGCCAGGGGCGGCTTCTCTCTTTGGTGTGGCGGTCAGATCCCCAAAAGTCTTCTGAGATCTAAAAAGCTGTCAAGTTTCTCATGTCCCACTCATCTTTCATTTCATTCTAGATATATACAGACCACGTAGAAATACACTTTATCACTCGCTGGCCAGAACTTAACAGAAGTACTAGCTATATTTGAAATCTTGCTAGATTATCCCATGGATTTTTATACATATTTGCAGTGAATTCTATTCTGTGCAAAGCGGTAATATATATTGTGTAAAGTGATCAGTGGTCTAGTTCATTCATTCTATTTCACTGGATTTTGTGTTAATTTAAATCTATTAAATTAAACCGTCTCAATAGTTCCAGTTGTAAATGTAATGATATACCTGCTATATTATTTCCAAAAGATAATAGATGTTAAATGCTTAAATTAACTTTTAAAGTCGCGAAGGAATTTATAATTAATAAATTTAGTTAAGTCATATATTTATAAGTGTGTGTTTTAACCATTAGAACTCGCGCAGTGTTTTATTAATACATAATTAAATACGCGAGCGTATATAAAATAGTCTTAACGGGAAATTTATCGCGCTTTAGAAGGTTATTTGTTTTTCGGTATATGACATGTCTTTTTTTCTTTCATACAGAGTGATCGTAACCTGTGCGATCCCAGCATTAAGAAAGCAATAAAGAAATCAATCTAAGCAAAGCAAAGCATAAACAGTGTGTAGAGTTTCCCTGACTCAGATCTTGTTGAGACTGTGTAAATTTTTAATCTTTGAGGCGATTCTATGTTTGGAATTCCGCTATCTAACTTATAGCAAAGAAAGCACACCCAAAGACAAATGTAACGCACCATCAAGCAAATTAAGTTGTAACGGGAAGAAGAACACTGGCCCAAGCTTTGTTAGTTTACTGATACAGAGAGAGAATACATATTTTCCTGAAAAGTGATGTGACTAGTTTTCTCACTGGACTTAAACCATACCTCACGGATAAAGTGTACCAGCACGCGTAAGAATGTTATTATCAGCGGCATAGTCAAATAGACCACACCATCCTCACCCCGGTATCAGAGACCGTGCCCTCCCATAGAAACTGTTATTAAGAAAAGAGACACAATTACAGATTCATTTTCCAGCGATTACGGGATCCTTTTTATGTGCTGACAGCCTACCCGCTAATCTGGGGCTAGAACTTGAACAAACACTCATACATTTAGTTTGAGGTGTAACTGCTGTTGTGTTTTTCTATGGAGTGCCAGATTTTTTCACAATCGGTAAGTGAGAGCAAGATGAGTGAAGGCCTTTACTAGTGCGTGTATGAATGACAGGAAATTAAATCTTTTGTGTAACCATTTTGTTAACTTGCTTACCTGGTAATATATATCTTTTCTGTATACCCTACATTGTTCCTTTAAGCGGGATAGTTGATAATTTGTTAACTCTGTTTAAAACCCCCTCCTTTTCATTTGCTTAGTAAAGGGAAGAACAATTTGGAAGAACAGGATTCCTTCTACCACCTATAACTAATTTTGAAAACACTTCTTTTCAGAGTAATTAACTTTACTGTTAGGTTAACTTACCTACGTTCCTGATAACTATCTATCTTGTGACTGGGTTTATCTTTGTCTAATAAGCGGGACGGGCTTAGTCGATACCAATCTTCTTCACCCCCTCCCTACCTTGTTATTTGCATTTTTCTGTAATTTTGATAATTCTTGTTGTAAACAAATGATTATTGTAGTGATTGTCTTTTTTAACTTTAATAAACAACATAAACTTAACCGTTACGGTGTTGGACTACCCAAAGCCCATAAAATTTCCCCTATTTGTTTAAGATAGTTGTATCCACGTCGTCTGTGTGTTTGAAGCACCAAATCGGGGTGAGAGCAGGTGTGTGTCTGGAAAACTGGCAAATAATTGTTTGACCAGGAGAGTGGAAGAGAAGATTGAGAGAAACGATTTGTCGTAAATAAGTCTGTCTTTACTCTCCTCCAGCACTCTGTGAAGCAACTATTTACTCTCTACATTTCTATCACTGAGCTTTTCACCATCATTCTACACTCTAAACCGGACTACTATTTCTAAGACTCTTTCTCTCAAAATAAATTTACGACAGTATATGCATAGAATTACATTAAATACATGTAAAGAACATTCCATGATGAAAAACACATTAATGTCAAATATGAGACAAAGGGAGAAGAAGTGATTGAAATCACTTTTATCAAGTTTGTAGTCTTGATAGAGAACACTGAAGCCTTATAAGAAATAGAAAATAGAAGGACCACTAATACACTTCTGTTTTGCTTGGGTCAATATGCAAATCCCAAAGTAACAACAATAATATACATCAATTATTTAACCCAGTCTTATTTCTGCCAGGATGAGAGAGAAAGATCAGTGGTTAATTAGGTCTATGACCTCAGCAATTAGAAATATTTGAGTGATCTGTAAATATGCAAATAACAATATTGTCACTGAAAATGGAAATACATTTAACAAAAGATACTGCTTAACAAAAGATACTGCAATAATAAGCTGTTGATAAACATATGATTATTCATGTTATAAAATCAGCAGTATTAGATCTACTTACTCGCTCACGAATTCACTACGGATTTTAGCAACAAGTAATACCCCACTCCGGGGCCCATAAGCTCCTCTGCTTCGAATGATAGTTACTGGTCTAATGGCTTTAAATTACCACCACCATTCCAGGATGGCCGCTCCTGGGCAAGGGTGGGTGACCTCTTGGGTGGTATTGTTACAAATTCTCTCGGAGTTCCCCCCCCCCCCCCTTTTCCACACACACACACGAGAGTTTTGTGTAGTTCATGTTGGTTGCAGAATGATCAAATTCCTTTATTTAACTGGTCCTAGTGTTTTCAATGTGCAAGGCAGGCAGAGTTCCTTCCCCTTCCGTGATTTACACACATCTGGTGTGTGACACAAAAGGTCATTTCCGGATTGGTCGATGCTCGGCTGGAAATACTATACAAAGAATTGTCCCTCCAGTGACCGTGTCGAAAAGATTTATCTGTCTTGGCCGTGAGAATCCTGAGCTAGCGAGTACTGTGTAATATAAGACTAGAGAGAGAGAGACTGTTATCATTTTTTTATAATTATAAATTATAATTATAAATAATTATAATCTTATCATTATAAGAATGAAAAAGATATCCGAAGAGAAATGGTTTCTAGCTGTAGGAGAAATTTTAAAAGAGGAATAAAAAAGACAAAGAAATAGTCGGTGAGAGTGGTTCACCCCAGGGAGTCTTCACAAGAAAATTCAGAAGTCAAGAACCATGCGGGATAGTGCTGAGCAATAGTTAACTTATTTCTGCCCGTCGCCTTTTGTGAAGGATTTAAGCAATGGTTTTTAGCCCGTTCAATCCCCCAGCTGAGTTAATTCAGCGAATTCCTCTTATAATAGTATAGCTCTGTTTAGAGGTAAATATATGTCTAGGTATAGATATATAAATATATTAAATATTCTGGCTCATACGTTTGCTATCATACATATAAAAACTGAAGCGTCTATGATTGTTTAGTTTTAAAACAGTATGTAACAATTTTAATAATGAATTAGTCTTTAACAGTTAAAATAAAAATGGAAGATTGGTGACATTTTGCTGTAAATACATGTTTTCGTCACTGAGACGTAGGTGACGATTTATCAAAAAAGTATGTTTTGCTGGTGCCTTTTTTAAGCACTTAACTTTTATAAGGGAGTCCTGCAGCTGTGGTTTTCGTCACTTCTTGGTGATGAGTGTACTTCTCTCACACAAGTGGCGTAGTACTTCAGTACTTTGAACCATCTGATGCTTGTAACCACGTACTTTTTAAGAAAAAATAGAAAGACAAATGCCTCTGCTAAGTACACGGAGTTGGAAGCTTAACAGGAGCATCCTCTCGTTGTCCACCCATCAATGTTAATCTCTCAGAAGAATTAAATTCCTGGGTACACAACGTAGCTCAAGAAAGATGATTAAAATTCACCAATATTCCTCTGGGTATTAACTGAGAAAATGTGTCTGGACAGCGCGAATAATGATTTGTGCTTGAACTAACATTAACAAGCTACATATATCTCACAAAAGGATATGATACACTTGAGGCACATGTTATGTAATCATCAATCATCACTGCTCCAGTCGGAGACTGGGATCACCTCTGCTGTCGGGTTTTCCGCACGACTAGCCAGAAATAATCGCCAGCGCTTGCTGTAGTGGTTTATGAATATACTATTTTCGTATGTTGAGGTTGCCGGCCTCATATATAACCACTAAGAAATAAACACATGTCAAAATTCACATTTGTAACATAAATGTTCACAACTTACCCCAAGGTTTTGGGTTGTACACAATCTCCTCGCACAGTTTTCGGATGGACACGAGCAATTTCGGTGCAAATGCTCCCGAATCCCTTGGTCTGGGAAAGTATAATAATTCCTTCTTATGACGGGTGTTCTGTGATACACTTGACCTTGGAAACTAGTAATTCCTCTTCGACGGGTGTTCTACGATAAACTTGGTCTAGGAAACTGTAATAATTCCTCTTTAACGGGTGATCCAATTTTTTTTAGGTGTCCAGACTCTGTATTTAAAGTCCTGGCCCCTTAAGTTTACAGTTTCTGTATTTATAAAGGTGACCTTACTTTTTAAGGTTTTAAGTTTCACCAATACTTCGATCTGTCACTTATAAGTATGGATCTAGGTCTGATCCTTCTCTTTCTGGCTTTTTTTTGGGGGGGGGGGGGGGGGTTGCTCGTTTGAAGTTGCGAAGCTGTCTGTTCTGTGTCTCTGAGTTTGCTAGATTATATTTTCAGTTTCCAGTTCAAATCACAGATTGTACTTCCCGGAAAACTTGCCAATGATATTCATTGTATATTCCGGCTCTCACTTCAATCCAATAGTAAGCTCTTTTCGCACTACGTGGGTTGGGGTGTTTAAATTCAAAATACCCCCCACGTGTTTAAAATATTAAATTTAATATTCCCACGCGTGACTTCTATAATAATATGTAATATTTCCGGTGACATCTTGTGCACTCTCACAAACAAATGTGTGAACTGATTACCTGTCTAAGAGCCTTCCGTCAAGATGTCTACCCAGGCAGATTATCTGCGCAAATCACACACAGGGATGGGCCCGTGAAGCTATTATCTCATTCATCCTAGTACGAGACCATATTGTCAAACGAGGATCGTCTCCTATCAAAAATGGTCAGACTGAGAGAATAAGATGTAAGAAAACTAAGATGCATTACCGCTGACCAGTGATAATGACCAGGTATTGTTACGATAATACCACAGTTCGCCTGACGGAACGTAAATAAGTCTGAGGAGTGGTAAAATAAAAATTTAAGAGACACAGATAGTCCCATAGCAGATACTTCCGTAGGGGAGTGGAGTGTTAGAGACTTCACCCTACTAGATTCAGCATAGAGCAAAATAATGAAGGAAAGGGTAACAAATTGCCATATTATAAGCGATCTGAGAGAAAAATAAAGAAGAAGAAATGATACTGCCGGAGGGCTGAAGGTGTGAGAGATCACACAAAAGAGCATGTTCAGACGTTCTGTGACAAATGAATTAATTCATCTTTGCACGTCTCCATCACTAATAAAGATACTGACTGTAACTTATCCTGCATCAAGTGGAGAAACGTATTGATGTAAGACGTCTTTATGGGGAACATCTATTTATAGTATAAAGTCAATTACCAAGCATAAAGATGTGTTTAAAAAACGAAGAAAACATTGCGTATCGTAATATTCTTAACGGACTAGAAAGCTAATGGGTTAAAAACTCCCCTTATTCCATACTTCTGAAACTGTCTGGTACTGGGTAACAAAAGGATATCATACATTACCCAGGATATCTCTACGTCTGGCTTGCCACGGCCCTGGTTCACGAAAGGTTATGATATGAAACTAGAAACATATCCTCATATCTGACATCCTGGGCGTGGTAGAGCACCATCATTCTGCAGACCAGGTTTTTCCACGACTAATAAATACATTTTCTAAACATTCATGATTCAGTCCCGCCGACATGAGATGCGCTTGACCTATTACCTCTGTCTGTGGACAGTGTCCAGGTACACATCTGGTTCATGACTCTCTTAAGAAGAAAAATACATCCTGCTTTATGAAGCGTCTCCTTATCTTGTTTCTGGCAGTCATGCTGACAAACGTGAAGGATTATTTATTTAAACATGTACATGTAACTCGTATTTTTTAACGATGAATGCTCAGTTTGTACTGGGTATTGCGTTTTAGGCATTCGGTGGTAGTGAGTGAGAACAGGAAGACAGAAAAAAGGACTGATAAATATTAACATCAAAATTTTAACAGTATTATTTATTAAATGCATCCGAGTGGCAAGGTGGTAAAATAACTTGCCCCTTACAATGAGGGACTGAGTTCGTTATCAGGGCGCGTAATACTCCTATCTACCCAGCTGTAAAAATGGACATCTGATTCTTCTCTTGAGTTAGGGAAGGCAAAGACAGCGAGATAGGGAACTGGCCACCGCGTCGACCACTCATTAATCTAAGCTAACACCGAGTGAAAGTGTAGTCTCTAACATTTCACTTCACTACGGTAGATTGTGCTATAGAACTATCTTTATATTTTCTTTTTTTCTTAATGGATGGGTATGAAAATAAATCGAAAAAAAACGTGATTCGTCTTACGAGGACAAAAGACAAAGAAAACAGCCAACGTTGCGGCCACAAGGCCTTCGTCAGGGAAAGGAAAGAAAGAAAGTGAGGGCTAGATAGAACTCATAACAATCTAATTAAATATACAAATAAAACATGGGTACTTCCATATATCTTATGACATGTTAATTCTCACCCCTTTAAATATAGCGGATTTGGTGAATTTAAAAACTTTCACATTTTACATTTAGGGCAATGAATTCATGTTTCTTTCACAAATCAACTGGCATTTCTTTAGTTTGTATGCTTGTTGACAGTCACATGCATAAAAGTATTTTTTTTAAATCGCGTATGTCTTCCCAATTAAATGATTTACTAAACGACACTTGGTGGACAGAAAAAAAATAAAATTAAAAAAATAATTCTGCACGTGTGCATAAGCATGAAGGAAAGATTTGTCCCAACAGGTTACTGTTTTTTTTTTTCTTTTGTTTTTGGTTTATTAATTGTGTTCGCCATCTTGGAGAGAGGTGCATCCTTTTAACGCAGACAGTAAAACTTTGATAACAGTGTGCAGCTGCCAGTGACAAAATAAGAGAATTCTGCCTGAAATGTGGTGCAGCACTGACAAGCACTAGGCACAGATAAGGGTTGCTAGAATTGATAAATAGTAATTATCAAACAGCATGATGAAGCCCCGACGAGAGCTACTAAGGATTATCAAACAACATGATGAAACCCCGACGAGAGCTACTAAGGATTATCAAACAACATGATGAAACCCCGATGAGGGCTACTAGTGATTATCACACAACATGATGAAGCCCCGCTGAGAGCTACTAGTAATTATCGAACAACATGAAGCCCCAATGAGAGCTACTAGTGATTATCAAACAACATGACGAAGCCCCGATGAGACATTCTAATAATGTGACCGGTAGCTTGGGACTTTAAGAATGAGAGAGAGAGAGTACGGAAAAAATGGTTTAAGAAAGTTAAATAGAGTTGTTGGGGGACTGTCTGTCTTTGTTAAGGGGAAGTGAAATGAGCAGAAGAGTGTTTTGAGGGAAGGGAGGTAACTCTGTGGGTCCCGTTTTGGGAGATGTAGCTAGGTGTTTTGGGTTTAGTATATCATGTGAGTTCCAAAATATGGTGTGACTGATTCGCATTGTAATGTTTTGGTAGTGAGATTAAAGAAGATTGTATGGGTTTTGAGTTTAATCAGCAAAGGGAGATGACTTTAAATTACGTCCCTTAAAAATTTTTGGTGAGAGATCAAGAATAAACACGCACGAGAAAGTTTTGGTAGGTGAACACATTTTTAGCAGAGAACGGGGGAGAGGGGGGAGGGGGGATATAAAATCGGGAAAAAGATTTAAGTCATTCTGATTTGGAGAACGCGCTTAGCGTAGGAAGTTTGCTATGTATTAAAGTTGTGTAGTGGCGAGCGATGTTTGATGGTTCATATTTCTGGCGAACAAGCAACTGAAGGTGGTTGATTGCTGTGGTCACAGTATTGTATCAAATTATTTTGCCGAACCAACAAGACGCTCAAACGCCACCTTTAATAGATGATAGATAAAGACAAGACAGACAATGTCGCCAGTTCAAGATTGTGTTGTCAAGACTACAAGACGAACAGGTATGTTGGGTTAGATGCAGAGGCAATAGACAGTAGCTAGGGGCAGCGTAGAACAAGTGACTACTGATACAAATAAACAGCCCTGGTGGTTACACCAGTCTTATATTAAAGATACATCGATTAGTTTCACCAGACCTAAGTGCCTCATCATGAGTTAAGAAACCAGAAGAACATAAATCTTAGACGAGCTAGTAATCTTAGAGACAGCGTCAGACTATATATAAGAGAAAAATGATGGAGTGAGAGAAGATGTATTTCAAAAGTTGCCTATAAACATTTTATGTATTATGAGATGGCCTGCCTCGGTGGAAGGTTGGGCATGAATTATGATTTCAGCGGATTTGATGACAAGCTGTAAATAAACATCTTTGTTGTTCACCACTGTTGAAGTCAGTACGTTTCGCCAGATGTTCTCCATCCTATCATCTGTATGTCGTGTGATGTTATATCGTCAAGATTGGTTTTAACATAGCATCATCAACACCTAGCTGCCTACTGTCGGGTAGTGAAACGAGTCCCACTATACGACAAATACCATCAACACTAACATCATCCGCTGTAACGGCCACAGTAATTATCAAACAACATGATGAAGCCCTGCACAGGACAGTTAGCAATTACCAAACAGCATGACGAAGCCCTGAAAAGGACAACCAAATAGAATAATAAAGCCCCGATGAGAAATGCTAGTAATTAACAGCTACGCGTGAGGTAAACAAAAATAGGTAATACGTCTGACTGGGACAATGACGTTACGGCCTCAAGACCTTTCTCGTGGACAAGTGAATGAAAACAGAAGGGAACGAACGAACGAACGAACTTTATTTTCAAAGGGTTAAGAATAGGGCACGCAGGCCCGTCTTACATTCTGCCCTTCTTCTCTCTGTCATCTTACATACCGTATCCTTTCAATAGCACATGTATTTTTAGCATTATTTAAGCGTACATCATTATCGAGGTAAAATAATAACATACATTTGTAACATCCAGACATAATCAAATTTAAGGGGGAAAAAAATATTAATTAAAATAAATTAACAAAAATAATACCTTAAAAAAAATTTTTTTTTAATAACAAACACAATCTAAACCATTCATACTGTAAATTAGACATAATTTGAAACGTAAACAGATTATGGGGGCATATAATAAGAACTCGTGACATTGTGGAAATCTGCTGAATTACCTGGTACTTCATATGTTGTCAGTAAGCGAGAACTAATTATGGCTAGCATAATGAAGCCCTGAAAATATTTCGTTCTGAGGCTTATTGTTAGCATGTTATAGGAGCCTCAATATTGTCAATAAACAAATAAATTGTCCTCGTGCTTATTTAGCTGTCTGGGCGTCCGATTGGCAGAGAGGTTAGAGCGATGGCCTTTAGTGGCAAAGGTGCTGGATTCGAAACACTGTAGCGGTCACGATCCAGTCTACACAGATGTAAATGAGTACCCGACAGTAGTAGGGGATGGCGGACTTAGGTAGCATTCAGGCGGCGGCGCATAACTTTTATATAAGGAAATACTCGATCGATTTCAGGCGTTCTTAGGCGGCGGCGCATGACTTTTATATAAGGAAATACTCGATCGATTTCAGGCGTTCTCAGGCGGCGGCGCAGGAGTTTTATATAAGGAAATACTCGATCGATTTCAGGTGGTGGCGTTCTCAGGAGGTGGAGTATGACTTTTTATATAGCGCTATATCTTAGCGGGGTGACGTCCTCTGATGATCAGACGGATGACTTGTTATATAGCAATTTTAGTATACCATGTACGCTACGGGTCGCATTCAGGCGGCGGCGCATGACTTTTATATAAGGAAATACTCGATCGATTTCAGGCGGCGGCGCATGACTTTTTATATAGCGATATATTCCGAAGGGGAAATAATCAATAGAAAGAGAAGAGGTCAAGGCTAGTGGTTACGTCCCTTAAGTTGCGGTGTCTGACCTTGGGTGAGGATTCAAATGTTGGGTTTTTGTTTTACTTTGGGAGCTGAGCTACGCAAGGAGAAGTTATGAACGAGCTGTGTGTGAAACAGGCGGGTGTAGGTTAGAGGGGGATTTTTGCGTGATGTTGTATTGTGTTGTGGTATTGTGTGTTGGTGTGTTTGTTTATACATATACACATACAATATGTATAAAAAATATAAAAAATCGATAATGACGGAAAATTAAAAAACAAAAAATCGATAATGACGGAAAATATATAAATTCGATAATGGTGGGTTACTAAGAGGGGTTTTTGAAGCGAGGGGAGTGTTTTTGTGGCGGCATGGTTGACGATGCATGGGTGTAATGTAGCGGGTGGGGTTAGGTTACGGGGGTTTTTGTGTGATGTTGGGTGTGTTTGTTTATACAAAATACTTAGACAATATATATATATATATAAAAAAATAAAAAAATCGATAATGACGGAAAATATAAAAAATCGATAATTAGTAGGTTACTAAGAGGATCTTTGAAGCGAGTGGGAGGAAATATTCATTGCGGAGTTGGCGCGTCAGGAAGTGGGGCCGCATGATTTGGTATATAGTAATATATTAGTTCGATAATGACGGGTGTGTGGTTGTTGTTGGAGCGCCAGGAGGTGGAGCATGACTTTTTATATAGCGATATATCTTAGCGGGGTGACTTCCTCTGACGATCAGACGCATGACTTGTTATATAGCAAAAAATTTGTTCGATAATGGCGGGCGTGTTGTTTATACAAAATACTTAGACAATATATATAAAAAATAAAAAATCTATAATGACGGAAAATATAAAAAATCGATAATTAGTAGGTTACTAAGAGGGTCTTTGAAGCGAGTGGGAAGAAATACTCATTGCGGAGGTGGCGCGTCAGGAAGTGGGGCCGCATGACTTGGTATATAGTAATATATTAGTTCGATAATGGCGGGTGTGTGGTTGTTGTTGGAGCGCCAGGAGGTGGAGAATGACTTTTTATGTAGCGATATATCTTAGCGGGGTGACTTCCTCTGACGAGCAGCTGGGGTCCTAGCATAGTTCAATAATGGCGGGCGTGTTGTTGTCCTGGTAGTGCGTTGTTTATATAAAATATGTAGTTAGACGTGTATTTATTTTACAACATAGATACAAAGGTTTATAAATAGAAGTATATAGTCAATGAGCTCTTTTAAAAGAATACTTGACTTAAAGAGGAAAATATAAAAATCGATGACGGCGGCTTAGTTTACTAAGGGTTTTTTTTAAGGAAGTGGGTATTGTTTTTTGTGTGGGGGAGGATGACGATGTATAGTGGAGTGTAGGAAAGGGGGGATTTTTGTGTGTATGACTCAGGAGGGAAGTGTTAGAGACTTGGCGGGTATTTTTTTTGGCTGGTGGTGATGACTCATGGGTGTGTGTTGGGGTGTAGCTGGTGGTTGTATGTATGACGCAGGAGTGAAGTGTTAGATAGAAGTATATAGTTAATGATCTCTTTTAAAAGAATACTTGAGTTAAAGAGGAAAATATAAAAATCGATAACGGCGGCTTAGTTTACTAAGGGTTTTTTTAAGGAAGTGGGTATTGTTTTTTGTGCGGGGGAGGATGACGATGTATAGTGGAGTGTAGGGTAGGTGGGGATTTTTGTGTGTATGACTCAGGAGTGAAGTGTTAGAGACTTGGCGGGTATTGTTTTTTTTTTTGGCTGGCGGTGATGACTCATGGGTGTGTGTTGGGGTGTAGCTGGTGGTTGTGTGTATGACTCAGGAGTGAAGTGTTAGATAGAAGTATATAGTTAATGATCTCTTTTAAAAGAATACCTGAGTTAAAGAGGAAAATATAAAAAGCGATAATGTTGGCTTAGTTTACTAAGAGGGTTGTTGAAGCGAGTGGAGCCTTTTTGCGCTGGCGTGGGCAACGATATATAGTGGGTTGTAGGTTAGTGGGGGCTTTTTGTGTGTTGTTGGGTGTGCTATTTAGACATATATACATACATATACACATACATATATACATATATATATATATATATATATATATATATATATATATATATATATATATATATATATATATATAGATATATAGATATATAGATATATAGATATATATAGATATATATAGATATATAAAATATAAAAAATCGATAATGTTGGATTAGGTTACTAAGAGGGTTTTTTGAAGCGAGGGGAGTCTTTTTGTACTGCGGGCGTGTCGTTGTGTGTTGGTAGTGTGTTGATGTTAGAGACTTGTTTATACTAGCTCTAGTATCTAGAGGTGGGAGGGTAGTGTTAGAGATCTGACTATACCAGGTCTAGCATCTAGAGGTGTTAGTGAAGATGGGTGTGTGTGTGTGTGGTTGTGTTAGCGCGCGTCTGTGGTTGTGTGTATGTGTGCGTGTGTGTGTGTGTGCGCGTGCGTGTGTGTGTGTGCGCGCGTGTGTGGGTGTGGTTGTGTGTGTGTGTATGTGTGTTGGGGGTGTAGCAGGCGGGTGTGTTACCATCTAGAGGTGGGAGTGAAGTGTTAGAGACCTGACTATACTAGAACCAGCGACTAGAGGTGGGAGTGAAGTGTTAGAGACCTGACTAGGGCTAACATCTAGAGGTGGGAGTGAAGATGGGTGTGGGTGTGTGTGTGTGTGGTTGTGTTGGCGCGCGTCTGTGGTGGTGTGTGCGCGCGTGTGTGGTTGTGTGTTTGGGTGTGGTTGTGTGTGTGCGTGTTTGGGTGTGGTTGTGTGTGTGTGTTGGTGGTGTAGCAGGCTGGTGTGCCACCATCGAGAGGTGGGAGTGAAGTGTTAGAGACCTGACTATACTAGGATCAGCGACTAGAGGTGGGAGTGAAGTGTTAGAGATCTGACTATACTAGGGCTAACATCTAGAGGTGGGAGTGAAGATGCGTGTGTGTGTGGTTGTGTGTGTGTGCGCGCGTGTATGTGTGTGTGTGCTCGTGTGTGCGTGAGTGTGTGTGCGCGTGTGGTGGTGTGGTTGTGTGTGTGTGTGTGCTGGGGTGTAGCAGGCGGGTGTACCACCATCGAGAGATGGGAGTGAAGTGTTAGAGACTTACCTATTTTGAAACGTATCCAGACTTGTACTAGTCAGATCTTGATTACTCGAAAAACTAATCGATAGTTGACGCGTTGGCGATGTGACCAGACTTGTGCTAGCCAGGGCTTCATTACGCGAAAAAAACTAATCGCTAGTTGACGCGTTGTCGACGTGAAATTTGTGTGTGTGTGTGCTGGCATTGAAAGTGTATGACTCATGAACGTATTAACGTGAGAAAAAAGTAACAACAAATATCCGATAAAATGGCGGGCAAGTTTTTAACACAACGCTCACACTTCCATTTCTTACTGTTGGTATCAGTTTTCATATTTCCACTTCATAATTTTTGTATCGGTTTTCATATTTCCATTTCATAATTTTTGGTATCAGTTTTCATATTTCCATCTCTTACTATTGGTACCACTGTTGTCATATTTTCACTGCATACTTAACATCATAAGTTTCATATAGGCATTTCACACTTCTGTACTATAATTGTCATATCTCGCAATTTTTTTAGTATAATTTTGAATCACACTTTTGTTGTTTTATATTTTTCCATTTTACAAATGCATAATTTTTATCTATGGAATTACAGAAATAACAATAAAAAAATAATAAAACATTACTGATACGGGACAAGGTCGGTTTCCAACTTGTTAAGTTCATAGTTGTGTCATTACTAGAGGGCGAGTTTCCACATATTTACTCGCTACCCAGACGCAAGCTAATCCTACGAAGTCTAAGGCTTTGTCTTTGGTCTCTTTCTACCTTTATATATCTAACTAAAATATCACCCATCTCTTATATAATATTACTGATCATTTTTTTTACAATAAACCGGCACACAGTTAAGTTCTTAATATACATATATTGCGCAGACGTGAGCACGGTTCGTTTTGTGACAAACAGTGAGAATAATATTGTCTGTTTTATTAAATTACACTCATACACAGTTATTTTATTCAACGCGAGAACCCCTGTTTTCAACAACGTGAGACCCACTTTCTTCGTTACTCACTCAGTGTAAACCCAATAGTGCGAGAATCACTGCCCAGTGCTACCCTTTTTTGGCTGGCGGGGTGACGAATCTTGGGTGTGTTGGGTGTGTGTGCGTGCGTGCGTGCGTGCGTGTGTGTGTGTGTGTGTGGTATTGATTTTGGTTTGTCTGGTGTTGTGTATGATGATTCTTCACTGTCACTTTTAAAGAGGTCACACCGCAGACTTGTGTAGATTGACCAGTTATTGTGGAGGTAGTGTATTCTTAAGTAATAACAGGATATTTTTGTGTATGTCGTTGAAGTATTCAAAAGTGGGCTCATCAGAACGTTGTTATCTATGTGGATACATTTGGTATCAGTTTTTTTCAAATTTCCACTTCATAATTTTGTATCGGTTTTCATATTTCCATTTCCTAATTTTTACAACACAACACAAGTAGTAGGACAGGTATCCGTGTTTGGTGTTGTGCGCTAACAGAGAGTTGATTAGTTGAAAAACTAATCGATCGTTGACGCGTTGTCGATGTGAAAAAAATGTGTGTGCGCTGCACGTGTTCGAGACATAATCAGGTCCAGCGGTGAGATGTGGGAGTGAAGTGTTGAAGACATGACCAGAGCCAACACCTAGAGGTGGAAGTACAGTGTTAGAAACTATACTAGGTCTAGCATCGAGAGGTGGGGGGTAATGTGTTAGAGACATGTGGATGTGTTGTAGTCCTGTTACACACAACAAGTAACACAAATACAGAGATATAAAAATCAACATACGTTCTTTTTGGTGGTGAGCTTGACGTGGTCTGCTTTCAACGGATGATTTTTTTCTTTCAGAAGGCTGGTTTTGGTCTCAGACGGTTTTTGATGGTCCACTGGTTATAACGTGAGGTGATAGAAATGTGCCCATGAGGGGATAGAAATGAACCCATGAGGTGATAGAAATATGCCCGTGAGATGATAGAAATGTGGCCGTGAGGTGAAAGAAATATGCCTGTGAGATGATAGAAATGTGCCCGTGAGGTGATAGAAATGTGCCCAGGAGGTGATAGAAATGTACCCATGAGGTGATAGAAATGTGTCTGTGAGGTGATCGAAATGTACCCGTGAGGTGATAGAAATGTGCCTGTGAGGTGATAGAAATGTGACCACCGGTTTTGGTAGGAAAATTTAGATATTACTCACCAAAGTATATTCGCACGTGTAACAAAGGCTGGCCTCGGTAAAAACTTACAGTTGCGGTCTTCAGCTCGCTCTCCAACGTTTTAACCGTAATAACAGGAGATTTTTGTGTAGGTCGTTGAAGTTTAGGTATAGGTACACTATTCAAAAGTGGGCTCATCAGAACGTTGTTATCTATGTGGATACATTTGGTATCAGTTTTTTTCAAATTTCCACTTCATAATTTTGTATCGGTTTTCATATTTCCATTTCCTAATTTTTACAACACAACACAAGTAGTAGGACAGGTATCCGTGTTTGGTGTTGTGTGCTAACAGAGAGTTGATTCGTTGAAAAACTAATCGATCGTTGACGCGTTGTCGATGTGAAAAAAAAATTTGTGTGCGCTGCACGTGTTAAACTGTTTAACCGTTGGAGAGCGAGCTGAAGACCGCAACTGTAAGTTTTTACCGAGGCCAGCCTTTGTTACACGTGCAAATATACTTTGGTGAGTAATATCTAAATTTTCCTACCAAAACCGGTGGTCACATTTCTATCACCTCACAGGCACATTTCTATCACCTCACAGGTACATTTCGATCACCTCACAGACACATTTCTATCACCTCATGGGTACATTTCTATCACCTCCTGGGCACATTTCTATCACCTCACGGGCACATTTCTATCATCTCACAGGCATATTTCTTTCACCTCACGGCCACATTTCTATCATCTCACGGGCATATTTCTATCACCTCATGGGTTCATTTCTATCCCCTCACGTTATAACCAGTGGACCATCAAAAACCGTCTGAGACCAAGACCAGCCTTCTGAAAGAAAAAAATCATCCGTTGAAAGCAGACCACGTCAAGCTCACCACCAAAAAGAACGTATGTTGATTTTTATATCTCTGTATTTGTGTTACTTGTTGTGTGTAACAGGACTACAACACATCCACATGTCTCTAACACATTACCACACACCTCTCGATGCTAGACCTAGTATAGTTTCTAACACTGTACTTCCACCTCTAGGTGTTGGCTCTGGTCATGTCTTCAACACTTCACTCCCACATCTCACCGCTGGACCTGATTATGTCTCTAACACGTGCAGCGCACACACATTTTTTTTCACATCGACAACGCGTCAACGATCGATTAGTTTTTCAACTAATCAACTCTCTGTTAGCGCACAACACCAAACACGGATACCTGTCCTACTACTTGTGTTGTGTTGTAAAAATTAGGAAATGGAAATATGAAAACCGATACAAAATTATGAAGTGGAAATTTGAAAAAAAACTGATACCAAATGTATCCACATAGATAACAACGTTCTGATGAGCCCACTTTTGAATACTTCAACGACATACACAAAAATATCCTGTTATTACTTAAGAATACACTACCTCCACAATAACTGGTCAATCTACACAAGTCTGCGGTGTGACCTCTTTAAAAGTGACAGTGAAGAATCATCATACACAACACCAGACAAACCAAAATCAATACCACACACACACACACACACACACACACACACACACACGCAGGCACACACACCCAACACACCCAAGATTCGTCACCCCGTCAGCCAAAAAAGGGTAGCACTTGGCAGTGATTCTCGCACTATTGGGTTTACACTGAGTGAGTAACGAAGAAAGTGGGTCTCACGTTGTTGAAAACAGGGGTTCTCGCGTTGAATAAAATAACTGTGTATGAGTGTAATTTAATAAAACAGACAATATTATTTTCACTGTTTGTCACAAAACGAACCGCGCTCACGTCTGCGCAATATATGTATATTAAGAACTTAACTGTGTGCCGGTTTATTGTAAAAAAAATGATCAGTAATGTTGTATAAGAGATGGGTGATATTTTAGTTAGATATATAAAGGTAGAAAGAGACCAAAGACAAAGCCTTAGACTTCGTAGGATTAGCTTGCGTCTGGGTAGCGAGTAAATATGTGGAAACTCGCCCTCTAGTAATGACACAACTATGAACTTAACAAGTTGGAAACCGACTTTGTCCCGTATCAGTAATGTTTTATTATTTTTTTATTGTTATTTCTGTAATTCCATAGATAAAAATTATGCATTTGTAAAATGGAAAAATATAAAACAACAAAAGTGTGATTCAAAATTATACTAAAAGAATTGCGAGATATGACAATTATAGTACAGAAGTGTGAAATGCCTATATGAAACTTATGATGTTAAGTATGCAGTGAAAATATGACAACAGTGGTACCAATAGTAAGAGATGGAAATATGAAAACTGATACCAAAAATTATGAAATGGAAATATGAAAACCGATACAAAAATTATGAAGTGGAAATATGAAAACTGATACCAACAGTAAGAAATGGAAGTGTGAGCGTTGTGTTAAAAACTTGCCCGCCATTTTATCGGATATTTGCTGTTACTTTTTCCTCACGTTAATACGTTCATGAGTCATACACTTTCAATGCCAGCACACACACACACACAAATTTCACGTCGACAACGCGTCAACTAGCGATTAGTTTTTTTCGCGTAATGAAGCCCTGGCTAGCACAAGTCTGGTCACATCGCCAACGCGTCAACTATCGATTAGTTTTTCGAGTAATCAAGATCTGACTAGTACAAGTCTGGATACGTTTCAAAATAGGTAAGTCTCTAACACTTCACTCCCATCTCTCGATGGTGGTACACCCGCCTGCTACACCCCAGCACACACACACAACCACACCACCACACGCGCACACACACTCACGCACACAAGAGCACACACACACATACACGCGTGCACACACACACAACCACACACACACGCATCTTCACTCCCACCTCTAGATGTTAGCCCTAGTATAGTCAGATCTCTAACACTTCACTCCCACCTCTAGTCGCTGATCCTAGTATAGTCAGGTCTCTAACACTTCACTCCCACCTCTCGATGGTGGCACACCCGCCTGCTACACCACCAACACATACACACACACAACCACACCCAAACACGCACACACACACCCACGCACACACACACAACCACCCACGCGCGCACACACCACCACAGACGCGCGCCAACACAACCACATACACACACACCCACACCCATCTTCACTCCCACCTCTAGATGTTAGCCCTAGTCAGGTCTCTAACACTTCACTGCCACCTCTAGTCGCTGGTCCTAGTATAGTCAGGTCTCTTACACTTCACTCCCACCTCTAGTCGCTGGTCCTAGTATAGTCAGGTCTCTAACACTTCACTCCCACTTCTCGATGGTGGCACACCCGCCTGCTACACCCCCAACACACACACACACAACCACACCCGCACACGCGCGCACACACACACGCACGCGCGCACACACACACACGCACACAACCACAGACGCGCGCCAACACAACCACACACACACACACACACCCATCTTCACTCCCACCTCTAGATGCTAGACCTGGTATAGTCAGATCTCTAACACTGCCCTCCCACCTCTAGATACTAGAGCTAGTATAAACAAGTCTCTAACATCAACACACTACCAACACACAACGACACGCCCGCAGTACAAAAAGACTCCCCTCGCTTCAAAAAACCCTCTTAGTAACCTAATCCAACATTATCGATTTTTTATATTTTCCGTCATTATCGATTTTTTATATTTTATATATATATATATATATATATGTATGTATATATGTATATATGTATATATATATATATATATATATATATATATATACATACATATATACATACATATATATATATATATATATATATGTATGTATATATGTATGTATATATGTCTAAATAGCACACCCAACAACACACAAAAAGCCCCCACTAACCTACAACCCACTATACATCGTTGCCCACGCTAGCGCAAAAAGGCTCTACTCGCTTCAACAACCCTCTTAGTAAACTAAGCCAATGTTACCAATATGATTGCAATGCATGAGTATCTGTTCAACTGATGTAGTAAGGCTGACATATATATATATATATATATATATATATATATATATATATATATATATATATATATATATATATATATATATATATATATATATATATATATATATACTTCTATGGTGGTAGTGGCTGGTGATGTATCGTGCTGTAATATGACTAATCGCGAATGTGTGACCTGGTAGTTCGTCGAGGTGGACGTCTGTGTATCAGTGCAGACTGGTATCACCACACGTAACGTACAAGAGTGTGTGTGGCATTCATCACCTTGAAAGATGTAGATGTGAAGTTGATGGAGTCAAAATATAGATAAACAGCTGTGTACGTTTTGATCATTTATTATGGTCACAGCAACAAGACGAAGACGACTCCATGTAAGTATGACACAGGAACATGGCGGATATGAAAACAGTTCACAACAATGGCATGTACATAAATTTCAATAATTATATGATTATCAAAGTGTTGCAGCCTCCAAGAAATCTCTCAGTCTCCAACTAGCGGAAAAACCCCGTATTACACAACGGGTAAATACTGTTTAAACCTCCAACAGTTTCTTTCTGACTCATCAAAGACATTCTTCTTAAGTCGACCTCCCAAACATGGCGGGCGACGAAATTAGCATAGTACATCCCTCTAATCGGACGTATCGAAGATCGGCTGTCCTTTCGAAGATAGGCTTATACAACTCCCTTGTACATCAGGCGAGTTTTCATTTTTAAAGTTATAATAACTAATATCCCATCTGTTCTTCCACTCCAGATAGGTATATATTTTAGGCCTCTATCAAACAGTACACACTGTGGATTCCTCTTCTGTAGACATAAGTGTCTGAGTTCAAAATATACCGCCAATCATGAGGGTTGTAGAAGATTATCTATTCTCATGGGTCCAACGAGCGTAACATGAGGAATGCTCTGCCTTCCAACCATTTGTGAGCTCTTGTCACTGGTTGACTCAAAAATATGCTCCTTACAAAGGAAGTGTGAAAGTTTCGTAATTTTACCTTGATACGAATTCCCAACACAACTTAGACGCAACTGTCGTCTTCCTGACGAACAGAAAATAACACAGGGGACTCTAAATACCGTGGAAGAGTTTCCATCCCCAAAAGGCAATGCAGAGAAACAATCACACATTCCGTCTGACAGACCCAGAACAAAAAACACGGCCTCCCGCCGGAAATCTTCTTCAAAACTCTCAGTTTAGACATGCGCAGTTCGCATCCCCTCTGACCTGTCCAGTCAGCTGGTATCCTTTAAAAGAGGAGTAACTACATATTTACTTTCCCTCAAAGCAAAAGATGAGTATTCGCCCTTAGATTATTGTTCCAATGAAGGATACATTAGACCCAAAAATCTTATTCAACATATAACAAGCATACAGACAGACTACATTATCAGTTATGAAAAACTGCACGTAACAGCCAACATTATCGCTTTTTATATTTTCCTCTTTAACTCAGGTATTCTTTTAAAACAGATCATTAACTATATACTTCTATCTAACACTTCACTCCTGAGTCATACACACAACCACCAGCTACACCCCAACACACACCCATGAGTCATCACCGCCAGCCAAAAAAAAACAATACCCGCCAAGTCTCTAACACTTCACTACTGAGTCATACACACAAAAATCACCCCTAACTTACACCCCACTATACATCGTCATCCTCCCCCGAACAAAAAAACAATACCCACTTCCTTAAAAAACCTCTTAGTAACCTAAGCCGCCGTTATCGATTTTTATATTTTCCTTTTTAACTCAAGTTTTCTTTTAAAAGAGCTCATTAACTATATACTTCTATCTAACACTTCACTCCTGCGTCATACATACAACCACCAGCTACACCCCAACACACACCCATGAGTCATCACCACCAGCCAAAAAACAATACCCGCCAAGTCTCTAACACTTCCCTCCTGAGTCATACACACAAAAATCCCCCCTTTCCTACACTCCACTATACATCGTCATCCTCCCCCACACAAAAAACAATACCCACTTCCTTAAAAAAAACCCTTAGTAAACTAAGCCGCCGTCATCGATTTTTATATTTTCCTCTTTAAGTCAAGTATTCTTTTAAAAGAGCTCATTGACTATATACTTCTATTTATAAACCTTTGTATCTATGTTGTAAAATAAATACACGTCTAACTACATATTTTATATAAACAACGCACTACCAGGCAACAACACGCCCGCCATTATTGAACTATGCTAGGACCCCAGCTGCTCGTCAGAGGAAGTCACCCCGCTAAGATATATCGCTATATAAAAAGTCATTCTCCACCTCCTGGCGCTCCAACAACAACCACACACCCGCCATTATCGAACTAATATATTACTATATACCAAGTCATGCGGCCCCACTTCCTGACGCGCCACCTCCGCAATGAGTATTTCCTCCCACTCGCTTCAAAGACCCTCTTAGTAACCTACTAATTATCGATTTTTTATATTTTCCGTCATTATAGATTTTTTATTTTTTATATATATTGTCTAAGTATTTTGTATAAACAACACGCCCGTCTTATCGAACAAATTTTTTGCTATATAACAAGTCATGCGTCTGATCGTCAGAGGAAGTCACCCCGCTAAGATATATCGCTATATAAAAAGTCATGCTCCACCTCCTGGCGCTCCAACAACAACCACACACCCGTCATTATCGAACTAATATATTACTATATACCAAGTCATGCGGCCCCACTTCCTGACGCGCCACCTCCGCAATGAGTATTTTCTCCCACTCGCTTCAAAGATCCTCTTAGTAACCTACTAATTATCGATTTTTTATATTTTCCGTCATTATCGATTTTTTTATTTTTATATATATATATATATATTGTCTAAGTATTTTGTATAAACAAACACACCCAACATCACACAAAAACCCCCTAACCTAACCCCACCCGCTACATTACACCCATGCATCGTCAACCATGCCGCCACAAAAACACTCCCCTCGCTTCAAAAACCCCTCTTAGTAACCCACCATTATCTAATTTATATATTTTCCGTCATTATCGATTTTTTGTTTTTTAATTTTCCGTCATTATCGATTTTTTATAATTTTTGTACATATTGTATGTATATATGTATAAACAAACACACCAACACACAATACCACAACACAATACAACATCACGCAAAAATTCCCCTCTAACCTACACCCGCCTGTCTCACACACAGCTCGTTCATAACTTCTCCTTGCGTAGCTCAGCTCCCAAAGTAAAACAAAAACCCAACATTTGAATCCTCACCCAAGGTCAGACACCGCAACTTAAGGGACGTAACCACTAGTCTTGACCTCTTCTCTTTCATTTGATTATTTCCCCTTCGGAATATATCGCTATATAAAAAGGCATGCGCCGCCGCCTGAGAACGCCGCCGCCTGAAATCGATCGAGTATTTCCTTATATAAAAGTCATGCGCCGCCGCCTGAATGCGACCCGTAGCGTACATGGTATACTAAAATTGCTATATAACAAGTCATCCGTCTGATCATCAGAGGACGTCACCCCGCTAAGATATAGCGCTATATAAAAAGTCATACTCCACCTCCTGAGAACGCCACCACCTGAAATCGATCGAGTATTTCCTTATATAAAACTCATGCGCCGCCGCCTGAGAACGCCTGAAATCGATCGAGTATTTCCTTATATAAAAGTCATGCACCGCCGCCTGAGAACGCCTGAAATCGATCGAGTATTTCCTTATATAAAAGTTATGCGCCGCCGCCTGAATGCTACCTAAGTCCGCCATCCCGACTGTTCTTGAGTTGGGTAAGGTAAATGCAGCAAGGAAGGGAATTGGTCATTCCGACCTCTCGAATCTGAACCTACGAAAGTGAAGTCTTTAACTCTTCGCTCACCTACGGCAGCATCTGTTATATGACTACCTATTTAGTGTCTGCACTAGCCTTCAGCATAGAATTATGGACACATAAGGGCTGAGAGTGTGGTATCGCTACAGTATGACGATTATGAGGTATTCCCCCTTACAGCGATCAAAATTATCCACACTTTAATGGACACATCACACTTGGACAAACAGGACAGGGAAAGAATTACACTGACTAACAAAAAAAAACTTTTTTTTTCTTTCTCTAACATTTCTATGTTTTTCTGGTCAATTTTAATGCGCTGTTTTTAAATCTGCAAACCGTTTTTCTCTATCAGGTCGGGATCTCTAGAAATACGCAATTGAAGTTTTTTAACAACGCATACAGTATTACAACATCATTTGTACAAGAAGTATAACAGTTATGTAGGCTTGAATTTCTTTGCAGTCGACTTTCGTCGGTGAATGGCATGTGGTACATCGCGATGAAGCATCCAACAATAATCGGCAAGCATGGTCACACTCCACCGTCCATGATAACGTGACTCCATTACGGCGATATCTTGATGGAATCGTTCTCCATGTTCATCGCTGACTTCGCCAAGGTTGTCAGGGGAAAAGTCAAGATGCGAATCGAGCAAATGGATTTTGAGGGACATGTTACAGCCCATAATTCTGTATGCATCTATGCACTGCTTAACAATATGCACATAGTCGACAGATTTGTGATTTCCCAGAAAGTTATCGACGATCGATTTGAATGCCATCAATGCGCGAAGTTCACTACCATGTAACAAGTTCTCGAATTGTTTGTCTGCAATAACTTTCCTAATCTGAGGTCCTACAAAGATACCTTCCTTTATCTTTGCATCGCTAATTTGCGGAAACTTTTCTCGAAGATAAGTGAAAGCTTTGCTCGTTTTCACTAACGCTTTTACGAAACACTTCATGAGCCCCAACTTTATATGTAACGGTGGTAAAATGATGCTGTCTTTGTTAACTAATGGCTCGTGTATTACATTTTTATGCCCGAGCTGCATATGATCCCTGATAGGCCACACCTTTCTTGCATAATGTTCCTGTCTGTTGCAGCTGTCCCATTCACATAGGAAGCAACAAAATTTAGTATACCCAGTCTGCATGCCTGTGAGAATTGCAATGACCTTTAGGTCTCCACAAATCCGCCATTGGTAGTCATTGTACTTTATTTTTGCCAAAAGTATAGCCATATTGTCATAAGTTTCTTTCATATGAACAGAGTAGGCTACTGGAATTGATGAAAATAAATTTCCGTTATGCAATAACACGGCTTTTAGACTAGTCTTGGAAGAGTCGATGAAAAGTCGCCATTCGTTGACTATGTGCTCATGACCGAGGTGCACCATTAGACCTTTTACATCTTTGCAATAGCAAATATCATCATCCATCTCAAAGTATTGAACACGTTCTCTGTGTCTATGACGAAATTTAGATATCGGAGTATTGGGCGCTAAAAGATTCCATTCTTTGAGTCGCGAACCGAGTAATTCCGCTTGTCCTTTGGTGAGAGCGAGATCACGTATTAGATCTGAAAGTTTTGAATGGTTAATTAAGTGAACACCATCATTCACCGGTATATAATCCGAGTCAGAATTAGTTTCTAAAGCAGGTAAACTATCACTTTCTGATGGTTCATTCACGTCCAACGGATATTGTTCTGGTGGAACTGGGATCGGACACGTGATTGGATCATGAGGCACTGGTTTCGAAACCAATTCAATATTTGGATAAACCACAGACTTTCTAGTTTTAAAAGTGAAACCATAGATATTTGTCAAGCAGAAGTAACAATCAGTAGCGTGATTTGTCGGTTCACGCCATATTACTGGCACTCCAAAAGGCATCGACTTATGCTTCGGCGATTTTCGTAACCAACCTGCCAATGTATTTTCACAAGTCGAACAAACTGCATTTGGCTTCCAAGATTTATTTGCATCATCAACTTTCGAATCGAAATAAAGTTCATATGCTTTCTTTAGCAATGGTGTAAAGTTTTTCTGGTGAACACGATCTGTAAAATATCCGCACACGTAACAGAACAGATCAGCCGAATTTCTACAACTTCTAGAAGCCATATTTCATTCGGAATTATTTCAAAATACAGTAACTATTTGAAATATAACGTAACATATGTCATGCATCTTTTAGCAGTATAAAAAGTAGAATTATTTTGCATTTTATTAATTTTTAAAAAGTTATATAGTAAAAATGAAACGGAGCAAATAACGGTTTCCCAAAAAATATATTTATTTACAAATATCTTAAGAACCCGACGTGATAGAGATAAACGGATTTCAAATTTGAAATCAGCGCAAGAAACTGACCTAAGAACACTTATTCTTATATAAGAAAGAAAAATGTTGTTTGTCAGTGTTATCAGGATGTGATGAAGTCGGTTCGTGCAGAAAATTCAAAAATTTGGAGAGTCTTTAATAATTCAACTTTACCCAGTGTAGCAAATCTAACACTCTGAATTAAATTTCTTAAGTTGAAGAAAAGAAAAATTGGCGTTTTTAGGAAAACAGTTTCTTCTATTACTAAGGGAGACAACATAACTCACTAGTAATGCATTATAAACTGTGTTTACAAGCAAGGGAAAAAATTGATGTCACGAAGCTAGTGTAATGAAATAGTACTATTCAATTTCTTTTATTTTTTATCTTTTAACCTCAGTTGACAATAAAGTTGCGTCCACATGTTATATAAAGTTAGAATCAGTGTGACAGCTGGGTTCGCTCTTTATTCAATGAATTTGAATTCTTGACCGAAGCTTTTTTTTTTTACAAACACGCCGGAAGTTCTTACTCAAGTGATAGCAAAGGTTGTCCACGTTTTTCATGTTCCAGTCATGAAAGAGCTGACATGCCCTTGTTGTGTCCATTGTACGTTGACAAGTAAACACTGATAGCAAAATTCATATTTTCAGTATTTCAGACATGACGTCTTCAGTGACATGTAGCATGACATTCACACGCCTATTCATTATAATATTAGAATCATAAACATTGTCCGTTTCTCTGTCAGCCGCTTTGCCTATTGCTTTGACACATATTTTTTACAAGCAAACAGTATTTAAAAAGGTAAGGTAAAGGATCCCGATACACGTCCATTGAGGCATAGTGTGAATCTGGTGTTTTAGGCCTGTTTTCTTGACCAACATCACGCTGGCCGCCTTTAACCTTCTGAGAGTTGCTTTGGTATCGAATTCGTTTGCCGTCCAAAAAGTTCCACCTCAACTGGGGATCGGTCACAGGATGGAATTGGGGCGACCCCTTCTCGATCTCTCTTTCACTCCGGCAGTACTTATTTTAATTTGTTTCACTGATTAATTGCGTGCTTTTCCATGGTCAGCACTTCTTTCTGTCTCTGCTATGTAGCAGATATTTTGTACTTTCATTCTTACACTCATTTTAGTAATAATTCGTCTTGTCTGTTTACCTACCCATCCCTGCTGAGATTGTAGACAGGTGATGCAATATTGAAACGGCAGTCATGTTGCTAAATTCTCGTGTAGCAAACCTTGGCCGCGACAGATTAACGCTAAAATCGCCAGAGCGTATTTGTTTGGTCGCTGATAAGGCAACGGTGCGTCTGTTGCCAAGGTGGTAAAGAGACGGGTTTTGCGTGCTCAAGCGAGAAAAAACAAGATTACTTGTCTGTGAAACACCTAAATGACATAATCGTTTCCTGTCCGACTGTCCCGAAGACATTACTTTATATTAAAGTAATGTTGCTACATCTGAAATACATTGTTGTACGAGTTTACATATGTGTTGGTGAGTTTGCAGGACAGGCAACCCGGATGTTTTATTACCATATATAAAAGAGATGACCTCTGCATTATACACAGAAATTATTCCATATCGGAATATTTGAATTTTCCCACAAGACTCGCATGTTTGAAAACGATTGGCGCTCTGACAAACAAATGCGGGGACAGACTTGCAATATAATCTGACAATTTTTGCAAGTCTAGTTCACTGTGAGAAATCGCTTGCCAAGACGACACAACCAGACTGCCAGACGTTAGAATTCATAATTCCATTTATCAGGCCGGACCTTTATTGGAGTATTTTGGAATGACTTACACAGCCCATGGAACAACTCTACCATTTTAATAAGGAACCGGAATCTGAGGAAACTGAAACACACGGAGTCAAAGAGGGAATCTATTATTAAAATAACGACCCTCAAGTACACGTGTAAGAGGCCGAATCAAGAGTCTTTATTCATCTGAGCAAAACGTCTGTGAGCCAGGATTGGGAAAGTTGTGTATTTTATATTTTATCATTACTAACATGTGAACTAATATGTATGTATTGCCATGTGAATATTAATATGTGAAAATCGCTAGTGGATGTCCAAGTCATTTGAGGCTGGCACCCTCAGCGTATAGAATGATGATTTCATGAACCACCACTGCAAGGGCTGGTGACTGCTTATCTCTAATTTCTTAACGAGATTTAAAAGCATAAGTAGTCACAAGTTCCATATGGAGCAAGGAGAGAAATATGAAAGAAATGATGTACATTCTAAGTATAATATTTACATTTTAAAACCAGTGCAAATGTCTATGTAAACATATTCACTTTAAAACTAATGACAGCTTTCAAACTGTTCAACAAGTGTAGATATAAATGAAAACATATTCAATTTATATTGTGAACGCTTTTCAATCGGTGGAGATGTAAATGTAAATATATTCTATCTGTACTTTTAACCTTTTCATTTAAATGTAAAATAAAGATAAAGATTATTCAAATTAAATGTACAGACATTTTTCTCTCGAGGGACTAAGTTTAATTCTCATCGAGGGTAAATTCTGAGGTAGATGGGATGTTGGAATCGAGAGAAGGGGACACATGTGTCGGGAAACGCAATATTCAGGAGAGCGTTTCGTTTCTACTGTTTTACCATAGTTGTTGGTGGTACCAGTTGAGGGTACTACCCTGGAACAAGAAGGGAACAGGTGGCCTGAGCTTTAAGACGAGGGACCAACTTTTTAGACGCCCCCTGACACTTCTGGGAACGTGCTATGCCCTACATCCTTGACCAGCGACGAGCGTTATCAGTGACCTATCTGCACAGAATCAAACCATCATCGGGGGCAGAAACTACCAGTGGCAGATAAGTGAAACCTATAAGCTGCCATGTGAACTCCTTTATACGTTTTCATCCCATCACAACAGTGATGAAAACTTTCTGTTAAATCATTATTCAAATTTTCTAAAACCGTGTTAAACCTAAATTATTATTAAATTTGTTATTTGTAATTATACAAATTTAACTTCGATTTAATCATTTGGATGTACTGCATGTTTGTCTCAGTCAATTTACTAAATACACTCTAAACAGAGCTTTACCTTAATAATAATAATTCCACTGAGTAAATTAGTGTAAGGGCTTGACGAGCTGAAATTAATAATTCCTTAATTCTTCATAAAAGGCGGCGGACCGATATAAAGTTAACAATTGCCCTGCCAATGCAGCATTTTTCTTGACTTCGAAATATCTTATGAATGTTCCCTTGGGATAGAAGCGCCATCATCCTTCTATCTAACACTTCGCCAAGACTAATCTTGTGCGACCGTAGACACCTTTGAAGGCCCATATTAGATACTCTTGAGTTTTGGCTACAGTTGGAACACTACTGCAAAGCTGGGGAGGCAATCCTTGATAGGATCGACCCATGGACCACCGAGCTGGGAAGCCAGTGCACTAACCACCACACTACCTGACAGTATTAAGCTGACAGGAATCGTGTCACAATTTTTTTAGTAACTAAATCAGCTATTAATTACCTTGTTTCTTAAATCTTCTCACTTATAGTTACTTTCTTCTGAAAAAAATTAGACTGTTTCCCTTGTAAATCCAATAGTTTAAAATAATCGATGTAATTATTTGACAAGAGCCCTTAATAGTAATAGCTTTTCCGATGCCCTAGGTTACGAGTTTTCACCCTTGTTTCTATAAGTGCCGATGTAAGTAAGAATTTTAAAACATAAATTACTCACTGCTCTTCATATTTTAACGCTGATGTATAGGTTCGCAGTTTTGATATCGTACGAGAGAAAGGTAGAAATATAAGTAATGCTATATACCGTACACTGGTGAAGAAAGGTAGTAGTAAAAAATACTCTTTAGGTTTATAAGGCAATTTTTTACTATATTTAAAAGCAATTTTTTTAAAACCGATATTCCTTAAGCAATATGTACACATGTGACAAACTAGCAAAGGGAGGTGAGTAGGAATGACATCACTGACCATATTCCCCGTATGCAAAGTCCTTCGTTATGCCACTGTTTCCTACCAAACTACTATCTGAAATTACCTCTGAGGTAAAAATACTTTGCTAACAACACATTAAGAAATGAAAACACGTTGGAAATAATGTTAGATGACTGGACCAAATGACTAGACCAGAACAGACCACAGGGAGGCAACACAGAAACGAATGACCTACTCATAGCACAAATGTGGTTACGTTTATTTAACATGGCGTCACGTGTAAAACAATGTACTTTAATTTTTGTCTATCCAACGTATTCTCAACTTTCCCAGCTCGAATGTACCTTATAATCAACCAATCAATACACTTTAGCTTCCCAAGGAGCATAGGCCTTCAACAAACACATGCCAAGTCTTCCTGTCCCGTGCCATCCGCTCAAGTTCTTTCCATGTTTTCCTCTTTGTTGAAGTTTTTTGGTAAAACGTTTTTTTACGGGATGAGGTAACCAGCCCCATGCCCAACCCTCCTTAGTCGCTTTTTACGACATGCATGGTAGAGTACATTGTTACTACTCTTTGCTCCACTTTCGGGCCCCGGTAACACACGGGTGGTACCTTAAAAACTGAGCGTTAAATTCCCACCTCTCTCTCTCTCTCTCTCTCTCTCTCTCTCTCTCTCTCTCTCTCTCTCTCTCGTGTGGGGATGAAAGGGTCCAGTAACCAAGATGAGAGAGAATGAGGAAGGGCAGAATGTTAGACGGGCCTACTCGCCCAAATATTAACCCTTGGAAAATAAAGTTCGTTCGTTCTTTCTCTATTTCTCACTCTCTTTCTCTATCTTCATCACCATATTTCTCTATCTCTTTCTCTCTCTCTATCTCTCTCTCTCTCTCTCTCTATTTTTTTCTCTCTCCTTCTCTCTCTCTCTCTTTCTCTTTTTCACCATATTTCTGTATCTCTTGTTCTCTCTCTTTCTCTATCTTTTTCTCTCTCCTTTTCTCTCTCTCATTCTCTATCTCTCTCAGTGTTTATCTCTTACCTTTCAGATGACTGAAACGTAGGAGTTGAGTTAGTTCATGTTAAACCCTGCAGTCCTACATCATCAACAAACCGCTAGAGGTCGTTTTATCATTGCTTAACTACTCTGAACATTTAGATCTGTCAATGACTTCTGTATGTGTGTCTCCATTTCTCTTCTCCACAGGCTCATGGTCGTTCGTCTATTTCTTTAACAGCCTCATGAAATGGGTACCAGAACAACTGTGGGAAGGTTAAGGCGGCCGGCGGGATGCTGACCACATCACCCCTAGTGTGTCTATGGTCAGGGCCGGATTAAGCTAGTGCGGGGCCTGTAGCATATGTTAAGAAAGGGGCCCTATATTTAAAAAAAAACAATAAAACAACACAAACATATTTGAACACATACATTTTTAATTTGCATAGTAATTATCATTATCAATTAATTCGTGCTTGTAATCCTATAAATTTGCCACTCATGTTGCTGGCGTTGTCATAACTTTGACCACGGCAGTCTTTAATATCAATGTCATTTGCCTTTAAGAAATTAAGTAGACTTTTAGTAAGCTGTTCAGCACTATGACCTTCCATATCCAAAAATGTCACAAATCTTTCAATTGGTCCAGATGGCAAAACATAGCGCAGAGTCAAAGTCAGCTGGTCCATATTAGATATATCTGGAGTAGAATCCAATGAAACGGAATAATACTTGTATTTCTTCACTTCACAGAGAATGTGATCCAGTATGCTGGATCCAATCAGATTGATGAATTCCTCACACGTTGTTTTAGATAGATATGATGTATGTCCAAATCCTTTGTTTGCATGAGTACTTATATGCTCTGTCAGAAAAGGGTCAAACTTGGCCAGTAATTCTAACAACCCTAAGTAATTCCCGTTATAAGGGTACCCAACAATTTCATCACTGCCACGAAATGAAAGGCTTCGTTCTGCTAAAAACTTCACAACTTCAATTATTCGCTCTAGAAGTTTGTCCCAATACTTTTCTTGAATGTCCATTTGTTTCACAAGATGGGAATCGACACGTTCACCTTTGTTTTTACGCATCAACAGTGAAATTAAAGCTTGTCTATGTGAGGAGCTTTCTTCATGTCGACGCAATAGATTGCTTGCATTTTTCCAGTCATTAAACCCTTCCACAGTAAACTTTGATTAACATTCTGAACTCATAAGCTTGCATGGGAAACAGAATAGGCGCCCTTTACTTTCTGAATAGCATAACCGTTTTCTTGCACGTTGCTTGTTTGTAAGTTTATGAATATGTGTAAAATAAGACTTCTGACAGTATCGAGTTTTCTTTTCAGTGTCAAACAATCGCACGGATGAATAGAAGGCACTATCAACATGTTGACATTTTTCACTTCCCTTGGATATGCAATATTCACGCTCACAGTCATCTATATTGTTCGGCCAGTCACCAATATCATTAGAGTACTTCTTCGTTTCACTTATTCTTTCACATTCAGACTCAGTGTATACTGGGTTTTGCTGTATGTTTTCTGCTGCACAGTCTGCACTAGTACTAGTTGTTCCTGTACTTCCAGCTTCAGCGGTTATAGTACCACCACCATGAACATCAAAATATTATGTCAGCTTACGTGATTTTGATATCACAAGTTGATCTCTTCTTTCTTTTTCTTCCTTCGCTTTACATTTTTCACTTCCAGAAGCATAATTACGTCCAATATCTCTGTGTCTACTGCTCATTTTGTGAGTTTTCTAACCTTACAAATCAAGAAATTTTAATCAAGATCGAAAGAGAGTGCTAGCACGCCGTATACCTCAATTAAAACAGGAAGTTTCCGTTTCCTAAATTCTAGTTTTTATTGTTAATGCAAATTCATTTCACAAAGAACGAAACAAAATTAGAGGGGCAGTCGCCTAGAGCCAAAAAAGTGGCTTCCGTCCAAACGTGACCAAATTTTCAACGCCACTTAAATGGCTTCCGTCCGCAAACAGTTAAGATTAAAATAGTGAAGTCACACTAAGTCACCCTCTTATGCTCTTTCTCTCACAATTTCGTGACACCAAATGAAAAGGCGTTAAAGATGGCATAAATCACAAGATCATTGGTTTAACGCTCGTATTTTTTTTTCTTCTCTCTAACCAGCGGCACTCGAGCTTTCCATCTCTTGTGGCCCAATGACATGTCATTGCGAGGTTGGGGGGGTCAGTGGACTTTCCTTCCAACCCGGCCAGGAGCTTCGCTCCTTCCCATCAACGCTCGTATTAGAAGATGACCAAAAAATTATGTACATATTTATTGGCGCGGGGCCCCTAAAAGCGCGGGGCCCGTAGCATATGCTACTTGTGCTACTACGTTAATCCGGCTCTGTCTATGGTCACGAAAATATGGGCCTAACACCGTATTCCCAATATGCCTCAATAGGCGTGTAACGGGATCCTTTACCTTTTTGTGTATATTACATTGTATGTTAAATAGCTAGTCTCCTCAATGTGTCTTATCAAGTTCGGTGTGAGTTAGCAAAATTCAGGTAGCCCCCATAGCAGATATTGCCTAGGGGAGTGAAGTGTTAGAGATTTCACTATGTGAAGTGTTAGAGACTTCACTATCCTAGGTTCAGCTTTATGAGGTAGGGTGACTGGATCCCTTCCTCGCTGCTTTTGCCTTTCCTAACTCAAGAGTAGAGTAAGAACTCATTTACAGCTGGGTAAGCTGGACCGTGACGCTACCAGGTTTCTATCCCAGAACCTGCTTACTTTGCCACGATAGGCAAACACCCCAACCGCTTAACAAGTTGGACGCTAAAAGATTTATAGATAGGTCAATTCCATTTGTCACTTTTCTTGTTCTTGAACAGAGTCAAAACAGCGGAACAATTTGTGTATATTATTAAACATTTTCTAATCAACGCATTATCGAGACCGTTGTCACCGCGTGGGAAGAAAAGTACAAGAAGAGATGGCGAGAGAAGTAAAGATTTCAGCAAAATACAGCAACTAATACATTGTGAAAACTTACAGCATGATAAAATTGTATGCGTGTATACTAATGTTCAAATCACAAAGCTCACACAGTCTTGAAACATCCGTAACGGAAAATACTTAAGAAAATAAATATTTATACCAACATTGTGCTATCAGTCTGAGACCTGGACATTAATTAGTCGATGTTGAAAGCTAAATCATGAAATGTGAATGAAATCTATGAGGAGAAATAAATAATAACACAATAAGAATTAGTGATAAATGAGCATACACGTAGCATTTATCCGCCAGTGTTGCTGTTCCTCTTGCAGGAAGCCTGCACCAAGCAGCCATATGTTCTTGCAGCTGTGGTTTCTGAGGCATTTTTTTTTACATGATGAGACTGTCAGCTTCGTGCGCAGTCTCATATTAATAGCCTTTTACGACATGTCTAAGGATGGAACAGTGGGCATATTCTTTTTTTTTTGTCTTATAGGAGGCCACCGGAAAGGACGCAATGCTATCCCCGTATAGGACTGATAATAAATGATTGAATATTAAGATATATATAATAAACTGCTTAGGTCAGACATGGCACGACAAAGATCAGTTCTGGTTAAGTGTGCCGGTATTGTCTCCCCTGCTCCGATGTAGTGGTCCAATATTGACCAAACTTGGAGTATAATGATGAGGGTCTTCAAAAGAATGAACCTTCGCTCAAGATTACTCTTGGCAGACATATAAATAGAAGAATGATGCTTCTACTTAAGGAAGACTCACAGGACTTTAAAAGATAAGCAAGTATACCAACTGAAATAATCTAAACTGACCTGAACTTGTTATTCTCCCGCCCCTTCTGTGAGGAAATATTGACTCGTTTACTGAGCTCCCAGCTGAAGGGGATTCAGCAAAATCTTAATCTAATAGCTCTGTCTGGTAATGTATTTAGAACAAATGAGTCATACGGGTGGAGACATTCGCTTCACTCAATAGTGATTAAACTAACTATAACTTTATAGTTACGTATAAACATGTTTAATAACCACTTATGGTTTAACAATGTAAAATAAATAAGGTTGTTTATAAAACAGAAGCGATGATATTTATTATCATCGGATGATTTAGACTGTGGTGGAAAATTTGGAAAATATCTTAATGTTCTTTTGGTGCAATGTTATGATAATTAGCTTCCGGTGTGGGGTCAGTTGGCGTCTGCTTTAGCCGCTGTTGGTTCCTATAGATGCTTTGGACTGTACTTCTCTAATAGTCAAGTCTGGTGGCTGTAGCACGTCTCATGCATTAAGGCCGAGGTAACAACAAGGGTTGTCAAGCGTCTTCAAGACCCGTCTGATGTTGATGTCTAGCGTCGACTGCTAACAACTTGCACCACAAACTAAAAGAAGACTAATGTCTCTGCTAAGCATTGTGTAGTGGATTTTGATGGTATTGTATGGTGGTGTTATCACCTAGTGTGATGCGTGAGGTCAGCTGTGAAGGCTCCTGAGATAATTGTAACTGTGAATATACAGAAGGCCCTTTCGTGCTACCACTTTATGACCTCACACATATCTTTTTTTACTAATGAATGTGGCTACGTTAAAATCTAGGGTACTGAATGCAATATGTTGTATGGACATATACACACACCCACAGATATTAATTAAGTCTAATACTATCAATAAAATTTATAACACAATGAACTAAATTCAGCTGGTTAAATTTAGAATAGAAAATCTTTTTTAAATTTATTTGTTCTGAACCAAGGTTTTATTTTGGCCAGAACTTATGCAAAGATTTTGAAATTTATGAATGAATGGCATGAATAAATGGCATGATAAATGAAAGATGTTTACATATGCAATCTTCAAGATTAATTATAGTATTACTGTTCGAAATGTTAATTTTTCTGGGAAAACTATGAATGGATGTGCTGTTGGGGTGGCTTCATCCCTCCCTGTTTATGCCTACAAAAACATTGTCCATTAAAGATGGAAGGAAATGGGATGCTTCAGTAGTAAATTCTCTTGGGTGCTAGTTTTATGAAGTTGGTGTAAGTTCAGCAGGCCAGCTAGCCTACTTAACTTTGCCAGATTTGTTCTGGTGCTGGAATATGATGGCCCCACCTCTCCGTGCTTGAGCAATACACAGATGTTCTGTCGAAATGTACCTGCACGGGTCCTCACTTCAATTATTAATCAGCATTTGACACCACCTTAGTGTCAAGATCGAACTCACAGCTCTGAAATAAAGTATTGGTTTTTGCTCAGAACCTTACCTAATAAGCCACTTCTACACATAACAAATTACAATAACACCACATAAACAGGGTCAGTTCTCTCTGACCAGACAGCACATCTTACCTAGTTGGTTTCGCATAGGGTAAGTTTCCCCAGTCTACAGATTCTGAAATAGGTGCATTATCTCACTGCCATAGAATAGGATAGGTGATATGATTCACTGTTCTCAACACTTGATCACCCCTTCCTAAACCTTGCTGTAGTTTATATATTGTTTGTCCCTAGACCCTGAACTAGGGCGGGGGGTCCAGAGCGAATCCTTACTTGTTTGTAAGGCTAGATTTCGATATGGCAGTATCAAATCACTCGAACATTAAACAATATTCAAAATATACAAAGAAATAATTTCAATCTTACCAGATTATGAATAAAGAACACAGAAATGCTAGCAAAACTCAGCTGAGCTGCTGGCTATAGTATGGCGTCCCTGAACTTATTTCAATTTATTTCATTTGGAAATCACCACACTTGAAATTTACTGTGTCTATCACTGGACAACTATTGAGGAATGGCAAAAAAGCTCGTCTGAGCGCGGATAATATGATTGTCTGTGGCCAATCAATGCCTTGGTTTTTTTAAATTCAAATTTCCTACACTAAAGTCATTTCAGTCATGCTTCAGTCAAGTATGGATTTTTATCTGTTAGTCTGTCCGTCTCTACTTGCGTTTTCACAAAAACGTACTTGATTTTTGAACCAACCTTTCTCTCCCCTCCAAAATTTTGTCGTTAAAAGTTATTTTTAGACACAGCTTCCACCAATATCCCTTCTCTTCCATGCTAAGTAGATTTGAACACCTGCGTCTCAAGGTCGCGATTTTTGTGCAAATAGCGACACTTTTGATTCAATGCAGTCTTTCGCTGTTGTGAACAACACTGTCTTTTGTCATTATTTTCATTATTATCTATCCGTCTGTAAAATTAAAAACATATTATTTCACTGCTCAGAATGGGCCATCCGGCCAGCTAATTTTTATATTCCTAACATTAATATTAAGAAAAGTTACTTTTTAAATTTTGTAATATTTCAAGCATCTGCGTTTAGCCGCTGAATTCAAATCAAAGGCTTGGTATCGCAAAAGCGTCCGTTTCCGTACCTCGTGTCAATTTGGGGACGTGAATTTTTTCCTCCGCTCCCCCCCCTCCCCCCCCCCCCCCCCAATTGCGTCTCCTTAGCCTTGCTAGTCTCACGCAATTTTTTCAGTCATATTTTTTTTTTTTTGATCCGCCGTTCTCATCCCTCCAAATGGTAAACGTTTTAAGTTGCCGTCTAACAAGTCAATTTTTATGGAGGGTGATGACCCGCGGTCAGGGCGATCATGTACTATCAGCAGCTTACGCATTATGTTTTTATCCTTACATTTTATCCTTTGGAGATATTTTTACGTTGTATCACTTGTTAATTTTATGACACATCTCCCCACTTGAAAACATGCCTACGGCAAGTTCTAAAACCAGTGATACACATAGATAAAATCTCTCCTCACGTCTGCCATTACTCTAATTTTGATCACAGGGGTGCCGACTGAGGAAATCTGCACCGACATTCAATTTGCCTGGGATATATTGGATACTAAACTGATAAGGTTGAAGCAATAAAGACCACCTCAGCAATCTTGCGTTTTCATGCTTAGCCTGAGATAAGAATACGAGAGGCTGATGATCCGTCTCCACCACAAAAGTCCTACCATACAGATAGATTTGAAACTTCTTTATTGCCCAGATTAACGCTAAACATTCTTTTTCGCTTGTGGAGTATCCTTGTTCCGCCTTATTCAATTTGCGGCTTGCATAAGCGACTGGTTTCAGTTCCCCATCAGGTGAAGATGATCTTTGCAACAAAGCCCCTCCGAGTCCTACATTACTTGCATCGGTTCTTAAGACAAAGTCCTGTGTCAAATCAGGCAGTTTGAGAATAGGCTTGCTAGTGAGTTTTTCCTTTAACTCTTGGAACGCTAGTTCACATTGTGCAGTCCAAATAATTTTATCTGGAAGTCCCTTGCGAGTCAGATCAGTCAGAGGAGCACAAATAGCGTTAAAATTTTTGATGTATTTCTGATAAAATCCGCATAACGACACGAATGATCGCACGTCCTTTTTTGTTTGTGGTCTAGGTGCTCTCTGCAGTTTTTCCAAGTTCTTAGGATCAGGGGTCATATTACCCTGATATACAGTGTGTCCCAAGAATTCCAACTCTTTGCATCCAATACAACATTTTGTTGGCCTAGCAGTTAAGTTCGCCTCCCGAAGTCTATCAAACAACATCTCCCGAGCTTCAATGTGTTCTTCAAATGTCTCTGTGGCGACGAGAATATCATCCATGAAATTCGTGATACATGGGTTATTCAGGGGATCCAACAATTTGCGCATCATCCTTGAAAACACACTCGGAGCATTTTTCAGTCCGAATGGTAGCATATTGAATTCATAATGTCCATCCGAAGTGCTAAAAGCCAAATAAGGTCTCACTTCAGGCTTCACTGGGATCTGGTAATAGCCTTTACTAAGATCCACCTTTGAAAAGTATTTTGCCTTGTTCAGTCTGGCAAATAACTGTTTTGTGTCTGGTAATGGATCCACTTGTCCTTCTGTGACAGCATTCAGTTTCCTGTAATCTATGCACAGTCTGTGTTCCCCAGACGGTTTTCTCAACAAAACGACACTAGAACTAAAAGATGATTCACTGTGCGAAATAATCCCCTCCTTCAACAAATAATCTATTTCTTCCTTCAATGCCTTCTCCTTCGCGAACGGAATAGAATAGGCTCTCATACAGATTGGGTTTGAGTCTACCAGTTTCATGTCATACTGTAGCAAATTTGTATGGCCTGGTTTATCTGTTAATACATCTGTATGTTCCTCCAGAACCTGTTGAACTCTCTCCCTCTGGTTTTTAGTCAGGTGCTTACTGACTTTTACCTGTGCTGCTGTTTCACAAGGATGTAATGGGTATTCATGTGAGGTGAGTGGTTCCTTTTGCATCTGGGTTGCAATAGCCAAGGTCAATAAGGGGGTGCTTTCCTGGAGTGGTCTGTCCAGATACTTCTTTAACAGGTTTACATGATAAACTTTCTCCTTCCCCTTTTTGTCAATTTTATAGTTTGTTCTAGACACCTTCTCTAGAACCGTATATGGACCTTGCCAACCAATTTGTAATTTATTCTGGCTTCCGGGGAGTAGAAGCAGCACCTTCTCTCCCACTGCCAGTTCTCTGTCCTTTGCCTTCCTATTAAAATATGCTGCATGTTTCTTCCTGGCTTGTTTCAAATTATCATTTGCCAGTTTCCATCCAGCTTTCAAACGAGTGGTCAGTTCGTTCACGTATTGATAAGATGAGGTAACAGTCTCTTCCGCCTTCTCATCTGTCCAGGTCCTTAATAAAGCTTCTAATGGACCTTTTATTGGCCTCCCAAATAGCAGAGTTGCGGGAGCCATCCCGGTTGAACTATGTGGTACCTCCCGGTACGCAAACAATGCGGCGGGCAGGAATTGATCCCACAGATCCGGTTTTTCGTGTGCCAGCTTTCTCAGGATAGAAATGAGAGTCCCGTTGAACCTCTCTACCTGGCCGTTCCCTTGTGGATGGTACGGACTACAATGAAAGTGTCTGGCTTGAAATAGCTTAAAAACTTCTTCCGTTAGTTTCCCCTTGAACTGAGAACCATTATCCGTCAAGATTTGATGCGGGAATCCTAATCGGGTAAATATTGTAAGTAGTGCCTCTGCTACATGTTTTGAATCAATTGATGGCAGGGCTACCGCCTCTCCCCACATAGAACAAGTGTCCACCAGAGTAAGGATGTAACTGTTCCTCCTCTTGGTCCGAGTGAGAGGTCCTACAATATCCACTGCAACCCTCTCAAAAGGTGTTCCCACTATGGGCATTTCCCCTAGAGTTGCAGGAGCAGTCCAGTGCTTTGGAGCTACCCTTTGACATTCTGGGCAGGATTTGACATATCTTTTTATATCCTCCGTTATCCCTGGCCAGAAGTAATGACAAGCTATACGCTGTCCTGTGGCGCTGATCCCCATGTGACCACTGAAGGGAATCGCATGCCCGAGTTCCATCACTTTATCTCTATATGAAGTGGGAAGAACCAGCTGGTTGTGACCATTTGTTCCAGTTCCGGCCTTCCTGTATAAGAGTTTGTTCTTCATGAAATATTCCCCCTTGCTCGGAGGTGTGTGGCATTTGGGCAATTTTTTAAAACATGGCTTGAGTGTCCTATCCTCAGCCTGCGCCTTCCTCATCTCCTCTGGATGAGCATTTATAGGTTCACCTTCTTCCTCCTTCTTCTGTGACCTGGTCTGCACTGTCGCCATGATCACAGGTTTCTCGGGATTCCCCAAGAAGACGTATCTACACCCCAATATCAGAGGGTAGATTGGTTCATCTATCACTGCTGCTCTGATTTCTCCTTCCACATAGCGAGTTTTCACCGTTATCCTTGCGATGGGAAGTGTCATGAGTGGTATGTCCTTAGTCGCCCCTTGTATTTCCACTGTTTCTGTGGTATACTGACTTGGGTCCACTAGGCTAGACTTCACAACTGAATCATAATCCAAACCTGTATCATAAAGGCACCTTATGGTGACCCCATTACAAATAACATCCTCACAAACTGGGGGGTGATAAGGTTCCTGTTGTCCATTAGGATTAACCTTTAATCTTTGCGTCCCCGACTTCATTGCAGCAATGTTTGAAGGTTTCCTTCTACAAAATTCGGTGTTATGGTTATCCTTCTTGCACCATTTACACCATCTTTTTCCTTGGTTCAACGGTTTTCTTTCATTGAACTTTTGGTCATTGAACTGTGAGTTTCTGTCGCGATAGTCATTTCTTGGCCGCTCAAAGTTTGTCCTACCTTTATTTCCCTGCTCTCTATTATCAAATTTATTAAATTGCTGTGGAGCTTTAAAATTGTCTATGTGCTTCTTTTTAGCACCACTTACCTCTGCCTGGGCTGCCTGATACCTCTCAGCAACATTTAAAATTTCCCCCAACTTCTCTGCACCTTGTTCCATGAGAAATTTTCTCATGTCTGGAGCCATGGACTCTCTCAATTGCTCAATCATGATCATTTCTTTAAGATCTTGGGTCTTCCCCAGAGCCGTCCATTTCTCCAAATAGGTTTCTAGTCTAGCAGAGAATTGGTGGTATGTCTCCCCAGACAACAGTTTGGCATTTCTAAATTTCTTACGATAAAATTCACCATTCTTCTCGTACCTTAATAACAAAGCCTGCTTTAACATGTCATAATTGTCTTGGTCTTCCCTGTTCATTTTAGCAAATACTTCATAAGAAGTACCTCTCAATCCCTGTGATAGCTTTAAACTCCACCTCTCTCTCTCTAACCCATATGTAGTAGCTAATAACTCAAAACGTCCTAGGTACCCCTCTATGTCATCGTCTTTTTCAACAAAATGGTCTAAATGAAACCCCATAGCTGAGTTTGAGGCTCCCAGACTGGGCGTAGCATCTGAGGCAAAAGGGCTGGCACCATTTTCAGGAGCCTGGCCTTGTAATTCCAGCTCCCTTAGTCGTAATTCGTGCTCCCTTTGCAACCTTCTATCTTCTGCCTCCCTTTCGGCCTTTTTATCTTCTGCCTCCCTTTGCTGTCGTTTGTCTTCTGCCTCAATCTGCAGCCTCTTAATTTCTCTATCAGCCTCAATTTGTAACCTCTTCTCTTCAGCTACCTTTCTATCTTCCCTTTCAATATATTTATCACATTCAGCCGTTACGTATTGAATTAAAATCTGACCATCCATTCCCATCTCCTTTGCGGTCAGCACAGCAGCTGATCGGAATTTTGCTAGCTCCGCCATACTTTTTAGACAATATAATAATATACAAGATAAATCTCTAACCAGTAAATACACTAAGTACTTCTTATGACTATAGTCTAACTAATTCTAACTAACCAGTTAACTAATTAATTATTACTGGCTGTGAAGATTCACCAACTTTTATATGCAGGGACACTTTTAATTTTAAAGGGAATTTTACAATTTTGTTCCCCTAATTTTATTTCTCCCACCAGGAGATCCTTATATTACTGTTGGGCTAATTATCCCTGGACAAGACCCCAATATATGTAGTGGATTTTGATGGTATTGTATGGTGGTGTTATCACCTAGTGTGATGCGTGAGGTCAGCTGTGAAGGCTCCTGAGATAATTGTAACTGTGAATATACAGAAGGCCCTTTCGTGCTACCACTTTATGACCTCACACATATCTTTTTTTACTAATGAATGTGGCTACGTTAAAATCTAGGGTACTGAATGCAATGTGTTGTATGGACATATACACACACCACAGATATTAATTAAGTCTAATACTATCAATAAAATTTATAACACAATGAACTAAATTCAGCTGGTTAAATTTAGAATAGAAAATCTTTTTTAAATTTATTTGTTCTGAACCAAGGTTTTATTTTGGCCAGAACTTATGCAAAGATTTTGAAATTTATGAATGAATGGCATGAATAAATGGCATGTTAAATGAAAGATGTTTACATATGCAATCTTCAAGATTAATTATAGTATTACTGTTCGTAATGTTAATTTTCCTGGGAAAACTATGAATGGATGTGCTGTTGGGGTGGCTTCATCCCTCCCTGTTTATGCCTACAAAACATTGTCCATTAATGATGGAAGGAAATGGGATGCTTCAGTAGTAAATTCTCTTGGGTGCTAGTTTTATGAAGTTGGTGTAAGTTCAGCAGGCCAGCTAGCCTACTTAACTTTGCCAGATTTGTTCTGGTGCTGGAATATGATGGCCCCACCTCTCCGTGCTTGAGCAATACACAGATGTTCTGTCGAAATGTACCCTGCACGGGTCCTCACTTCAATTATTAATCAGCATTTGACACCACCTTAGTGTCAAGATCGAACTCACAGCTCTGAAATAAAGTATTGGTTTTTGCTCAGAACCTTACCTAATAAGCCACTTCTACACATAACAAATTACAATAACACCACATAAACAGGGTCAGTTCTCTCTGACCAGACAGCACATCTTACCTAGTTGGTTTCGCATAGGGTAAGTTTCCCCAGTCTACAGATTCTGAAATAGGTGCATTATCTCACTGCCATAGAATAGGATAGGTGATATGATTCACTGTTCTCAACACTTGATCACCCCTTCCTAAACCTTGCTGTAGTTTATATATTGTTTGTCCCTAGACCCTGAACTAGGGCGGGGGGTCCAGAGCGAATCCTTACTTGTTTGTAAGGCTAGATTTCGATATGGCAGTATCAAATCACTCGAACATTAAACAATATTCAAAATATACAAAGAAATAATTTCAATCTTACCAGATTATGAATAAAGAACACAGAAATGCTAGCAAAACTCAGCTGAGCTGCTGGCTATAGTATGGCGTCCCTGAACTTATTTCAATTTATTTCATTTGGAAATCACCACACTTGAAATTTACTGTGTCTATCACTGGACAACTATTGAGGAATGGCAAAAAAGCTCGTCTGAGCGCGGATAATATGATTGTCTGTGGCCAATCAATGCCTTGGTTTTTTTAAATTCAAATTTCCTACACTAAAGTCATTTCAGTCATGCTTCAGTCAAGTATGGATTTTTATCTGTTAGTCTGTCCGTCTCTACTTGCGTTTTCACAAAACGTACTTGATTTTTGAACCAACCTTTCTCTCCCCTCCAAAATTTTGTCGTTAAAAGTTATTTTTAGACACAGCTTCCACCAATATCCCTTCTCTTCCATGCTAAGTAGATTTGAACACCTGCGTCTCAAGGTCGCGATTTTTGTGCAAATAGCGACACTTTTGATTCAATGCAGTCTTTCGCTGTTGTGAACAACACTGTCTTTTGTCATTATTTTCATTATTATCTATCCGTCTGTAAAATTAAAAACATATTATTTCACTGCTCAGAATGGGCCATCCGGCCAGCTAATTTTTATATTCCTAACATTAATATTAAGAAAAGTTACTTTTTAAATTTTGTAATATTTCAAGCATCTGCGTTTAGCCGCTGAATTCAAATCAAAGGCTTGGTATCGCAAAAGCGTCCGTTTCCGTACCTCGTGTCAATTTGGGGACGTGAATTTTTTCCTCCGTTCCCCCCCCCACCGCCCCCCCCCCCCCCAAGTGCGTCTCCTTAGCCTTGCTAGTCTCACGCAATTTTTTCAGTCATATTTTTTTTTCTTTTGATCCGCCGTTCTCATCCCTCCAAATGGTAACCGTTTTGATTTCCCGTCTAACAAGTCAATTTTTATGGAGGGTGATGACCCGCGGTCAGGGCGATCATGTACTATCAGCAGCTTACGCGTTATGTTTTTATCCTTACATTTTATCCTTTGGAGATATTTTTACGTTGTATCACTTGTTAATTTTATGACACATTGGATCTCCTAACTTAGTCATCAGACGACCTCCGCTTCCATCCACCACTTCATCTTCCTCAGAATTTTTACCCTCCTTGATTGTTAACTTTAACTCTAGTGAGTAGGATGAAATTGTTTTGGACAGCAGAAATCGACAACTGAAATATATATATATATATCTATATAGAAATAGAGAGAGATAAAGAGAAAGAGATAGAGAGAGATAGAGAGAGAGATAGAGAGAGATAGAGAGAGAGATAGAGAGAGAGATAGAGAGACAGATATATATATATATATATATATATATATATATATATATATATATATATATATATATATATATATATATATATATATACAAAGTGCTTGTATAATAAATATGTACACCAAATATCATCACCCATTTCTATGGAGCCTGGGGCCACCTCTGCTGTTGGTTCCTTTGTAAGAAAACTAAACCCCGTAAGAAGCAGTCACCAGCTCTTGCATTGGTAGTTCATTTATCAAGTTATTTACAGTGTTGGTATTGCAACCCTCATATGCCAATATACACCCATAAGCAAATTATACTCGTACATGTCAAAATGAAAATAATCTCCTCTAAGATGTTACTTTCTGGTAGTTGATTATCACAACAAATTTCATCTGCAGAAGTATTTCATCACTGTCCGTGTCTTAATCTTTACAAAGATTTGTATCCTCCTAAATCCCAGTAAGATCGACTGTGTATTTGGGCACGTCATATGTGACATGAAAATCGAGCACCCTGATCGATCCAATTTATTCTCACCGGCACCCCTCATTCCTTTGCAATCACATCTATCAACATGGGTTCCCACGTGCTTCCTTACTTAGCATGTCCAGGTGATCGAGCTAAAAGCCAGGTCTCTCGCCATCTGTCTTATTTTTGGTTTAGCAACGCCTACGGTCTTCTCTCACGAGCCATAAAAAATAGCTATCTCTGAATCTCTCACTGTCATTCCTTCAAAGAGGCGGGCCAGGGGTGGTCACCGGCTGTCAGGTTACGACGTCTTTGAAGTTCCAGAGAGAGAGAGAGCCGAGATCTGAAACCTCTGATTAACACATGGTAATAGAACGGACGAAGAACCGTTTACGCAGAAAATAAATTTCTTGCTAAAGCGGCAATACGGTCGGCAAAGTTGTGAAAAATAGCCTTCATTCAGGACTTGGCCGAAGAATTCACTCGAGGTGCGATTTTTGCCAGACATTGGCGAAATTGAGCCAATATATATATATATATATATATATATATATATATATATATATATATATTATATATATATATATATATATATATATATATATATATATATATATATATATACCCATCTCTTAAAAATTCAGTTATCAGTAGCGCCAGAGATTTTGAAGAAAGTACCTAGCTCGCATATGAGAGCCTTACTACAATTTTGGATTACTTATATACGTGGAGATTAATTCATTTTCTGTGCTGCGGTAATAATATATTAGAGTTCTGAGTGATTTAATTGTTAAAGTGTTTCCATTATATTTCACTGGGTTTTTGTTCTGTGTTAATTAAATAACGTGTAGCAAAGTTTACCAGCTTTAAACTAAAAATTGATTACTCGCTATTTCCTAAGTAAGAGATGCTTTAAATTAATTTAGAGAACGCGATTTATTTTCTATTTTCATCTTGTGTAAATTTTTAAGTGACTAGTGTTCATATCTCATATTAGGAGCAATGAGATTAGCTAGACATTTGTGGGGTTTAAATTTAATTTAATAACGGAGTGCTTAACAAGTCATACCTAAATGTGTGTTAGATTAGGATATTGATAATATTGTTAAAGCGTTTATATTTTTCTTCCTATATAATCCAGGCTGATCAAAACCTTGCGATTCAGCGATTTTACCGTCTGATGTTCCTATCAGCATCCTAAAGCTATTGTTATAACCATCTTCATGTTGTGACCCCTGTGCGGTCCACCATCTCTATTTATGACGAGAAGCCAAAAAACAAGAAAACAAACAATAATAGATAAATTTTAACTGGTACGGAACATTCCCGGAATACAACTTATTTTCATATCATAATATATTATCAGTCTGCTGAGGCAGAAAGTCAGTACTTGTCATCTGACCCTTGACAGGAGTTTTTCCATCTGATTTATTCAAGAGAACTCAGTTCATACTCCTCTCCCACTTCAACGAACAGCAGATTATTATCAGTTAAAATGTTTTTTCCATCACGTCACCGAGTGTCATAGCCACCTGAGGCTAGACCCCACTGGAACAGTATTTCACCATATTAATTTCCACGACAGTGCCACCACAATAGAAACAGTTATCCAAAGCAAATACCTGCAGTGAAAAGGAATAATATCCAGGCAAAATTACTAACGCATCAATTGCAGCGACTCCCCGAAAAATAGCAGTCAGCTCATCGGATAGTCTGGGGCTGCACTTGACCCTGAATATGACTGATCAGCTTTTTATAACTGCTAGTGTTTAAATTCCTTGGAATGTATGCAGCGTCAACATTTGGTTAGCAAATCTGAAAGTGGGCCACTGTATTGTTTGTGTGAGTGTACGAATAGAAAGATACTAATTTCTTATGTTACTACTAACCTACCAACCTTCTTTTTTTATCTCTCACTAATCTGAGTGTTCTCGGGATAGGTTAAATTGAGGACTTAGTCTTACCCGTCCTGACCATTCCCTACTCCCATTGTTAATTAATTTGATCTTTTTGGGTTAATTACTGTTGGGATCTTTCCTAGTTTTTTTACTATACAAGAGGGATTATATTTTCATTTTCTTGTCTGTAAACTATAATTCATTGATGTAATGATAATGCTTTTCTTGATGTTGTGATATTTCTAGCGAAAATAAACATAATAAACCTTAAGCTATAGTGTTGGTCAAACCCCGGTCCTTTTATATGTTATTCATAGTTTGTTTTCACGTCTGTACGTAGTTTTTATATATCACAGAATTTTGTGTACTAAGTGTGGTGTAACTTGTACAAGGAGAGTAAGGGCGTCTGAAAGTTAAATAGAGTCGTAAAAGATAGGCTGGATTAGAGCAATTACTCAATCCAAGACTGCCTTTTTTCTCTACACTATCACTTTTTCCCTACACTATCACCCCTCCTCGTGAAACAAAACTATTTCTTACACCTTCCTTTCACATAACTGTCACCATCACCTCTGCTTGTACGGGACCATAAATGTCTCAGTCCTATCTTCTCAAAATTTACGACATCATATTTGCAAACTAGCATATTATCATTTCGTGTCTTTTCCCAGAAAAAAAGTCTGGGTTAACAATATGAATGTCACTTAGTAAAGACTCTTACTCCGTCTGGAGCTGGCAATAAGTGAAAAGTCAGTGTGGCAAGTTCGCCCCTTCGCTTCGCGTCGCCGATAAAAAAGCAGAAAATAACCAGGAGAGGAAAGTGAATGAGAGGTGTGACAAGATGTGCTTAGAAACCTTGAAAGATTAAAGCAAAAACAACGAATATTGGTAGAAAAAGCTCGTTAAAAAAAGGCAAAGTAATAATGCCGAAGAGGAGGGAAGACCAAAAAACAGAGAATGAACATAGTTCGTGACGGCAAGGATAGTATAACCTGTGACGTCAATGTCCGGTTGCATAACGAACAGAAAAACTGTTGTGATTGTTTGGTTGAGCAACAAAGCGAACACGGCCGAAATGTTCACTTGAATATAAACAAAATGGTTTCATGATCGGCACGCTATGCTTATTATAGTGCCCGAAGACGAGCGAAGTGAACAAATTAACCTACTGGAGTCACATAGACAGGAAGAACTGAGAAGTAAATAAGAGCATATTAAACAAAGGTAATTTAGTGAACTGATTGAACGGAGTTCGGAATCGGCTACAGATCAGAAAGCTAGCTAAACAATATTAATAGAGGAAAGTGTTCCGGATGCTTAACAAAAATTAATTTTAAAAAACTCAGATTTAAGTTTGCAATTATTGCCTTGCTCATAACTGGCACAATGAACTATATAATTATTCTTCTTTCTCTTGCCTCGTGCCAGTAAAATAGTTTACATCCTTAACCACTGTATTGGTAAACAAATAAATTGAAAATGTTGCCTGCAAAGAAATGTATAATTACTAAGACATAAAGTACTGAACCCGGATATGTGAAAGTGCTTGTTAAAAGAAAAAGCATGTAAATTCAGATGGGCCATTTCAAAAGTAGGTAAATAAATGTCTTCCAGATTTATAAAACAAGTTACATTTGAAAATAATTATTTTATATGAAACCAAGAACAAAAGTATGAATTTTAATGTTGAAATATAAACGATCTTGGACAATTAAAAAGTTATGAAATTATTAAAAGTATTATTATGCAATTATGGTAGGAGAAAGTTGATAATAAAAAGATATTTGAAGTGAAACCAAACAACGGTATAGGCTACTTAGACAACAACTCAGAACATTATTTTAAAAAACTCTTGCCTCGTTTTGTCAAGGCCCGTCCCGTTCAAATTAGTCGGTTATATTACGGCGCATGTCCTAATATAAACGAACTTTAGGTCTGAGTTATTAAAATGAGCACAGAAGACGAAATTTGATTTTTAACGGACACACACAAAGGACATCCACCTCTAGCCTCACTACAGATAAACTGATTTCAACACACACACACACACACACACACACCCACACACACACACACCAACACACACCAACACACACACACCAACACACACACCAAAACACACACCCACTCACACACCCACACACACACACACACAGAGAAAATCCACCTCTAGCCTCACTACATATAAACTGATTTCAACCCACACACACACACACACACACACACACACACAGAGAGAGGAAAGAAAAAGACAGAAAAGTAACGGATCACGTCAAAAGATATACTGCGACAAAACTGAAGTACGGAGGATAAACCTGACAAGAAATGCTAAGAGAGCCAGCTAGCGTGTATTAGGGAAGGTTCTGCCATTTCGCTTTTTATTTTGAAAGAAAGATACAAGGACTGGAGTCATGAATTTCCGGACTTTCGTGGTTCCTAAGCCAGAACTTAAGACCCAAACGAGGGTCGGTCGCAGAGGGTCCATTAAGCTCGCGGGAAGATCTCGGAAAAAAAAATAATTGCTGTAAATCCGTGGTATCAAAATAGATTTGTAAAAAAAAAAAAATGCATTTCGTCTTTCTTAAAAAAAAATCATGGATAATGAATTAACAACAAATCAGGTCGGCTTCTGAGATGAATGATGAAAATCCTGTGGACAGCAAGGAAACCTGATGGTAGGATCCAAAGAGACTACATCATTGCAAAGATGAAAAGAAAGTAGTTAAAATACACAGCTCATGTTATGAAAAAAAATGAAATTTGAAATACGGTGTAACAATGGAAAGATTGACAGAAGAAGAGACATTGAGGAGAAGAACTTGTTAAACTGGCTGACAACATGGCATGAAAGAAAGTCACCAACATAATTTATAGGCAAATCAACACCAACCACCGTGGGTTTTTTGGTGTTTTTTTAATAAGAAATAATCGTCGGCGCTACCCGGTTGATCACTTGATTGCGACAAAGATAAATTACCCTGAAACATTTCTTCGCCAAGTTATTTTGGAGCTCACTCTAAGCTCATGCAATATACCAAATTAGTCTGTCCCTGCTGCTAGTATTGCTTCTTATATCCCTAGTGACTAATCCAACAAGAGACAAGACTGCAGTCGTCTGCTGTTTGTATTACGTGGCCGTATAGTTTACGTCTGGACCAGCTGCAGTGATGACTCCATATTCTACAAGGAGCGCAAAGGAAAATGATGACGACAGTTTACATCACTTTGAACACGCCCGCAGTCAGCCAGAGGGTAGAGGTCAAGAAAGTCACGAATATGGTACATTCACGTTTGGCACACGGTAGCAGCACTTTGAACAAGTCCGCAGTAAGCCTGAGGGTAGAGGACAAGAAAGTCACGAATATGGTACATTCACGTTTGGCACACGGTAGCAGCACTTTGAACAAGTCCGCAGTAAGCCTGAGGGTAGAGGACAAGAAAGTCACGAATATGGTACATTCCCGTTTGGCACACGGTAGCAGCACTTTGAACAAGTCCGCAGTAAGCCTGAGGGTAGAGGACAAAAAAGTCACGAATATGGTACATTCACGTTTGACACACGGTAGCAGCACTTTGAACAAGTCCGCAGTAAGCCAGAGGGTAGAGGACAAGAAAGTCACGAATATGGTACATTCACGTTTGACACACGGTAGCAGCACTTTGAACAAGTCCGCAGTAAGCCAGGGGTAGAGGAAAAGAAAGTCACGAATATGGTACACTCACGTTTGGCAAATGGCTGTAGCACTTTGAACAAGTCCGCAGTAAGCCAGAGAGTAGAGGGAAAAAAAAGTCACGAATATGGTACATTCACGTTTGGCACACGGTAGCAGCACTTTGAACAAGTCCGCAGTAAGCCAGAGAGTAGAGGAAAAGAAAGTCACGAATGTGGTACATTCACGTTTGGCACATGGTAGTAGCACTTTCGAGGACAAGACCGGCTGCTATTGGATTGTAGAGTTCATGTATAGGATGTATGCAGAACTGGTTTGGCTACTTTGTCAAGTAACCAGAGACACCTGCTACAGAGAATGACGGAGAACGTGAAAATAAAAAATTAGAATTTTTTTTAGCATTGAAAAGGAAGTTATTCTGGTCATCAGAATTTGACTTTCCCATCAGCTAATTGTTGCGACATTTTTGCTCCTTCTTACACTCACTCTAATAGGGAAGGACACTTCGTGCATTTCCCTGGGATCTCCGATGAGACAAAGAAAGAGTTAGTGTTGCAGGTGGAATTTATGGAAGGGGAAGTAATCTTTAGAATGGTGTTTTGAACATATTAAATTTCGAGTTGCAACGCTTGATTAAGCGGATACTTGTCTGACTTTAGGATAGAATTATCTTTTCCTATTTTTCGGGTGACAGAGTACAGATAAGCGTGTGAACGCTGTTTAATGTATTTATTCTGTACTGTTTTGAGTTATGTGAATAGCTCGCTAGTCTGCATGTGTTATCGAGAACGGTGTTCAAGACAACCGAATCTCGTGACGGGTTTTTTGGTGGGACTAGTGTGTGATTTGGAGAGTTGTGTTTTGGGCGTGGACCGTGTAGGTCGAGTCCCAGTGTTTTTTGGATAATGTATGCCTACGTAGGATTTGAGAAAATGTCGACTTATATATTTCGCTGTGTGTACAGCCTATTTGATAAACTGCAGTGAAGACTGTTTAGGCCATATGAAGATTATTATAGCTGCCGTGTGTTGCAGGCTTTATTGAGTAATGCAGTACTGTTTAGGCCATATGAAGATGATTATAGCTGCCGTGTGTTGCAGGCTTTATGGAGTAATGAAGTACTGTTTAGGCCGTATGAAGATTATTATAGCTGCCGTGTGGTGCAGGCTTTATTGAGTATTGAAGATTTGTTTAGGCCATATGAAGATTATTATAGCTGCCGTGTGATGCAGGCTTTAGTGAGTATTGGAGTACTGTTTAGGCCATATGAAGATTATTAGAGCTGCCGTGTGATGCAGGCTTTATTGAGTATTGAAGTACTGTTTAGGCCATATGAACATTATTATAGCTGCCGTGTGGTGCAGGCTTTATTGAGTATTGAAGTACTGTTTAGGCCAGGATGTGGACAGGCCGTATTATATATATTTAATGCAATGTGGAAATTATATGATTCGTGTTTTGCTGTCGAATGTGTGTCATTTATGTCATCGTGTCTGTGTTGTACGGAATAAACAGTATCGAACTGTTCTAGTCGTTTGCAACCCTTTTTGACTCCTGAATGTACTCTTATGTACGTACTGTGGTGTGCGATCATATCAACACACACCCAGGTCAACATTCCAGACACAGTGACAGGACAGCAGCACACATATATTGAATTAGCCTGTATGGCGATGATATAGACCAAACCACTACACTCGCAACAGTGGGTGTAAACAGAGATTATATAACATTTAGACTTAGCGCCGTTATCAGCGGTGGTTTCAAAGACATAATAACATTAACGTTTAATTACATTCAGTGAGAAACCAGCAAATCTAGTCGGTATCAGTTGATGGTTTACAGTCAAGTTGGAACCAATACAGAAGAGGTTACTGCTAAAATAAGCGGTTACATTTATGGTGGCAAGTATCCGCTTAATCAAGCGTTGCAACTCGAAATTTAATATGTTCAAAACACCATTCTAAAGATTACTTCCCCTTCCATAAATTCCACCTGCAACAGTTAGCCTACTGCACCCTTAGGCATCTCGTACAAGGCGACTGATATGAGCTTGTGCATGACGCTGGCAATCTCATCATTTAAGCAAATTACCAAAGAAAGCACCGCTGCAGTAGCATGTGAATGTTTGATGCAGGCTTCCTACTATGGAACCAGCTATAATGGAGGCCCCATGCCCCAAAAGGGGTTTTGTAGGAACATGATTGCCAAAGGCCGTCCTGCTCTTTATATATTTATTTATTTTGCCACCCATACTACTTTTCATTTAACAAACTAAACTGCCTAATCGGTTTTTTTATCTTCTTCAACGCATCATGCCAAGATGAGGTGGTAATTATTTGCTGCATATAAATTTAATGCCATACATTCCATTCCACATTATGATTGACCTACGGTCATTAGGAGAAGAGTCGGGTAGGTTCATCACGGTTTTTCATTGAGCAATGGCAGTAATTCTTAACCTTTTAGCGGTCCCGCACACCTTTACAGCATCTTAAGAAGCCTCGCACACCTATAAAGTATCTTAAGAAGCCTCGCACCCCTATAAAGTATCTTAAGAAGCCTCGCACCCCTATAAAGTATCTTAAGAAGCCTCGCACCCCTATAAAGTATCTTAAGAAGCCTCGCATCCCTATAAAAAGAAGCCTCGCACCCCTCCTATAAAGTATCTTAAGAAGCATCGCACACCTTTGCATCATTTTAAGAAGCTTCGCACGCCATTATCTTCTAGCTCACAAAATATGCCAACAATGCGACAAAGAGATACAAGTATGTTTTGGGAAAATGTTATTTACAAAATGTGACTAAAATTCGGTATTTAAAATTCACGTTGTCAATGTTATATTTTGCATAAATACATTGGAATTCTGCGTATTATATAATGTGAATGATGATTCGCCTTCTAAGATAACTAGCCTATCTCGCATCCCTTTAAGATAGGTCTCCCACCCCCAGAGGGTGTATCATCATCATCATCATCATTCCTTTCCGGTCCCCGTGGAACATAGGGCCGAAACAGATGCTCTCCATCGATTTCTATTCTGGGCTGTCTTTTTCAGATGTGCCCAAGTCATTCCAATTTTCTTAGTCTCCTAGTCCACTGCTCTTCTCCAAGTTCTCCTTGGTCTCCCCACTCTTCTTTTCCCTTGTGGGTTCCAGTAAAGGGCACCTCTGGCTTTGCTTGATTGTTCTCTCCTGAGTGTATGTCCTGTCCATCCCCACCTTCTTACCGTAATTTCCATTTGTATTAACTGTTGCCTGCAACTTGTCCTTAGCTCTACATTTGTGCATGCACCCCTGGTTAAGAAGCACTGTGCTATGGTATTGTAATTCCACCTGCATATAAAACTATAACAACTGAAACGAAGTACCGCACGTGAACTCTTACTATAAAAAAAATACATACTTAGATGAACGTAAGCGGGCCAGCCTTAAGATTGCAAACAATACAATAATGCCCGTACTAACTTGACGTCCGTTGTCAAGGTTAGGTTGGGCGATTATCTTTGCTCACACGGTTTATCTTATATTGCAACCTACACTACTATACTACGTAATGTTTAATTACTGTAACTTACCGCCAATCGTATTCTATGATTAATTGTGTTCTTACATATCAGGTGCACACTTTTAACAACTCTAGTCGGTATATATATATATATATATATATATATATATATATATATATATATATATATATATATATATATATATATATATATATATATATATATATATATATATATATATATATATATATATATATATATATATATATATATATATATATATATATGATTGCCCATGTAATGCTGTCAAAGGGCGCCACTGTAACTGAGCTGTAAACGTTTTATGACATTCATTTTTAAAGCAAACTGACTCATATGTGTATAAATGTAAGACACATTTGCAAGATACTTTCTTTAATCAGGTTTTAAAACATACAGTTGAATACACTGGTTTTAAATAAGCGGAGAAAACTTTCATGAAACGTCATTGCATTATCATCGTTTAACTTTTCGCTCCATATGGAGCATGAAACTATCACTGCATCTGGTCTCCTTACACGAAGCCTGCACCAATGCCTTCTCACGCACTTGCATCAGTGGTTTCTGAAGCAATATATTTTACATGCTGAGGTTGGCAGCCTCATGCACAATCTCATATTAGTCGCTTTGTACGACATGACTGAGGGGGCAATAGTCATAATTCTATCTCTCTCTCATCAGAGAGCTCCGGGAACTACCCGAGGTTAACATATCACATAATCGCAAATATTCATTGATACTGTTATGACCTGACTGATTACATTTGGTAATAAGAAGTAAGGGAAATGTATATACCCCTTTAACAAACAGACAAAAAACAGAAATGTTGAAATTTAAATTGGTTTGTCAACGCTGTTCAGTCTGGCAATTTGAATGAAGGAATGTTGTGTAGCGTTACTGTGGACTATGCCATAAATCTGTGAGTTTTTCTTTTTTTTTCTTTGCGTTTGTTTTTTAATCCAAACTGTCACGGGTTGTCTCCCCTTAGCTCTGCAGTAGTGGTCAAACAATGGCCAAAACTCAAGAGTAACTAATGTGAGTCTTTAAAGGTGTCTACTTTCGCACACGATTACTCTTGGCAGAGTTGTAGGTAGAAGGATAATGATGCTTCTACTTCAAGGAAGTGCAGGTATTCACAAGATAATCAGAAAAGCGTGAACAGAGCTGCCTGAGGCCGAGCAAATGTTAACTCTAGTATCTGCCGTCACCTTTTGTGAAGGATAGAGTTTTCTTATAATTCATTAGCTCGTTCAAGCCATCAGCTGAGTTAATTCAGCGAAATTCTTATTATTATTATTGTATAACTCTGTTTAAGTGTATTTAAGAAATGGTCTGAGACATACGGTACAGTACATTCAAAATGGTTAAATCAACTTTAGATTTGTCTTTATACAAGTAACAAATTTAATAATCAATTATGTTTTAACAGTTATAAAAATGAGTAATTCTTTACAGAAAAAGTTATCATTACTGGGTGACGTTATGGCGTTAAAGATTGGCTAGTTCACTTGGCAGCTTTTATGTTTCTACTTAGCTGCCAGTGCGTTTGTCTATTCTGCTCCAGCTGATGTTTAGTTCTTTGTAGATGAATGCCTGATTCAAACTCGTCACTAGTCAAGTTTGAAAGTTGTAGCACGTTCCAAGAAATGGCATGGAGTAACTACCAAGCTGGTCCCGCGTCTCTAAGACCCGTATGATGATGATGTCTAGCGTCGAATTGAGGCCACTTATACCCTCACTTGTTCCAGAGATAGTACCCTCAACTGGTACCACAACTAGTATTACAAAAGAAGAGAGCAAATACCATCTTGAGTATTGTGTTTTCCTGACAAACACTTATGTGTCCCCTCTTCCTATTCCATCATCCCATCTATCTCAGAACTGTTACCCTCGCTGAGAATTAATATTAATCCTATTGAGCAGAAAAACATTCATTACATTTAGGTTGGATAGATTTGTATTTACCTTTACATTGGTTGAAAAGGTTGAAAACTGTCATTACTTTTAGAGTGAATATGTTTACATTTACATCTACACTGGTTGAAAATGGTAATAATATAATAAGTATGTACACCATTCTCTCATCATTCCCTCCCTGATCCATATGGAACTTGGAACTACCTCTGCTTTTAGTTCTCTATAAGAAACTCGCATAACGCAGTCACCAGCCCTTGCAGTGGTGGTTCATGAAATCATCACTCTATATGCTAAAGTTGCCAGCCTCAAATGACATGGATATCCACTTAGCAATTTCCACATATTAATATTCACATGTCAATAAATACATATTATTTCAGATGTTAATAATGCAAAACATAGAATTATAGATATACACTTACCCCAAATGGACTTTGGCATCACAGACTTCTGGCTCAGAGATAGAGTTAAGGCAACTTGATGAAGATGCCTCTTACACGTGTTCAGGGGTTGTTATTTTATAATAAGCTCCCACTTTGACTCCGTATTTCAGATTCCTCAGATTCCGGGTTTCCTTGCATGGTAGAGTTTTCCTGGGCTTTTAAGTTCTCAAGAGGCTTAAACAAGTCCTGTCCGATAAATGGATTCTGATTCTATTCTTAACTTTGGCAGGTCTAGTTGTTTTCTCGCCGAGGTGAATTTTCACAGTGCTCTAAACTTGCAAGAGTGTCAAGTTATATTTCCCGTTTCGTTCCTGCCACGTGTTGTTTACTATTAAACCAGGCTCCAATAAGAAATGTTGTTATGTTTACATCTCGAATGCCGGCAAAAAGTTACAATCATGCGTGGTTTGATGGCGTCTATTCAAAAACTTTCCTTATAAGAAAATTCTGCATGTTATTTAAAGGTCATTTTCCCTATAAGGAGTTGTTGTATCCGTCGATTCGCGGTAATGATTGCACTACAACTCCCTACATTATCATAAATAATGTCTTCGTAACACTTCTGTCCGGAAGCTATTACAGCATTCCGTCTTTCATGTGCATGTCAGTAATATGTCCGCAGACGGGTAATTAATCTCCCCGTCCTTGTGCGCACACCGACCCTCGTGTAACCATCTGGGCTGTGCCTCTTCACGACAGTAATTAGTGAATCACAATAGCCATATCAGCGCTAAATAAACTTGCTGGGCGTACGTCGAGTTAATCCGGCGCGTCCAATGTTTGGTACACGAGAATTTTACCGACCTGACTGTCGGTCAATATAGCATCTCCTGTCTACTCTCTCAGCAGGGATGATCAGGTAAACAGACAGGACGAATTGTTACGGAGAAGAAGTGCAAACAATGACTCAAAAATAACAATACTGCTGTAGAGGAAAAGAGAGCGAATCCAATTATGTTACACAAACATTTCTCAAAGAAACGTTCTACAGATAGCAAATTTACTGTCACATTGGACCGGTTCGTATAGAAGAAAAGGCTGTAGGTCAGTGGCAGGTAACTCATGATTTTTTTCGATCTACTTCAGAACCGCTGAGCTCTCTAAAGGTCTACATTGATACAATCATATCTGTTTTCAGGTTTCGGCGTATTTGGAATGTGGAATAAAGGCATTTTTTAATGTAACGTATCTCTGACGGGCGATCTGCTACCTGCAGTTCTATCGAGACAGCGGTGGAAAATTCGAACTAAATGATATTTTACCAATGTTAACTTCGCTTCAAACAAAAGATAGCTTTCTATTTTATACAGTGCAAATAATAAAGGTAATTTAAGTAGGCAAGCTTGTGGGTTTTCCTGAGAATGTTGTGAAAGTAACTTTAAACATGAGAACTCTGCACTTTTAATAGATGGAAGGATAGGACTAGTCCGCAATTTACCTGATTGAAAAATTGTTTTTCCTACCTCCATGAGTCTTTACTAGCTGATTTAAGAAGATCATCATTCCTTTCATATTTTTATGAACGTGAGGGAAATGACAAAGTTACATAATTTCGTTTGCATTATTTGCCATGTTCGTAAAAATAAACACACAAAAAGATGTCGAATATTTCGGTAAGGTTGTTTAATGGGGAAGCTACTCCTTTTCAGTTATTTAAAATTCCGTACTTAACATTGTTTTCGAAACAAATTTTGGCACATAGAAATGGGTACCCAGATAATGGCACAAATATGTTTCCTTGCAAGCTCTTATCACACCTGTAGTGATGTGTGCGTCTGTGTGATTACTTATTTATTTTTTTAAACCAAAATTCGTTCCGTTTGTTCTCACTTTCCACTCACACTGTTGTTATGTATGTTTTACTGAAAGATTCACTGACGGTCAGGGGCGTATCAAGTAAACAGTGTGAAGATTTAATCACATTTTATGTGTACTTTCTCCCAAGTAGTTCCCGGGAGATCTCTGAGAAGTAAGAGAAAGAATAAGCCTATGCTCCCTCACGAATATCGTAAGAGCCGACTAAAATGATGTTGTGTATGAGTCTGGCAACCTCATCATTTAAGATACATTATTATTAAAACCATCACGTCATTAATGCTTATTGCTGGAGCCCATGAATGCTCTCGTGCATGCTCCGTGTAAGGAGCCCAGCTGCAGTGGCGGCTTCGTGCTCCACAAGGAGCGGAAAGGGAAATTATGACAATCCTGATCAACTCATTTTAACTCTCAGCCTTCCTAGTCTAACACTTCCAAAACAGAAAGGGAAATGATGACAATTCTGATCAATTCATTTTAACTCTCAACCTTCCCTAATTTAACATTTCCAAAACAGAAAGGGAAATAATGACAATCCTGATCAACTCATGTTAACTCTCAGCTTTCCCTGTCTAACACTTCCAACACGAATAAATAAACACTTTGTTCTTTCTGCCTAAAATTCCGGCAACACTCTAATCATTATTTCCTTTTTTTAGACCTGGCATTATACACATACTGATTTGTGTTCAAAGATGTAAATATCTTCATAAAGCGGTATAGAATATACAGAATTGACGCATTCTTCGTCTTCATTCATTTTCGTTGTATTAGAGCAAAGAGCTGTTAATACAACATCTATGTCGAGTTGCTTAACACCACATTCTATTTTAAGCCGTCTACTATTCTCTTTGGCTTCCTGACATTTCTCTTTCACTGTGGGTTTATATCAAGGCTATGTTTGGATATTCTGGTTGATTAGTTCCTGAAAGTGTGCCCTATGTATCAAATTTTTCTCTCTTTAATGTCGCCCAGAACTAGTTCTGGTCTGGTTCTATTCTGTAGGTCTATATTTGTTATCACTTCTGGTCATTTCTACAGAGGATGCGACGGAAGTTGATACATACACGCTCATATTTGGGAATCATCACTATCGTTTATCTTAGCGCTGCTTACAGAGCAAGGGACCACCACTACAGCTGATCTACTTACAGGAAGCCTGCACTAGGTATTCACATGCTCATGTGGTTTTGTGACGTATAATGTAAATATAGCCAAAGAAATCCGACCACTTTTGCTTCCTCAGTTAGTGTTTATGTTTTGCGAAGGCAAAACCACGCAATTCGCTGTCTGTTGACTCACTTCTGAAGCCACGCCTATTTTTTCCTGTCTTACATGCGCTAATTAGTGTTTACAAACTTTCGCACCCGGTAGATAACAAGGGGAGCGAACCTGGTTTGTCTACCTGAGTTCTCACGCCAGCTGATCTGTCAATCATCGGATACTGACAGAAAGCACGTGGGGAAAAAAGATCAGACCTCGGTAGCAAATACAAGGGCGATAATAATACTTCCCGACCACCTTTGTTGTCCGTGCAAAAGCTTTGATCTGCGGAAACGGACGGGAGATCTGGGAGAGACCCGTTCGCACGGCATGTCTTTTGATGTCGTTCGGCATCGCGAGTAGAGCTAACAGGTTATTAAACCTTTTTATCTGTAACTGTAAAGCTTTGTTAGTTTAATTACTATTGGTGTATGTCTTCACCCATATGACTCATATAGTTCTAAATACATAACCAGATAGAGCTATTAGATTAAGATTTTGCCGAATCACTCTCAGTTGGTCGCTCAGAAATACGAGCGAAAATATATTTCCTCACAGAAGGGGCGGGAGAATAATATGTTCATGACAGCTTAGATGATCTCAGTTGTTATGCTTGCTTTTCTTTAAAATGCTGACCTTAAACAGAAGCATCTTTTCTTCTATTTTTATCTCTTTCTTTCTCTTGTTATCTCTGCCAAGAGTAATCTTCAACCAAGATTGATACCTTTGAAGACCCTCATCATTTTACTCATTGTTTGGCCTTTTTTGCGGAACAGGGGAGACAATACCATCACTATGGCGGAGAATACTCAATTAAGTTTTGAGAAAGAAAGACAATTCTAAAAGAATTGCAGATCATTTGGTGAGAGATGTTGTTCATGTATTTATGCCGATGGTTGGCATTTTGAACATTTAAACTAAATTTATGTAAAAAATATTGTCTATGTCTCTTAACTTTATAATGTGTTAAAGAAAATTTAAATTGTATATACTTTAAAAGTATGAATACATAATTCTGAATGTATATCGTTTTAGTTAGTTCTTGATTCATTCTGATCAGTTTCTTTGCATTTGATTATTTTCTTACCTATTTTTTCAGCGGAATTCTTGCAATAATTAAAAATCTGTGTGCATAGCTAAGATACAATAGCGATTCTTATAGTCATATAGTGCAACTGCAGAAACTATAGCTTTTGAGTCATGCTCTGTCTAACTGAAAATAGTAACATATGAGAAAAATTCTGAATCAGGCCATGCTAGGATGTTCAATAACCAGACAAACGGTTTGGAAACTTCGTTAGACATGCGGATAGACTCACATGCATCACATACCTTCTTCGCTAAACCACAAGGTATATTATAAGAATATTCCTATGGGAAATGAGATTCATGGGGTACCTGAAGTAAATTACAGAAGTGGCTTAACCATCACAATGTTATTCCAACTGACCGGCAGTGCACAAATACATTATCTCCACTAGCTATTGAGAAGAAAGAAGTAGTGGGTATGTAAATATAAAGAACACGTGAGATTATCTTTTCATTTATGCAACCTGCGAATGTCCACCAAATATTTATAGTTGAAGCTGTTTATTATCCCAGCAGTTAACTAGTAATTATCACTGTCGTTAGCAGCCCGCCTGACATAGGAATGTAGTGTATTTTCGTTTCATTTTTTAAATTCATTAATATCACTCAGGTGGTCTTTCGTGAACTCTACGCTTGATGAGTTTCTAGAATGGCTTTTTATCCATTTTTTGGGGGGGGGGGGGGGGGGGGGGGGAAGGGGGGGGGGGGGGGAGGGGAGTATTTTATATTATCTAAATGTTCAGTCAAATGCTGAAGGAAACATTAGACTTTCTTCTTACTTCTTCTTCTGGGATCCTTAGCCCCTGACTGACAAAACAGTCAGTGGCCATCACGCCTAGTGGCGTCTTGTAGGGCAGCAACAAACTGTCCACATTTTGCTCGGTCGGTGGCCAACCTTCGTGCCGTGCCCCAACTCTGGTTCATGCTGTGCATCTCAGCCTCCATTGTTCTCGGCCAGGTTGTCTTTGGTCTGCCTCTCTTTTGCCGTCCCTTTATGGTCCATAGCATTGCAGTTCTGGAGATGGTGTCAAGTGTTCCATTTAAGTGGTGTTGTCTCCGTTTGCCAGATTTGTGCAAAGAGTGGTTCTAAGAGTTCAGCTGATAATTCAGGATCAATTTTAAATGGCTCTGTGCTAAAGTTGTCTTGGCCATGAACTTTTCCATTCTTCAACTCTTTGATTGATGTGATGATTTCTTCCTTTATTGGAACATCTGTATTGATATCCAGATCATTTTCAGCTTCAAGAATATTCAGCTACATCTCAGGTGGTGTCTTATTGAGCGGTTCTCTGAAGTACTCAGCCCATCTTGCTTTTTGCCTCTGATTTATGGTGAAGAGATTTCCCTGCTTGTCTCTTACTAGTGTAATGTTGTTTGCACCCCTTATTCCACTGATAGTCTTTGTTATTTTCCATACTGCGCTTTGTTCATTCCTCGGCGCTGCTTCTTCGGTCTGTTTTTCAAGGTTTTCTAGGAAATTCCTTTTGTCAGCTCGGGTTTGACGTGTTACTTCCTATCTTCTTACAGTCTTCCAAAACTATTCCAATCTCTTGCGTTATTCAGTGAACGTCTTATTTTAATCCAGATAATAGCGTCTTTTATATTTAGACAAGTGCCCTAATCTAACAGACTAAGCTGCATCTAAGCTGAACATGGCGCTGCCCGCCACAAAGTGGTAAAACTCGTATTATTTTATTTATTTTTAATCTTTGTTGATTTGGATTCTACATCCACCTGATGCGCAACATGTCAAGTCAGAACAATGACTTCACTGTGAATATTTCTACAATATGAAACAAATAGTTGTTCTGAATACCCTGCCCATTATAGAATAAATGATTAAGCGATGATTAAAAATGAGTTTTAAAAATAGCGTAGTTCACTTACATAGTTCTTTGGTGTCTCCCACAAATTTTCCCAGTTTATTTACATCGTTCTGTGCCGTCTCCCACAAACTTTTCAAGTCCACGAAGAAGTCACACAAATAAATGTAACCCGTGATTACAATTAATGAACACTGCTAGAAAAAACAGCGAGTCGCGTCTTGCAGATACTGTAGTAATTTTTGATGTCTTCAAAAACAGTAAACAGCACAGCAGGTAGTGAAGTCTTGTCTGGCTACAACTGTTTTGTTTCAACCTATACGTCCAGAAACATTGCATTCCGCTGTTTTTTTCATTTCATAGTCTTTCATGGTTCTCTTTCGACAAGGTCCCGTCACAAAATTCACTTAATGTCCCTACCTCCGCCAGCGATCGCTGCAGTGTCGTGTACTAGTGCCAGTTATTGTCGCAATCTGAACAAGAGTACCTATTCCAAACACACACACGCATATATCCACTCACTACGCATAGACAGTTCTAGCTATCTTGCTCTCGCGTGGTGCTCGTAGTGGCAGTGGACCTTTCCGCCACTTCTCGGATACCGCTCGCGTTTTATGTAAATTACTAGGAATTAGAGACAGTTGGGGAGGAGAAAAAAAAACAGTAATGTACACATTCATCATGAAATAGCTGTTGACATTGTGCTTCTATTTATTTATTAATATATGTACGTGTCCATTCATCTATTCATTATTATTTCGGTGTTCGTGTGTGATTTCATTAATTACAGCACTTGTTCACATATATATTCACACATTTTTTTGTTGCTTTGTAAATGTGCATTCATTTAATTATTTGCTATTGTCATAATCATCATTATTGTTCCCGCACGTACGCATCAATAACTTTGTTTGCTCATTCATGACTTCTTTCATTTACGTCTTTGCTGACATTTGTTTCCATTGATTTCTTTGTTTGAACGTATGAATGCAGTTTTTTGTTTTATTTTATTGTTCACTTGCGTCTTCATTAATTCAGTTGCTCCTTGTCTCACGGCAGGTAAATCTTTTTTTCACATGTCATCGTACCTTGAATATTCATGGAACTCTTAAAACAAACCAGATTTTGATACAAAATATTCTCTTTTTTAAGGCCATAAAAAAAAACTGCTGACACCTCATTATTTTTTTTTTAATCCCTAAATAAGGAACAGTAACGGTGCCGGGATCGAATCACGGTACCGACACGCTTCAGTCTGCCCAGCTGAACCTGGGTACCTGATTCTGCTCTATTAATTAGGGAAGGAAAAGGCAGCGAGGAAGGGAACTGGCAACCCCACCTCATAATATGATGAATAGTGAAATCTCTAACGCGTCACTCCCCTACGGCCGTATCTGCAATGGGACTACCTTTTAAGTCAAGAATATATGCCACGCGCTCCAGGTGGTTACCGTGCAGGAAAGTTGCCCCAAAAAATATATGTTCTTGTTGCGTCCTTTTGGCGCGTGTAATTTAAATGTGGGGGCACATTTGAGTAAGTATATATATAATTCATTATTTGCGCACGGTCGGGGAGATTAGTGGGAAAAAAGGCGCAACGCGGTGCGCGAAGGGATGAAAAGAAAAGGAGAGAGCAATGACGTAGGAGAGACCTGATGGCCATGACCGGGGTCGGTCATGTATTTTTTGTGAACTATTGTTCAAGCTTGCCCAGATATTGGGAAGCCTTCATAAAGTATTCAAAGTCTCCGGAGAGGAGCACAGTTGTATCGGCCAAGGTAGGGCGATATGTAAATAACACATAAGGAAGGGAAACCCGAGGCCTGTAAACAGTAAATTAATATTAGACAAACATAAAGGTATGTTTTCAGGCACTCGTAAGAAATAAAGAAGTAGAACACTTGGACAACAGAAAAAACAACAGACGTGAGTGGCTTACCCAGGGTTCGAACCCCGTACCTTCCGTACGACAACTCCGCCTAGCTATCAAGCGAATCACACTGACCCCACGGCCAGCTAGGCATCCCCAAAAAAGATGCTTTGCTGGCTATTTATCAGTACGAAACACACAAGATAACACCGGAAGTATACAGTGGGCAACTCAGCCCTTAAATGACGCAATCACTTCTGTTGTTCTCCTATTAACAGTATGTGTCAGTCCAAACAAGACAAAGACCTTGATACTGGGTCCAGTAAATAGTAGAAGACGTAAGGACATTAGTATAGAACAGAGGGTAGGTTTCTGGTATTGTATAAACATAAATAACACATAAGGAAGGGAAACCCGAGGCCTGTAAACAGTAAATTAATATTAGACAAACATAAAGGTATGTTTTCAGGCACTCGTAAGAAATAAAGAAGTAGAACACTTGGACAACAGAAAAAAAACAACAGACGTGAGTGGCTTACCCAGGGTTCGAACCCCGTACCTTCCGTACGACAACTCCGCCTAGCTATCAAGCGAATCACACTGACCCCACGGCCAGCTAGGCATCCCCAAAAAAAGATGCTTTGCTGGCTATTTATCAGTACGAAACACACAAGATAACACCGGAAGTATACAGTGGGCAACTCAGCCCTTAAATGACGCAATCACTTCTGTTGTTCTCCTATTAACAGTATGTGTCAGTCCAAACAAGACAAAGACCTTGATACTGGGTCCAGTAAATAGTAGAAGACGTAAGGACATTAGTATAGAACAGAGGGTAGGTTTCTGGTATTGTATAAACATAAATAACACATAAGGAAGGGAAACCCGAGGCCTGTAAACAGTAAATTAATATTAGACAAACATAAAGGTATGTTTTCAGGCACTCGTAAGAAATAAAGAAGTAGAACACTTGGACAACAGAAAAACAACAGACGTGAGTGGCTTACCCAGGGTTCGAACCCCGTACCTTCCGTACGACAACTCCGCCTAGCTATCAAGCGAATCACACTGACCCCACGGCCAGCTAGGCATCCCAAAAAAGATGCTTTGCTGGCTATTTATCAGTACGAAACACACAAGATAACACCGGAAGTATACAGTGGGCAACTCAGCCCTTAAATGACGCAATCACTTCTGTTGTTCTCCTATTAACAGTATGTGTCAGTCCAAACAAGACAAAGACCTTGATACTGGGTCCAGTAAATAGTAGAAGACTTAAGGACATTAGTATAGAACAGAGGGTAGGTTTCTGGTATTGTATAAACATAAATAACACATAAGGAAGGGAAACCCGAGGCCTGTAAACAGTAAATTAATATTAGACAAACATAAAGGTATGTTTTCAGGCACTCGTAAGAAATAAAGAAGTAGAACACTTGGACAACAGAAAAACAACAGACGTGAGTGGCTTACCCAGGGTTCGAACCCCGTACCTTCCGTACGACAACTCCGCCTAGCTATCAAGCGAATCACACTGACCCCACGGCCAGCTAGGCATCCCCAAAAAAGATGCTTTGCTGGCTATTTATCAGTACGAAACACACAAGATAACACCGGAAGTATACAGTGGGCAACTCAGCCCTTAAATGACGCAATCACTTCTGTTGTTCTCCTATTAACAGTATGTGTCAGTCCAAACAAGACAAAGACCTTGATACTGGGTCCAGTAAATAGTAGAAGACTTAAGGACATTAGTATAGAACAGAGGGTAGGTTTCTGGTATTGTATAAACATAAATAACACATAAGGAAGGGAAACCCGAGGCCTGTAAACAGTAAATTAATATTAGACAAACATAAAGGTATGTTTTCAGGCACTCGTAAGAATAAAGAAGTAGAACACTTGGACAACAGAAAAACAACAGACGTGAGTGGCTTACCCAGGGTTCGAACCCCGTACCTTCCGTACGACAACTCCGCCTAGCTATCAAGCGAATCACACTGACCCCACGGCCAGCTAGGCATCCCCAAAAAAAAGATGCTTTGCTGGCTATTTATCAGTACGAAACACACAAGATAACACCGGAAGTATACAGTGGGCAACTCAGCCCTTAAATGACGCAATCACTTCTGTTGTTCTCCTATTAACAGTATGTGTCAGTCCAAACAAGACAAAGACCTTGATACTGGGTCCAGTAAATAGTAGAAGACTTAAGGACATTAGTATAGAACAGAGGGTAGGTTTCTGGTATTGTATAAACATAAATAACACATAAGGAAGGGAACCCGAGGCCTGTAAACAGTAAATTAATATTAGACAAACATAAAGGTATGTTTTCAGGCACTCGTAAGAAATAAAGAAGTAGAACACTTGGACAACAGAAAAACAACAGACGTGAGTGGCTTACCCAGGGTTCGAACCCCGTACCTTCCGTACGACAACTCCGCCTAGCTATCAAGCGAATCACACTGACCCCACGGCCAGCTAGGCATCCCCAAAAAAAGATGCTTTGCTGGCTATTTATCAGTACGAAACACACAAGATAACACCGGAAGTATACAGTGGGCAACTCAGCCCTTAAATGACGCAATCACTTCTGTTGTTCTCCTATTAACAGTATGTGTCAGTCCAAACAAGACAAAGACCTTGATACTGGGTCCAGTAAATAGTAGAAGACTTAAGGACATTAGTATAGAACAGAGGGTAGGTTTCTGGTATTGTATAAACATAAATAACACATAAGGAAGGGAAACCCGAGGCCTGTAAACAGTAAATTAATATTAGACAAACATAAAGGTATGTTTTCAGGCACTCGTAAGAAATAAAGAAGTAGAACACTTGGACAACAGAAAAACAACAGACGTGAGTGGCTTACCCAGGGTTCGAACCCCGTACCTTCCGTACGACAACTCCGCCTAGCTATCAAGCGAATCACACTGACCCCACGGCCAGCTAGGCATCCCCAAAAAAAGATGCTTTGCTGGCTATTTATCAGTACGAAACACACAAGATAACACCGGAAGTATACAGTGGGCAACTCAGCCCTTAAATGACGCATCACTTCTGTTGTTCTCCTATTAACAGTATGTGTCAGTCCAAACAAGACAAAGACCTTGATACTGGGTCCAGTAAATAGTAGAAGACTTAAGGACATTAGTATAGAACAGAGGGTAGGTTTCTGGTATTGTATAAACATAAATAACACATAAGGAAGGGAAACCCGAGGCCTGTAAACAGTAAATTAATATTAGACAAACATAAAGGTATGTTTTCAGGCACTCGTAAGAAATAAAGAAGTAGAACACTTGGACAACAGAAAAACAACAGACGTGAGTGGCTTACCCAGGGTTCGAACCCCGTACCTTCCGTACGACAACTCCGCCTAGCTATCAAGCGAATCACACTGACCCCACGGCCAGCTAGGCATCCCCAAAAAAAAAGATGCTTTGCTGGCTATTTATCAGTACGAAACACACAAGATAACACCGGAAGTATACAGTGGGCAACTCAGCCCTTAAATGACGCAATCACTTCTGTTGTTCTCCTATTAACAGTATGTGTCAGTCCAAACAAGACAAAGACCTTGATACTGGGTCCAGTAAATAGTAGAAGACTTAAGGACATTAGTATAGAACAGAGGGTGGGTTTCTGGTATTGTATAAACATAAATAACACATAAGTGTTTCGTACTGATAAATAGCCAGCAAAGCATCTTTTTTTTGGGGATGCCTAGCTGGCCGTGGGGTCAGTGTGATTCGCTTGATAGCTAGGCGGAGTTGTCGTACGGAGGTACGGGGTTCGAACCCTGGGTAAGCCACTCACGTCTGTTGTTTTTCTGTTGTCCAAGTGTTCTACTTCTTTATTTCTTACGAGTGCCTGAAAACATACCTTTATGTTTGTCTAATATTAATTTACTGTTTACAGGCCTCGGGTTTCCCTTCCTTATGTGTTATTTATGTTTATACAATACCAGAAACCTACCCTCTGTTCTATACTAATGTCCTTAAGTCTTCTACTATTTACTGGACCCAGTATCAAGGTCTTTGTCTTGTTTGGACTGACACATACTGTTAATAGGAGAACAACAGAAGTGATTGCGTCATTTAAGGGCTGAGTTGCCCACTGTATACTTCCGGTGTTATCTTGTGTGTTTCGTACTGATAAATAGCCAGCAAAGCATCTTTTTTTGGGGATGCCTAGCTGGCCGTGGGGTCAGTGTGATTCGCTTGATAGCTAGGCGGAGTTGTCGTACGGAAGGTACGGGGTTCGAACCCTGGGTAAGCCACTCACGTCTGTTGTTTTTCTGTTGTCCAAGTGTTCTACTTCTTTATTTCTTACGAGTGCCTGAAAACATACCTTTATGTTTGTCTAATATTAATTTACTGTTTACAGGCCTCGGGTTTCCCTTCCTTATGTGTTATTTATGTTTATACAATACCAGAAACCTACCCTCTGTTCTATACTAATGTCCTTAAGTCTTCTACTATTTACTGGACCCAGTATCAAGGTCTTTGTCTTGTTTGGACTGACACATACTGTTAATAGGAGAACAACAGAAGTGATTGCGTCATTTAAGGGCTGAGTTGCCCACTGTATACTTCCGGTGTTATCTTGTGTGTTTCGTACTGATAAATAGCCAGCAAAGCATCTTTTTTTTGGGGATGCCTAGCTGGCCGTGGGGTCAGTGTGATTCGCTTGATAGCTAGGCGGAGTTGTCGTACGGAAGGTACGGGGTTCGAACCCTGGGTAGGCCACTCACGTCTGTTGTTTTTCTGTTGTCCAAGTGTTCTACTTCTTTATTTCTTACGAGTGCCTGAAAACATACCTTTATGTTTGTCTAATATTAATTTACTGTTTACAGGCCTCGGGTTTCCCTTCCTTATGTGTTATTTATGAAAAAGACAGTCCAGAAAAGAAATCGATGGAGAGCAACTGTTTCTGCCCTATGTTCCACAGGGAACGAAAAGGAATGGTGATGAATTTTTTTAACAAATGAACCTTCATGAAAAACATAAAGGTGAAGATCACTAAAAATCCGATGTGAACATTCTAAATATTATGTGAAATATGATTCTTTAAAAGCTAATATCGTGACGTCATTTGTACTAGTCAATCGTGCACATATTGGAGCTTGTTTATCAACTTTGTATTTCCTCTTGTTTCTTATTTTCTTGTAAAAGAAAAAAAACAAAGCTACGTATCTGCAAAAACTTGAACTTGAATAAATTATTTCTTTAAAATGTATAAGCATATTTACAAACATTGTGAAATAACACAACTCCGCCTATGCCGGTCCCAAGCCCGGATGAAAAAGGAGGAGGGCGGCCTGCATGGAGGCCGTAAGGAGGCAGCCCCTCCACCATGCAAAGGCACAACAGGCCAATCACCTGTTTGTCTTAAACTATGATTACAAGCAATATAAGAGAGAAAACCGGACTGATTCTAAAGGCGACGAACTGGAACGGACTTCGGACTACGACTTATGGAACATGGAACACAAGAAGTATAAATGGGAAAGAAGAGGAGCTGATGGAAGAGATGAGGAAAGCAAAACTAGAAATCCTGGCTATTACCGAAACAAAGAAAAAGGGACAAGGAGTCATGGATCTCGATGGCAACACTCTGCTATACAGTGGTGTACCCACATCTGAAAGAGCTAAAGGGGGCGTGGGTTGCATTGTGGCCAAAAACCAGAAAGATAGTATCAAGGGATGGAACTTTGTCTCGGAGCGCATTATGGTTGTAAAACTAAAAGAAGGAGAAACCATAGTCAACCTGGTCATAGTGTATGGGCCAAATGAGGATGAGAGAGCAGAGGTCAAGGAAGAATTCTTCGAGCTGCTTCAAAGGACAGTGGATGACTGCCTAGATGAAATTATCATGCTCGGAGATTTCAATGCCAGAGTTGGAAATGACCATGCTAGATGGGGTGGAGTTATCGGAAGATATGGAGAAGATACTCTCAATGACAATGGAAAGCGACTCCTTAGATTCTGCAGTGAGCAGAATCTGATCATTACAAACACAAAGTTCCCCCATAAGCGCATACATGCATACACTAGGTGTGAACCAACAAAGAATGAGAAGTCAGTGATCGACTATGCCATTGTTAGGAGGAGCTCATTCAAATATGTCCGGGATGCTAGAGTCTGGAGGGGGCCAGAGATTGGAAGTGATCACTACCTGCTTACAATAAAAAGAACAACTGAAAGAGTTGCTCAGCCTAGGAACTGCCCAGCACCACGCAAGAAACCAAGTAAACGAACGGAAGAAATGAGCATTAAGACCTACAAGCTGAAAGAGCCAGAAATTAAGACCAGATATCAGGGGCTTATTGCTACAGCGGTGAGAAACACAGAAGAACAACCTGATGACTTGGAAACCCTCTGGCTTAAATTCAAGGACATCATAAAGACAGCTGCTGCAGAAGCATGTGGTGAAGTCCGACTTGGGAACAAGAGAAAGAGGACACCTTGGTGGACAGAGGAAGTCAAAGAGAAAATAAGAGAGAAGAAAATGGCATGGAAAAAATACTTAGGAGCTAAAAACACAGCAGGACAAATAGAGAAATATAGAGAATATGTGATACTCAGAACAGAAGCAAAGAACAAGGTGCTAGCAGCAAAACAGAAGTCCTGGGAAGAATTTGGAGAAAAGCTAGAAAAGGATGCGCAAGAAAACCAGAAATTGTTCTATAAGACCCTAAAGAACATGAGGAAGGAAAAACAATGCCCTCTTAAATTTATAAAGGACAAGCAAGGCAAATTGCTTACTGCCCCGAAGGAAGTAATGGAAAGATGGAAAGAATATTTCTCAGAACTCCTTGATGGTGAGCAAGGTAGAGCATCAGAAATGATAACCACTAGCACAGAAGAGGAAACAAATGGTGATGAAGATGACATAAAGATGGAAGAACTGAAGGCAGCACTGGAGAAAATCAAGATGGGCAAAGCAGCAGGGCATGATGGTATAACACCAGAAATGGTTAAGTACATGGGAGCATCAGGCGACCTATTACTCCTAAGGGTCCTACAGGCAGCATGGTGCAACAAGGCCATACCAAAGGATTGGGAGATTGCCATCATAACACCGATTTTCAAAAAGGGTGACAATCGACAATGTGGAAACCATAGAGGCATATCCCTTCTCAGTGTCCCTGGTAAAATCTACTCTAGAATCCCGGAGCAGAGACTCCGACGCCTAGCTGAGCCACAATTGGATGCGGTCCAATGCGGATTCCGAGCAAACCGAAGTACTCAAGACCTAATCTTCACACTCAGACAGCTGAGTGAAAAGGCCCTTGAGTATAAGAGTGAGATCCATCTTTGTTTCATAGATCTGGAAAAGGCGTTTGACAGGGTCCCCTGGAGCAAACTTTGGGACTGTTTGGCAAGGAAGAACATTCCAGCACCTCTGATTCATGCTATACAGAGCTTCTACAAGTCTTGCAGAAATTATGTGAGGACAGCAAACCATAAGTCAGAAGAGTTCAGGACCACCACTGGTGTAAGACAAGGTGATATCCTGTCACCTTATCTTTTCATACTCCTCATGGACGATGTCATCAAGCCATGTAAGGAGAGAACAAGAAAGTATTCAGTGGGGTACTGGAAGATGAGACAGGTCTGTATTTCAGAGCTGGCATTTGCTGATGATGTTGTCCTGATTGCTAAATCAGAGACACATCTCCAATCCAACCTGCAAGTCTGGAAGGAAGAGCTGGAGAAGAGAGGGATGGTCATAAGCAGCTCTAAAACAAAATCCATGGTGATATCACGAGAAGAAAGAAAACATCAGATTAAGTTGGGAGAACAGGTCCTGGAGCAGGTCGACCACTTTAAATATCTCGGAGCTATTATAGACCGAAAGGGGGGCATCAAAGAAGAGTTGGCCACTCGAAAAGCAGCAGCTGGGAGACTTTATCAGGCCATAAATCGAGGATTTCTCAGCAAGAAAGAGGTTGGTAAGAAAACGAAGATGGCTGTATACCGCTCCACCTATGTCCCAGTCTTGACATATGGATGCGAGTCATGGGCAATGACTACAACCCACACAAGCCAGATCCAAACCTCAGAAATGAGGTATCTGAAGAAGGTGGTTGAAGTAACAAGAAGAGACATGGTCCGCAACCAGACGATACGTCAAGGCCTAAAATCCCACCCGCTGCAGACCCAAATAGAACAGTCCCAACTAAGATGGTTTGGCCATGTCTGCAGAATGGGAGAAGATCGGCTACCACGACAAGCATGGGAAACAAAGAGCCAGTGATCCAGACCTCCAGGACGACCCAGAGTCCGCTGGGAGGACAACATTAGACAATCTTTGAAGGACCGAGGACTAGAATGGAACCAGGCCAGGAAGAAGACAGCTGATTGAATAGTCTGGCGCTCTCTCTTCCAAACCTCTACACCTCACGGTAGAATGGGAACGATTAAGTAAGTAAGTAAGTGAAATAACACTCGCGATAGTGATGCTGTATCGCTAACAGCTTTTCTTTTATCTCTTGTCCATGCCGCAATGAATAAGTTCTGGCCAATAAGAAGGTTCATTTAACAATGCGAGCAGATGACGTTACTAATTATCTGACTGTATATTAAGGTAACAAATTAATTTTCAATACGCTTTTATTAATAGCAGCTAATATAAATATATATATATCCAATACCATAATTCCCGTCGTAAGGTACTTCGGTCGGTCAGTCGATATGTTACACTTTGCACACCGTCATTTGCGCACTTTTTTCTATGTTCGAGAGAGTACATTAACTTTAGAGCACAGCTAACTGTGGTTGAAAGTAGGCAATAATTGTATTGTTTCCCCTTATATGTACTCTCGTGAAAATAGCAAAGTGTGACGGTGTGTATTAAATCAACAGACAATCAAGATACTCTTCTGCCCAGTTTCATTTGGGAAACGGATTTTACTGATCATTTTTCTTAAAAATTACCTTAAAATGTAAGTTTCTAATTGTTTCTTCAAGACAAAATTTTAATTTAAAGTATTGCAGACTTATTATTATGGATCAAAATGATTAGATGGCTAACAGGTAGAGACGATCGCGTCATTCACATCGAGCAAGCGAGACTATAGAAGAAGCAGCAATGTAATACATGTAACAGAAACAACACACTATAATTCAAAAACTGCCAATTTTGGCGGGTTGTTGCTAGTTCAATACCATAATTCCTGCCATAAGTACTTCGGTCGGTCGGTCGGTCGGTCGGTCGATCAGTCACATTTTGCACACCATCATTTGCGCATTTTTTTTTCTATTTTCGAGAGAGTACATTAACTTTCAACGACAGCTAAGGGGTGCAACTGTGGTTGAAAGTTAGACAATATTTGTATTGTTTCCCCTTATATGTACTCTTCGAAAATAGAAAAAGTGCGCAAATGAAGGTGTGCATGAATGGTTTGATTATGGAAAGAAGCCAACAACACGATTGATAAACAGTACATGACCTGGAGTTTCGTCAAACTTTAAACGTTGTTCTCAAAGGCAGTAAGTCGACCATGGCTTCTCAGAGGCAGTAAGTCGACCAGGGCAAGATTTTAAAAGATGCACGAACAATTACGAGACATGTTGTCATAACAGAAATGTTAGTTATTTAGTCAATTTACGGTCCATTAGATCATTATCACTGCTCCACATGTCATTTGTTACTCCATGTCTTCATATTTAATACATCCATATAATTTTCACTACAAATATCTAATGACGGTCGCCTTCAATGAAATGACCACAGTAGTGATACATGCAACAGAAACAACACACTATAATTAATAACCTGTTAATGTTGACGGGTTATTGCTAGTATATATATATATATATATATATATATATATATATATATATATATATATATATATATATATATATATATATATATATAGATAGAGAGAGAGAGAGAGAGAGAGAGAGAGCGAGAGAGTATACGTATGTTGTTTTTGGTAGTTTTACCCATTATATTAGGAAAATCCTGCTTAATTTGTGCCCGGGGCCCCTTAAATTGTAGTTACGCCACTGATTGCAAGATATCCATTTACAACTGGGTAAACTGGAGAGTGAGGCTACTGCGTTTCGATTGTCTATATGCCAGTATTCTGTGGCAGGTAGCTACAACATTATAAACACTGAGTTAATAAACTTAACAGACAGTTTAACACGTGACGAATATTTTATTTTAATAACAATGGGAGGGAAGTAGATAGAGAAGCATTATCTTCATAGAAAAGAAGGGAAGTAATAAACTCACGAAGAGCTGTAGTCCAGCTTCGGGGCTGAAAAAAGGGGCAAACTATCATGTCATTCCCCCCCCCCCCCTTTTTTTTCACTCCCTAAGGATCATGGAGCCACCATTTCATCTGATCCCCTTGCACGAAGCCAGCACAGAGCATTCCTGTGCTCTTGCAGTTGTGGTTTCTGAAGCAATTTGTTGTGGTTTTGGTTTTAAGGACTATCTTCATTACACACGGACAACTCCATCAGTGGATCGATCGCCTCCCTTAGATAACAGCAATTTGTTTGACATGATGCCAGCCGCATTCACAAGCTCATAATGGTCGCCTCTTTTACATCCTGCTTCAGAAAGCGATAGTCCAATTCTCTCTTCAGAACCCCCCACCCCCATGAACTAACTACACGACGCAGCATAATAAATACAAACGGATGTCATTCAATTGTACACATTCACGAATATTACACAAATGGAAAGGAAAATAATTTTAAAGGGAGATAAGGTAAGTTAATGGAGATAAAAAAAATGTTGTATAAAAAAATAAATTAATAACAATTTTACATCAAGACTAAAATAAACAACTAAAGTATCAAATTGAAAAGACAGGAACTATACAACTATGATGGAATAGCAAAGTTATTTGTAATATTTATTTCGGATACTAGTTAACAAGATATTTCACTAAAAGTTTGGTATTTAATTTTTCAGCAATTACCTTAACAATGTGTACTACTATAAGTAACTGTCTTATACGAATATATCAATTAAAAAACATTACACGGTCAAAAACTGAAAAAGTACCAAAACTTTCACGACTTAATACCGTACTATCAACACCCATCAAATATGACGTTATGACGTTAAGGAGAAAAACGTGTGACAACGGCAAGATCTTAAATACACAGGGAAAAAACAAGCGATGTAATAAAGTAAAAAGTAATAAGACTTAAATTTGTTGCTGCTAGTTGATCAATTGACCTGCGCAATGGGAGGCGGAGGTTTGGAGGAGGCAAAGAGTGAATATGACTAGTGCTCTATTAGAACTGTCTTAAGAGGTGACAGATAGGACGTTGCGCATGAGGCTGGCAGCCTCATTATGTCAAACAAATTACTACAGAAACCCCTCCAAGAGCACATGTGTGCTGTTGTGCAGACTTTCTGCAAGTGGGGACCAGCCGCAATGGTGGCTCCACGCGCCACAGACAACAAAAAAGGGAAATAGTGGTAATCTACAATTCCCATTTTCTTCATAACAGAATAAAGCATTTGGCACTTCCAAACCTATATATTCTCAACTGTTTCTGATAAGGCATAATATATTCTCAGCTGACGGTAAAAAAAAAAAAAAAAATTTAAAACCTGCTTAGACCTAATGTACTTTTTTGTTACATCCTGCGTCATTGAGAGAAGCTTTAGTAAACTGTGTAGACAATAGTTATTCGAAATAATTTTTTTTTTTCTGTTTGCTACTTTTCTGCGTAGTGCGTCCCTTTCAACAATTATCCATATGCGTGGAGGTGTCGGTCATATCAGGACGCACTATTTTCAAAATCACCAATTTTAACTTCGGATGTTTATATGTTCCTTCAATTTTTATGGTAAACTGTTACTGTTAGTTGTTTATATAATTAAGTTTTTGAAATTGTGATTTAGGTGATTCCTGTATCCATTCGTTTTATTTATTTATTTTTTTCGATAGCTATCACTGACTTGCTCGATATTTTTGCACCGTCACAGGCTGCATTTAAGAACATGACTAATATCAGCACGTGTTGTCCTTAATCAACAGTAATTTCTCTTTAAGTCATTCCGTAGATAAACGAACATAGAGACTGATAGTTCATATCTGGATCAATAAACTCGACTAGCGAGTTAGGTTCAGTCAAGCAGACTTCATTATTCCGCATGAGTTGCTCTTTTAGCAACATCGGAAAAAAATCATCTGCTTAAACTGTGGAGAATGCTTTTGCTTTCATCTCCACGTAATTTATTTCACGCTTCGGCGGTTCACAGTGAATTTATTAAGCATTTCCTATTTTGCTGGTCTTTTACTGAATACCCTACGATCAAAGATAGTTACAAATTGTTACACGGAAATGAAACGAAAAAGTGCGTTAATAACTATAGTCTAATTTAGCTCTTAGGTATGTAAACACACATGCATGCAAACATACACACACACATATAATATTCGTTGATGTAGTATTCTATATATATATATATATATGTGTATGTATGTATGTATGTATGTATATATATATATATATATATATATATATATATATATATATATATATATATATATATATATATATATATATATATATATAGACACACACATGTGTGTGTTTGTGTGTGCGTGTATACATGCCTAATAGCTAAGTTAGACTATTGTTAACTAAAGCACGTTTGTGGTTCCGTAAAACTATTCCTCCCCTTTATTTGTTATACATCACCTTTATTTGTTATGCATCACCTTTGGTGTGCAGTTGCTTTGACTTTCGTATTCATTTTATTTTGTTCCTAGTATCTTGTTCCAGGCGTTGATGACTACCGCGCCGGAATTTTTCTTTCAAAACATACTAAACACTGCAACGAAGATATGTAATCATAAATATTCCAATAAGGGAGTATTTTAGAACGTATCTTGTATAGAGCAACAACGAATGAAACGAGGTAGACGGCTCCTTAGAGTGTACACTGACTATTTACCATCACGGGCTATAGTGGCCAGAAAGATTATCGGAAGTCACTGTGAAGATCGAGAAAAGGACAAATGGAATGATAACATGAAAATGTCAGAAGAAGAGGATACATCGTCATGTAAACTACGCCAGGAATGACAAGAACTTCCTGCCACACAAATGCAAGCGTGGAAGGAACAAAAGAAAATCCGCCGACCAGCTCTTGAGAAATGACAATGACAAAATAGTAACTTGACGCATTAAACGGTGTGGAAATATCATAAGGTATTTAGCAAAATATATGGACAAAATGTAGAAAAATAGTATTTTTTTTTCTTTTCTAATAATGCATTCCTATGTAATGTTTATGGCCGCTGTGTTACCAGGACCCGAAAGCGAAGCAAAGAATAGTAACACTGTACTCAACCATGCATATCGTAGGAGGATACTGAGGAGGGTTGAGTAATGGGCCTACAACCCCGTTGTATAGAAACTTTAAGCAAAAGGAACTGCAGCAACATGGACACATCAATCAAAGCAAATAGTTTAAACCAGGGGTCCTCAGGCTTTTTATTTATTTTGTTGAGTCCCGACCTCTCTCCGGATTCCCTTTCCCTTAATCGACCCCAGGCGAGAAATAAGTAAATAAAATGATGAAGTGATTACAGAGGCATGTTAAATTAACATTTCCTTGTTATTTAAACTGGTTAAAGTCATTAATGGGAAGGGTGTGGCTGGTGAGCATTAACAACAACGGCATTGGAATTTGGTTGGAGATTGTTCTCTGAAGTGGCAAAGAAAGAATAGACGTAATGTTCCCTCAGGCTTGCAGTACACGACGACTAATATGAGATTTTGCAGGAGTCTGGCTACCTCATCACATGAAACAAATGGCTACAGAAACCCCCACTATACGAGCATGGGAATGCCTGCTGTAGACTTTCTGCACGTGCGATGGGTGAGAAAGAAAGTTTTGAAGCAAAAAAAGAACAGGCGAAAAGTGGTAAGCATCATTCCTATTAGTAACTAATTTCTGAGAAAGTAAGGGAAAGAACCTTTTATGAAGAGGCAAAATATCAAGCAACGAATCCAAACTGTAATTATGCCCCCCTTGTCTACTTTCCTGACTTCTTGCATCAGTCTATTCTGCATTTCAGCAAATGACGTCAGCCATTTTTTAGACCCTGTGGATAATTATTTTATTCATAACTTCAACCCTTACTGAAACAGACGGTATTCTTAAAAAAAACTTGTCAGCTTAAATTAGTAACACAGTTTTAATTAAAAGGAAAGGTCCACTTTTGTAATCTACTTTTCAGACATCACAATGAGCTGTTCCTATCAAAGAAAGAAATCCTAAAATGCATACACTGTTCAAACAGTTACAGATCTATGACTGTGTGTCAACATTATCAATCAGTAGCAAATTAAAATTGTACCAATAAGGCGCAGCACACAACAGACGTCAATTCATTTATGTTTGCTGGTAATTTTTATGACAAACTCTTTGTCACATTGCAAAATAAACTTGTTATGGAAAATGTAAATCGACGATTGGAATAGCCAGAATGTAAGTAGTTCTTGAGGCGCGATTTCAAGAATTTATTTTTGTCTAACTTTGCCATACTGAACGACTTTTCATCAGAGGCAATTCGTCAATTCGTATGGAAATATGAAGTGCGGTGGCAAAACTTCTTTTCCCTTTGTGCTATATATGGGTCATGAAGTCACTATTGCAATTGTTCCCGCCACAGGAAGTATGCATTAAAACATTTATGAGCTCTTGAAATAATGCTTTCTGCAACTTTTTGCAACATGGTTTCTGCAACATAACGAGGTTGTCTGCCCCCAAGCAGAATCTCATATTAGTAAGCCTCTTACGACATGCCTGAGGTAACAGTACGTCTATTCTTCTGAGTCTCCCCAGTGACAGCACTGGTACACACTTTTCTAGATGGTGCAATGTTAACTCATCATTTCATTTACCATGTACACTATCCAGTTTTTCCTACACTGGTCATTCTCCATTAACTACTTCGTTTTTAAATATTAATGAATAAACAAACATGCCCTGTTCGACCTCTGATGGTTATAATCGGAATATACAGTGTCGGTCATTGTAGGTAATATATTCAGTTTTTGCCATTGCTAGCTGGCAACATTCTATCTAATCATTTACTCCATCATCATCACCACTGTTCGTTGCGCTCCTTAAGGAGCATCGAGCCACCACTGTAGCTGATCCGCTTGCAGGAAGTCTACACAACACTTTGGATTTTTTTAAGAATACCTCCAAACTGACAAATTAAAACAAAAACAGAACAATAATAATATTGGCAGAAACGACTGACAGTCTGCAAACAACAAAATACATCAGATTAACTCTCCAGTTGATACCATGATACACAGACATACCAGGCAACGAAAAAGCAGACAAACAAGCAAAACTAGATGCTAGTATGCTTCAAACAAACACTCCAGCCAACATGCAGACAGCCGAAATAATACTCCAAAACAACTACAAGGAAGAATGGCCCAACCGATACGCAAAATAGTCGACTTGACGTGTCATAAATATAGCTATGACCCAACCAAACAAAAATGACTACATCAATAATCTATGACGCGTAAAGGAAAGCAATATCTTCCAAACAAAAACAGAATGCACCAGACTCAACAACCACTTAAACAAATTAATCCCCTTACTTGCATGGGACTCACTACAGAAAGAAGAATGCATTGATTGGCTCCCCAACTAGCACAAACACTCTATACAGCAACATTCAACAGCTAGAGAACACATGCAAATTATTCAAATTGGCATTGGCTGCGAAGGAGCGATGTAGCGAAATCTGTGAGATAATCGCTGATTTCAGTGGGATTTTGGTCCTATGATAATAGATAAACCCGCCCTCGGGTGTCTGACTGTTGGCATTTTCAACGCCAGTAGAGCGCTGCCTTTGGTGCAGTGGAAATGCTAAAAAAATGACCCGCCGTAAAAATCTAACACGCCTTTTAGTTTCGGTTTCGAGACGTACAATTAACAATTTAACATCTTGCCCGATCTGCTGCATGAAACTGAGGCAAGACTTATCATTAACGATCTGCCAGAACTGCGACACCCAAAATCCCGTTAAATTAACGTAGTATTTTAACTTTAACGTTAAAATTAGTAGTAACTCGGACATTTTCCAGTAGTAAGAACGAAACGACTGTAATAATTAACGCCAACACTACCAACGTTTTGAAAAAACCCTCTTCGCTCTGCACGCGGTTCCTTTACTATATACACACTGTGGGCTAAGCCAGCAGATATAAACACACAGACAGTTTAAATTCCCGCCGCGTAGTGTATTTCTGACGTCACTCAAACTAGTTGGTTTATTTGAATAATGAAAAAAAATGAGAGAGGGAGGGGAGAAGATGGCCGACTTGTGTAAAAGTTATATTTGACGATTGACAGTGACAAAACTGAAAATCTAAACCATAATGAAACTGACCATAAAAATCATATATTAGGATAGCTTAGTGTCTCCTGATCAAAAATATGTTTTAAAATATATGGCAGTCCAATTATTAGCCAAGTTATTGAGATAATGCTATATGTCTACGCACGCTAGGACGGACAGAATGTTGTTCTTGCTCGTTACACATAACGTTATTGGGGACGCAAGTTTAAAAAAGAGGCATTGGAGTAATTCAAATCTGATTGGGTGGTATAGGAGTAGAGGAGTAAAGGGGGGAGATAGGAAAATGTTAACCAAAACTAAACATCTTTTTGTATTGGCATAACTAACGCAGACTGACCAATGGACTACGAGACACATAGTTTGTTTGGAATTTTGTTTTTGTTCTTTTCAAAACTAAATTCAAAATTTGGTAGTTGCCTGATTTCATTGGCCAGCTCTAATAGATATTGGCAAAAGGCTTAGGGGTCTCGTGGCCATTTGACAAGAAATTTTTATAACAACAAGTACGTTGAGAGCAGATGTGATAAATTGTAAAAATAAATACTAAATTCACAGTCTGGACAGGGCAGAGAAAACTGAGGCCATATCTTTTGCCAGTCAACGTTATTTGTGACATATTTCTTTGAAATTTGTGGTAAGAATGCTTTATGTATTAATATGCTTGATTAAAACTGCAAAAGTTAGATACTGCTATTGGGGAAAGTGAAGGACATGCCGGGAGTAAACATTATTGAGTCCTCACATTGAACTGTATTTGACTGCGGCATATTGTTATGATTATGTATTAATGTTATTGTATTAGAAGATGTTAATAAGCCTCAGTGTTCCATGAACACTCTTCAACATACCTAAAGCGTTTATAATTAAAGAAAGAAAAGAAAATCATACAAAAGGAGATGTGGTTACTCCACGTTATTGTATTGAAGAAAACTATGGAAAAGTAAAGTGGCGCATCTGCCATAGGGACCTGAGGTGTGATCACAGAAAGGTGTGAGTCATTTAAATTAGGGGCTGGTGCACCTGTATGCACAAGAGGCTGACCCCATACCATCATGTGTACAATAGTGATAAGAAATTGTGATCAGATGTGAAAAGGCCAGGGTGTCTTTTATTGCAGGGTTTTTTATTTCCTGTTACCAGCCGGTGACAGGAAACCTGATGAGTGATTGTAAGAAAAAAGTCTCCTTTCAAAAGTTTATGCTGTCAGCAGATAGCCTGAAGGAGCTTGTGTGTGCTGATCTATATATTCTCTGCAGCGACATACTGACTTGTTATCTTTGTGGTGAACTTCTAAATACAATATCTAAATTAGAATATAACAGTCTAGTGCATAAAGTCAAAGATAGGATAGTACTACAACATTCGGCGAGAATTGTAGTCGTCGCCTACGCCTTCAGCGTATTAATTGATAACGCTTTGGCCGAACCAAAAAGGGTACCCTATTTTTCAAATTCGTCCTTGAGACAAACGTACCACTTTTCCAAGTTCAATGAAGTATTTGCCTAGAATACATTGTAGAATGGAGGGGGACGGATAGATAACCAGTGCAAATCACGTCTAAAATTGTTTCTAAAAATAAAACCAACTTGCTAGCCTTGCCTTAGGCGGTTTTCAAATTACGATGTAAACGTTAGAAATGTGGACACTACGGTCATGAAAACACGCTTAGCTCTTGTTGCGAATGACGTAATTCTCGTGTATTACGAGAGACTCTCGTATTTAGCTTGAAAGTGCATGGAAAAAGAATTGAACAGGAGGTAGTTTAAAAATAAACAACTAACATAGAAAAAAAAAGTTAGAATTTTGAACCAAGCCACTTAGCCCCATAAAAATCATATATTCGTGTACCTGAAGACTTGTTGACCAAGAATATGTTGTTAGTTATCTAATTAGTCCATTAAATAATCAAATATTGGTAATAATACATAGAGAATCGGAGATACTGTCAGGTCAAATCATGTCTGCTTAGATTGGATAGCATATTTTTGGGGGGGGAAAAATTAGGTGAAAGAAAGGCTAAGATAGTACGATGAAGTGGATTGGATGAAATTTGAAGGAAGCCGAAATATTATTGGCTAACCTAAATATACAAATCTAGTTGGTAATAGTAACACATAGTGGTTTGAGATATTTTAAAAAAAATAAAGTTTCATTCAAAAAAAGAGATGCTTGGTCTCATTGTCCAAAGCCTTTTACTTTAACGAAATAGTAGGCTGCTCGCTTCCATTTTTTCAAAATATTCTGAGGAACAAGCAGCGATGAGCAGACTTGCGCTTTGTTTTAAAATAACTAACAACAGAAAGCAGTCTGAACAGAGGCAGTGATGAAAGTGTGCCACATTCTATTGCCTAATTCATCGTTACTTGTTTATATTTCCTTGATATGTGGTAAGATTGATTTTATTGACTTTTTAATTAAAAAGGGTTGTGTGAAAAAAGAAAAGGCAATGTAAAAGATTGTAATTAAATGGTTCCATGGCAGACTTAGGCATAGCCTAGATGTTGCTCCATCATATAAGGGACTATCTAAGAAGTTTAAAACTACAGGACTATATATATGATGGTCATACAGGAACATTACACCTATCTTATTGCATGGAAAAGATTACTGCAGGAATGACAGAGGCGTTACATCCATTAGGGAAGAAAAAAAGAAAACTGGTACCATTTGTTCCATCAAACTAAAGTGGAGAAGCAGAGTTGTCAGAGAGAGCTGACCATGTTCTTTTGTATTGAATGTATGTTTGCATGTAAATTAGGAGGAATTAGTTTGATATTAAGACAGAACCATAACTTGCATCGACAGGGGTTCCTGCTGGCACTTGTCTGGTGCTGGTACTCGATGATAGAGAAATTCAGCACGATTTCTAAGAGTCTCTGGTACCTGCTGGTATTAGAGAAGTTCAAGACCAGAGGAGACTGAAGTGTCTGGCCAAACCAACTACAACTGCTGTGATTCCAGGATCCAGATAAGTGCAATATCTGGCCTGGGACAACTTATCACGACTAAAGAAAAATCTCCTGTATAGACAAAAACGTTCCTCCAAAAGACTAACATAAACAATCCTAGTGAAATAAAAGAACATTGGGATGATGATAAATCCCAACCTGCCTTCTAGTACCAGTAGTAAATAGAGTAATTAACATCAACTTGAAAATTTGCAACAATGTGCTTTGGACATATTGTCTGTTGTGTGTAAATATCTTTATATATATTTGTAAATATATCTATCCATCTAAATTGATTTTCATTGAACTGAAGTCCTGACCAAAACAACTTTAGGCTCAGGACCAATAAAGTTTAACAAAAGAAATTTTAAATATAAAATTTAACAGCTGGAGTTAGTTGAATTTATCATAGTAATTAGTATATGTTTGTATATGTTTTTGTAATGAGATTCTTTAACAACACTCTTACAATACCCTAGACACTTTATGTAGCTTTCAGTCACGCTAGTCAATAAAGAATATAACTTAGAGTGAGATCGTAGGTTGGTAACATGAAAGGTACTCTGTAACACAGTTGTCCATTGTTTACCTCAGAGACCTTCACAGTTGATCTCACTCAAGTACAACTATATGCACACCATTCTTCTTAACATCAAAACCCACTACAATCTTCATACCAAGAATCTCAGGTGATGTGTTAACATCTGGGACATCTGACACTTCATTCAAATAAACATTGTTATTTCCAAGAATAAACAGAATTATATGGGGCGTGACGAAACAACAGCTCCTCCTAACAAATGACTACCATTAGTAGATATTAAAGTTTTAGTCTGTGAATACACCTACAGGAATAAGATAGTGACATTATACTTATCGGACAAAGAGTCCAAACATTTTAGTTAATCAGTATATGTAACATATATTTTCCTCATTTTAAAGACCTGTCCAAAAGAGATGGCGGGACAGGCAGATTAAATTGTACAAAGAAAAGAATTCAATTTTAAAGAAAACTTTAACCACAGTCTTATTCATTTCCTTATAGTGAGTTAAAGTGTAGTGTGTTGATGTACCACCATTGTCATTTCACCCCTAGACACTAGTCACATCAGACACCAGCCACTAGAATAAAAATACAGACCGTGTGAGATCTAGGGAGGTAGCGTTAGGTCCCCTGATAATACATCATCCTCATCATCATCTTTTAGAGTCAGGGGCCTACATTTGCTTGACCTCACACGGTTGACACAGACACAGCTTTCTTTCCTTTTAGGTAACATCTTAACCTCCCCAGCAAAATTACACTTGCTACAAGCGACGAGCTCAGCAGTCCCAGTTAACACAAGACCAGCAACAATAACAACAACTACTACCTCTCACTACTAGATATAAATGTTTTGCCCTGGAGATTTTTACCGACCTACTTTATGGTGCTGGAAAATACATGCGAGTCGAAATTTACGGGTGTTTTCCAGGTACATTACAGTCAAGTTGCATTCTGTTAGTATTGTGTGACGATTTTATTATTCTTATTCACCATTTTGTCTTTGTAATCGCTCAGTCTTTTCCGCTTCTAATGGTTTCACTTTTGACACTTACAAGCTATCATTCCAGCCGGTTCAAAATTTGATGACTGAGCCACAGCGAATTCATACGCCATAAACTTTGACCTCAGTCCTTAGTAACAGGGAAAAGACTTACACGTAGTATTTATATTTATATTATAGTTCCTCAGTTAATGTATACTGACAAAAACGTAACGCAAATCTGTTTAACCTGGTGATCTGAATATTTAGAATTTCAAATGAAGTTATTAATTTCATCAATCTTTGTTCGCGGATGTCGCTTGAGCGTCCTTTTGAGTGCTACGGCACAAGAACTTGTTTATTTGCGAAAGGCCCTGGGATTGAGATGTAGGATTAGAAAGTTTCCTCTTATAGCTCACCACTTATGGGTCTTATTGTGAACTGTTAAAGGCTATCGTACGTTCTCTGACAATATCAGTGGTGCTTGGATTTATTCTGTGTACTCAAACAGTCCTAATTTCATATTGTGGGTTTGTTTACATGTGTGCCTTCTGTGACGTGGAAATGAAATCAGAAAATCTATTTGATTCAAGGATTTTATTTGGACAGGGTAAAACAGCGACAACTATACTTACGGAAAGTGGGTGTCACTATCCTGTTATACACGAACCTTATAGCCATAGGGCGTATTATGGACAGGCTCGCACCTCATCCACCCCTCTCCATCCGCGAAAGGGTGACCGGCCCATGCACAGAACTACACTGACGATTGCGAAACCTCCCTGGTCTCCTGATTATGTTACAACACATAAGGAGGTGAGTTATTTGTTAATTTAAGTTCTTTTTTTTTTTTGTCTTCTTCTCTATCGGACTCTGGATTCTGTTAAGCTGATCACAAACTGACCTCTTCCGCAATATGCTGGGGGTTTGTCCTGAACATCTCATACACATCTCTTTAAGTCTCGCAAGCAGTTGCATATTTACAGATTTTAGGGCCATATTCGTTGTCCTGTATGTGGGGTCCTCTCCTTATGTCGTCATGCAGTGAAGCCCCCTTCACATTTAGAATTTCAAATGAAGGGGGTCAAAATGTTGTGACGTTGTGTGAAGATTGGGGGGGGGGGGGGGAAGTGACGTCACAAAAAAAAATTAGTCACACTCGTTTTTTATCATAAATTATGTTTCTACTTCTATCCGCAATAGTTAACTTTTATCCCATTTGGTAACATTTATCCGCAATAGTTAACTTTTATGCCATTTGGTAACATTAAAATTGATCCACAATATTTAACTTTTATTCGCAATAAATAACGACACACTCGTGGACGACTTATGTTAATATTAAAATCTCAGGTGAGATATCGGATAGTTCTGATATCCTTTATCTGGTTTAAATTGTTTTTAATTACATAATTTCTTTTTTAAATAATGTAATACACACCTTAAAAAACAAAATACAGATTAAATAGATTGTACTGTGTAAAATTAGATTAAAAAGCAGTAACAGATTATCAACAGCCCGACAACAGTCTGATGAGATCAAAGAAATGCATGGAGATCAAAAGAAGTCAAGTCCAACACAAAAATCAGAATCAATTCAAATGTGAAGCCAGTCCTACTGTACGGTTTTGAACATGGAAAACAACAAAAACAACAACCTAAAAGCTTCAGACTTTCACAACTGAGTTTTTAAAAAGTAGTCTCATAGCAAATACTACCGTAGGGGAGTGAAGTGTTAGAGACTTCACTATACTATATCAAGCTTTGAGAGGTGGGGTAACCAGTTCCCCTCCTCGCTGTCGTTGCCTTCCTCACCCAAGAGCAGAGTCAGGTATCCATTTACAGCTGGTAGACTGTAGCATGATGCCACCGTGTTTCCAACTCGCTGTCTTTGCCGCGAGAGGCCTGCGCTCTAACCATAAATGGATGCTTGTCTAAAATAGAAGGATTGTAATGGTATGACAAGATCAATAATGTGGAACTGATGACACGAACCAGACAAGTGTCAGAAGAACAAGAGATGAGAAGAAGGCGCTGGAGATGGATAGGACACACATTGAGCAAACTTTATGCTAGCTTTACTGGGCAGTCCTTGTTCTGTAATCCCCAGGGTAAGAGAGGCAGAGGAAGACCAGGGAATACACGGAGAAGAGAATTTGAGACAGACTTAAAGGGGATGGAGAAGATATGATGGCACAGGACTAGAAGACTTGGCATAAAACACATGCATTTTAGAGAGTTGAAAGGTCAATAATTTACATTCGATTACGTTTTTGCTTTTCAGTATTACCAAAAAATTGCGTGACCTCATATGTGGATGACCTCTTTGGGAAAGAAAGAATGAAGTAACTTTGTTTTAAGTGAGCCTTCTGTTACTTTTCCTTTGTCTAGTGTTCTCCTTTTTTGTGTGTTTCTATTTACCTTGGCGAACCCATCCGTAACGTAAACGAAGCAATGTCAATCCTGTGTTTTCCATCTTCTTCTACAATCTACTAGACCAGGATTTCTTAACCTGTGGTCTACGCGGCCTTACGCGCCCATGAATGGATTCTAGGGGTCTGCGCTTATAACCTAAAATTTAAAAAGTAAAGATTTTTATTATGATTTTATGTACATTTTTACCGAGAAGGGATCCATATCATTCATCGGACAATCAAAGAGATCCATATCATTCATCGGACAATTAGAGGGATCCATATCATTCATTGGACATTCAAAAAGGTCCATAGCCTTCATCGGATAATGAAAGGAGTTCATATTTTCATACAACACATTGAGATACCATCTATTCAACAAGCTAAAGATAGGAACTACCGATCAGTGTAACTGTGGCACTGATAAAATGACTGCTGAACATCTACTTCCAAGTCGCCCAACATATGCGGAACAAAGAAAGTGCACATGGTCGACACCAGTACCATTCATGAAAAAGCTCTACGGAGATTCAAATAGCCCCAAACTGACTACTGCTTTCGTTGAAAACATTCAAGTGGACGTCTGAGAGTGTACGAAGAAGAAGAAACCTTCATTGGACAATCACAGCAGTTCATACCTTCATTGGACAATCAAAGGAGTTCATACCTTCATTGGACAAATAAAGGAGTTCATACCTTCATTGGACAAATAAAGGAGTTCATACCTTCATTGGACAAATAAAGGAGTTCATACCTTCATTGGACAAATAAAGGAGTTCATACCTTCATTGGACAAATAAAGGAGTTCATACCTTCATTGGACAAATAAAGGAGTTCATACCTTCATTGGACAATCAAAGCAGTTCATACCTTCATTGGACAAATAAAGGAGTTCATACCTTCATTGGACAAATAAAGGAGTTCATACCTTCATTGGACAAATAAAGGAGTTCATACCTTCATTGGACAATCAAAGCAGTTCATACCTTCATTGGACAAATAAAGGAGTTCATACCTTCATTGGACAAATAAAGGAGTTCATACCTTCATTGGACAAATAAAGGAGTTCATACCTTCATTGGACAAATAAAGGAGTTCATACCTTCATTGGACAATCAAAGCAGTTCATACCTTCATTGGACAAATAAAGGAGTTCATACCTTCATTGGACAAATAAAGGAGTTCATACCTTCATTGCACAGATAAAGGAGTTCATACCTTCATTGGAGTTCATACCTTCATTGGACAATCAAAGGAGTTCATACCTTCATTGGACAAATAAAGGAGTTCATACCTTCATTGGACAAATAAAGGAGTTCATACCTTCATTGGACAATCAAAGCAGTTCATACCTTCATTGGACAAATAAAGGAGTTCATACCTTCATTGCACAGATAAAGGAGTTCATACCTTCATTGGACAATCAAAGGAGTTCATACCTTCATTGGACAAATAAAGGAGTTCATACCTTCATTGGACAAATAAAAGAGTTCATACCTTCATTGAAGTTCATACCTTCATTGGACAATCAAAGGAGTTCATACCTTCATTGGACAAATAAAGGAGTTCATACCTTCATTGGACAAATAAAGGAGTTCATACCTTCATTGGAGTTCATACCTTCATTGGACAATCAAAGGAGTTCATACCTTCATTGGACAATCAAAGCAGTTCATACCTTCATTGGACAAATAAAGGAGTTCATACCTTCATTGCACAGATAAAGGAGTTCATACCTTCATTGGAGTTCATACCTTCATTGGACAATCAAAGGAGTTCATACCTTCATTGGACAAATAAAGGAGTTCATACCTTCATTGGACAAATAAAAGAGTTCATACCTTCATTGAAGTTCATACCTTCATTGGACAATCAAAGGAGTTCATACCTTCATTGGACAATCAAAGGAGTTCATACCTTCATTGGACAAATAAAGGAGTTCATACCTTCATTGAAGTTCATACCTTCATTGGACAATCAAAGGAGTTCATACCTTCATTGGACAGATAAAGGAGTTCATACCTTCATTGAAGTTCATACCTTAATTGGACAATCAAAAGTATTCACAGCCTTCATCGGACAATCAAAAGTATCCACAGCCTTCATCAGACATTCAAGTGTCCAGAGCCTTCATCAGACAATCAAAAGTATCCACAGCCGCCATCAGGCAATTAAAAGTATCCACAGCCTTCTTCAGACAATCAAAAGTATCCACAGCCTTCATCAGACAATCAAAAGTATCCACAACCTTCATCAGACAATCAAAACTGTCCATGCTTATAATTGTTAATAGGAAAGTTTTATTAGAGATTGAGTCTACAAATATCTGGGTAACTCAAATGGTCCATAGTTGCGTATAATGTTGTGAAAAATGACCGCAGCCAACGAGACACGTTTATGGGGAGGGGGGGGGGAGGGTACGTAATTGGCTGTGTCCTTTCATATTTCACTCTCGCAGCGAGGCGATGGCACCGTTTGGATGTTCCCTCGTTCGATTCCCTAATGAGCCCATCCCTTCTGTTTACTTCTCTGTTGTCTAGTGTCCTCTTTGTATCTTACATGTGCCTGCTAGTTACCTCTTTGTTTATTTATTTTTTACTAATAGGCCTCGGATTTCCTTCATGATTGATTTCTTTGTCATGAGTATACACGTTGACGGGTTAATCAGTGCCACGTATATTTTGACCTAAAGAAATGTTACTTGTGGCAACGTGACCAGTTCCATAAAAAGTTTCTACCTTTCCTACGACAATAGTTCATTCAAAAAAAAAAAAAAAATTTGTAAGTTAAATTTAAGCGACATCTCGGCATAGAAGGTGGACTGTAGTGGATCTATAACGTGTTTTTTATATATGTTTTTAGTAGGAGTTTCGCCTCTTTTTGCGAGGCCGGCTCCATTCAATCTAGACACAAGGTCTGTCGGTTATATAATATTAGGTCATATGTTCAAACATAAAAGACATTATGGTCTGATGTAATTCTGGCTCTTGCCGTGATTGAACACTCTGTTGAGCTATTTCCCGCGTATTTCTTGATATTATTTTTCCACTAACATCGCTGTCTTCCTCTTGCCCGCTTGCCTTCAGACTTTCCTCGTTTTATGATTTGTCAGCAATGTGCTCATCATGTGTCAAAAATATTTTGATCTCTGTATGTCAGTTCTCTTTAAATTTCTAGTTTTTTAAAGGCTTCATTAGCTGTTGTCTTCTGTTTTAAGACATACGCTCTTTTTCTCTATACATCCACACTTCAAGGAACTCATTTCTGTCTTCCAGCTGTTTGTTGTATGTCGATGTGTCGGCATCAAGCAGTAGTGAAGAATTAGGGTCTTAATATGTTATTCTTTTGTGCCCACATCGTACAGAGGGTCTTTTAATATGAAATTGTCCTCGCGTAGAGGAAACTGGCACAGAAATAGCAACATACACCGTCAAATCATTAATTTATTCATTTCCTTTCTTTTTTCCCTTTCTTTCGTTCTTTCTTTCTTATTATTTTTCTATCTTTTCTTTATATATATTTTTTTTGCCCTCTTATGGTGCATGAAACCATCCGTACAGCTGGGTCCTTGCTTACGTCATAGCCCCCCTTTCTCTTGTGGTGGATTCTGTGGCAATGTGTTGTATATGATGGCGTTGCCAGGTTGATACACAACCTCATATTGGTCGCCTCTTACGGTCTATTTGAGGGAGCAGTAGTGTTATTCTTTCTTTGTCTCTTCAGAGACCCCCAGGCCCCCCGGGACCAACACGGGGAAATTTGTCAAAGCCATATAATATATAACAAAAGGTAAAGGTATTGCCATAGCAGATACTACCATAGGGTAGTGAAGTGTTAGAGACTTAATGTTCCCTAACGTAAGAGCAGACCCATTAACAGATAGGTAGACTGGAACGTGCCGCTACCATGTTTTGAATCCGGAAATCGGTAACTTCACCGATATAACATATACCCGCCTATACCCGCCTTTAATATCAGCCCTTTTTGGCTGGAACATTTTTAATAGATCGGACATTATATAGGGCAAATACATTCAATCAAAGCTAGTGCAGAGGCTTATTAAACACTCTACTTGATATAGACCTGTTTATCGATTTTCATGGTTCATATTTTGACTCTTTGCGTATCGCTTTTAAGGGCTTTAGTGTCTTGTTAAATACTGCATTTGTTTGCTTCGCTTTGAAGAGGTATATTTCTTCTCCCACGCACGAATACAAGGCGTATGGTGAAGGCTAGTTAGTTTTAGCAGTGGGGTGCAACACAGGAAATAAAATTCACACAGAATGATAGCGTCTTTTTCCTCCAAAAAACACGCTGCTTTGTGTGCGTGTGATGATTTCGTGGTTCTATATGTATATGTCTAAATACTTCCGTCACTGGTGTATTTATCATATTACATAATCTTCCCCCCCCCCCCCACACACACACACAAAATACTAATTATCCATCGCATTATAGGATCTCCTCACTCACTGAACACTAATTACTCAACATACTATAGAATCTCCCCGCGCACCAAACGCTAATTTCTCACCGCATTATATAATCTCCCCACATATCAGTGCACAAAGTACTTATTATATTATACTTATAGATCTCCCCACTCATCATAACACTAATTACTCATCATCTTATATAGAATCTTCCCACACATTAAACACTAATTAGTCATCAATCATGATGTCTAAACATCAAAATATTAATTGATCATTTTATTATAAAATTTATCCGTGCGCCCAAGCACTAAATATTTAAATAAATATTAGACAAACATTTCAGGCACTCGTAAGAAATAAAGAAGTAGAAAACTAGACAACAGAAAAACAACAGACGTGAGTGGCTTACCCAGGACTCAAACCCAGGACCTTCCGTGCGACAACCCCGCCTAGCTATGCAAGCGAATCACACTATCCTCCCTGCCATATAGGCATCACAAAAATGATGCTTCGATGACGGGTCATTAGTGCGACCCGCAACACATAACACCGGAAATTTACCATGGGCAGTCCAGCCTATTAATGACGCAATCACTTCTGTTGTTCCCCTATTATACAGTATAGGTCAGACTACACAAGACAAAGACCTTAATACTGTGTCTAGTAATTGATAGAAGACTAAGAACAGTAAGTACAGGACAGAGGGTAGGTTTTGGTATTGTATAAACATTTATAACACATAAGGAAGGGAAACCCGAGGCCTGACAACGAGACGTCAATTTCAGTAATCCCCATTGTTCATATGAAACAAAAGACCAGTGTATCTGCCAAACAATATCTTTCTCAGATCAAAACAGGGGCAAAATGGCAAACATTTATCACAGTAAAAATTAATAAATATACACTTAACTCACATGTAGGTTACCACGTGCAGAACTAAGTAGGCACCAGAACAGGAAAATGACGCAGTTGGATACGTTAGCCGGTTTGTTCAGTGCAACACTGTTATTGTACAGTTTTGAATAATAAACGAATATAGATAAAAAGCAGATACTCCTACGACAGAAAAAATTAAAAGACTGTAACAGAAGTGATAGGCTCATCAAGGAATAGAACCATGGACCATGCATCGCTTCGCTGCGAGAGTGAACCGTGAAAGGAAAGGACGCACGGCTAAGTAAGCACTCCCAAAAGTGCCTCACGGGCGGCGGTTATTCTCACGACATTTAACGCAACTATGGAATATAGGACCTTGAAATGACCCAGACATTTATAGACACAATCACCTCACCATAGCATGTTGTATTTGCGATAGTATAGCTCGAAACAGTGTTCAAACAACAGTATAGCACACGATACGTCGTTCCTTTCACAGTATATCACCATAGTATGCTGTTATTATCACAGTATACCAACATAAAATATTGTTCTTATCACAGTATAGCGCCAAACCATATTGTTCTTATTTCAGTACAGCGCCACGCCATATTCTTATCACAGTATAGCACCATAAAATGTTCGTATTACAGTATAGCGCCATACCATATTCTTAACACAGTATAGCACCATAACGTGTTGTTCTTATTACAGTGTAGAAGTATATCATGTTCTTACCTCTGTATAGTTCTATAACATGTTCTTACCACTGTATAACATGTTCTTATCACAGAATTTCAGTGGCAGCAAAAGCTTAGAGCCGGCATCTCGTCCTAGTCGGTGTCGATCCATGCATACTTCAAAAATCAGGTTTGGCTCAGATGAAGTTCCTGACCGCTTCTTGTCAGATCACATGGTCACGTACAGTCAAAAAGATGGAATTCTTGTGAGTTTTATTTATAGCTCTGACATCTTGTTCTCCAGGTCATTTCGTCAACTTTATCACTCCTGCAATCACTGCATCCACCCATGTGCTACCGGGCCTGAAAGGGTAGCAACAAAAATAGCACCACAGCGCCCTACCATACATGTTATATAAGGCTACAGGGGGATTGGGAATACATAAATTGTAAGTCCAAAAACAACAACAACAACCAAGACCAAAGAAGATCATCTTTGAAGGAGGTTTATGATGCCACCCAGAGAAAGACTAAAGGAATATGGGCTGCTGACTCTTCTAAGAAAATCTCCAGATTGGGCACATGGAATGTTCAAACACTAAATGAGCAAGAGAAAACTGCGCACGTGGCAGCAGAAATTATATCTTTAATATTGACATTCTGGGGCTTGCAAAACAAAGTGGAAATAAATTAAAAAGGAAGAAACTGAAGACAAGAATATATAGTAATGAGACAGAAAGCACACATCATAGAGAATGTGTGGCTCTAATGCATCAAAGGAATTTCTAAATGGGAAACAATGGGATATCAATACTGCCTAATGCAAAATAAGTAAGGTCTCTGGTAACGGCGTCTCGATTTACGGCTAACCGCCGATACGAACCAGCCCATATAGAATAAAAACAACGCTATATACTCAAATTATAACCCACATTGTGACAGAATGGGGTGACCCCTCTCGATCTCTGTTTCACTCCGGCAGTAATCGGTGCATTTGTGGTACTGATTTTATTGCGTGCTTTCAATTGTCTGTGGTGGGTTTTGATGTTATTAAGTGTTGTTGCTATGTTTACTTAGTGTACTGAATGAGGTCAGCTGTGAAGGTCCCTGAGGATAACAGTTTATGTGAATTTACAGAGTACCTTGCTGCTACCACCCTACGACCTCAATCAGACTTATTCTTGACTAGTATGTCTGATAGCTACGTCTACTGTCTAGGGTAATGAAAATGTGGTGTGCTGGTAATTAAGTACACAAACACACACACAAACACTAATATTAATCTCTATGATTAAGTCAAGTGACACTGTGGTTAAAATTTAGTAATTTACAATTTTTTTTTTCAAATTTATTTTTTCCTGAACCTAGTTTGCTTCTGGTCAGGACTTTCAACTCAATATGAACCACTTTCAATAAAATTACATATGATCAAGTAAACACATGAAAGACCTGTACATATACATAATTTAAATTTGCTAATAATGGTACTAAAACTAAAGTCTTTATTAACTAGTGCTTGATGTCGGGTCGGGGTATTTTCATCATACCCAGTCCTTTATATAACAGTGTTCATTTGCTCTTAACAGGATTGATGGTGGAAAAGTTTATTAGTTACACAATGGAGTTTATATTATTTAGTACTCGTTGATGAATCTCAGCAGGCCAGTTCTTTAACACTTATCTGGCCTGTGACGATTGAAGATAGTTGTTCCTTAGGCTCCCTCCTCACATGCGCTGAGGTAGTATGGTAGGCATCTCGTTTCATACAGTGTTGTACTTTTCAGAATATCTGGCACTAGCAGAGTGCCAGACAAAGAAACTCTGAAACCACAAAATTAGGCTAGGTCTTAACATAATACCTAATCCACCATGTTTACAAGCATTAATACATTGAAATAAAAGACAGGGTCAGATCTCTTTGACCGACCCAGCACATCTACATCAATGCTGTTATCAAGTAGCACTAGTTTCCCATTCCTCTCCTCTAAGGCCTGCACTGCATCTGAAATATTATCATTAATCTCTTTTTTTTTTCATATAATAAGGTGGGTGATATGTTTCCACCTGACCACCTGAAAAGAAACATCTGTATTCTACATTTCTGATAGTTTATCATATTATATTTCAACCTCTAGGCCCTGTAACGGTTGGCTGGGGACCTAGAATAAGTACTCACTTGTCGTAATCATTTTTCATTATATGGCAGTATCACTCACTCAGAATTGTTAAATAAAAAGGTTAATAATTTCTGTCTTACCACAATTCAAAAGAAAACACACAGGTACGTTCAAATAGCACAAACTCAGCTGAGCTGCTGGCTGGACTATGGCGTCCGTATTCCTTATATTATTTATATATATTCAGTGGACGTCACACTTCACAGCATCAACGATCTGCTTCTATGGACAGTCTTAAACAAAATGGCAACGAGCCGTCCAATTTTCTAATAATCTTAACTGTGTTGACCAATCAAATAGGAAAGCCAAGCTTTTTAAATTCAAAATTTTACACTAAGTTCCAAATTTGGTCCAATGTGTAGTGTATTTCTGTCGGTCGGTCTGTCCGAACTTGGCATTCCCCAAAAATGGACTTGGTTTTGGCCCAACACTAAAAAAAAAACACAATATTCAGTTTGAGCTATCCCATAATTTCTACCCCGTGTCTACCCCTTTTCCTACAGAACACATGACCCTTTTCCTGCTTTCTCTCAAGGACGCGTCAAAATGTAACCGCTAGTGACTGCAAAACGAACATCTGTCTGCGAGTCTGCACCGAACAAATAAGTCTTTTGTCAATAACTTCCGAGTTATCTGTCCGTCCTTTTATTTGAAAGCATATTATTTATCAGGAAAAGATAAGCTCTTAAACTAGCTAACGTTTGTGGTTCTAAACCTATTAATAAGGAATTCCATATTTTTTTCCATGTTAGTCTTGAAATCTATAAACTACCATTCGTTCACTTCTTTTACCGCCATTTTCAAGCTAAATACGAGAATCGTCAGTATTACGTTTAGAATTACGTCATTCTCAATAAGAGCTAAGCCTGTTTTCGTGACCCAATTTACGAACATTTTTTAACTTTCGTCGTATTTCAAACAACTAACTACAAGTTCGCGCGTATGCTAGGCTTAGATTCAAACCCCGTTTGCAGACGGCATCATTTTTCTCTTCCCTCCTTTTCTTACCCCGTCTAAACGAATAGGCCTTTCGTGTCCCCATGTTATAAATAGTTTTTTTCAATGACACTAGAAAACGATGGTACGGTCTACCAAAATCAACGCGCTTGTGGCGTGGGCGAAGAAGCAGCAGCGTATCATAACTATATTTTATCCCTACATTTTATTTTAACGTTTATATTTATAATGGAGGATTTTATCGCTGTATCAATGTATTCCACCACATTGTCGCACTTTCTTTCTTTCTATACTATGTAGCAGATAGTTTATATTTTCAAGTATTCTTTCACTACTTTCAGTATATTGTGTCTTGTCTGTTATTTGAAACTCCTTGCGGATAATAAACACCTCACATTTGCAAGAAGAGGTGGAGATAATATTACGAGAAGCAGGTTGGTAAAATTCCCTTGTACCAAGTTTGGCCGTGGCAAATTAACACGTACATCGCCCAGCGCTATCTGCCTAATCACCGATAAGACGGGTGCACGCATCACCAAAGCTGGGAATACGGGGAGACAACTGATGGACAGACACAGATAAGAGATTACTTTCTGATAAAGTAATGAATTGTTACTTTTGACACACGTTGTCATATGAGGTTAACGACATGTTCGCGAGTCTGTACGCAGGCATCGTATGACGTATTGCCATATATGGTAATAAGTGACCTTTTGCTTTACGCCCCTTATTTCACGTGGAATATTTTGAAAGTACCACACCCGACCCACCTGTTTAAAAATGATTGGAGCGTTTATTTAACTCCATAACAAACAGATGCGTGGGAGACCGGGAATATAACCTAACACGTTTCAGTGTTATTCCACTGTGAAGATCGTTTGCCAAGATACCAGACCTTGCTAGAGTGAAGCCTAGAATTCAGAATTCTTTCTTAACATACCGGCCACCTTTTATTGGAGAATTTTGGACGGACTTTCATAGCCCAGGAAATCTCTTTCATATTAAATAAGGAAACCGGGACTGAGGAAACTGAAGGACCACACACGAAGTCAGAGAGGGAACTTATTAAATTAACGACACCCCAGACACATGTAAGAGGCCGATTCAAGTCTCTTTTATTCATCTGAGCAAAAAGTCTGTGAGCCAGGATTGGCGTAAGTTGTCATTTTACATTCTATATTTTCATTACTAACATATGAACTAACATATATATGTATATTGCCGGGTGAATTTTAGTATGTGAAAATCTCTAGTGGATGTCCCAGTCATTTGAGGCTGGCAACCACAGCGTATAGAATGATGATTTATGAACCACCACTGCACGGGCTGGTGATTGCTTTATTGCTAGTTTTTTAACGAGAACTAAAAGCATAAAGTAGTCCCAGATTCCTATGGAGCAGGGAGGAAAAGATGAAAGAAATGATGTACATTTTAATTATAATATTTACAATTTCAAGCTGTGTAAGTGTCCATATAATTATATTCACTTTCAAATTAATGTAAGTTTTCAAGCTTTAAACCAGTGGAAATGTCTATGTGAACATATTCATTTTTAAATTAATGGAAGTTTCAAACTTTTAAAATCAGTGTAAACATAAATGAAAACATATTCAATTTATATTGAGAACACTTTTCAATCAGTGGAGATGTAAATGTAAACAGACTCTATCTGTATTTTTAACCTTTTCATTTAAATGTAATGTAAAGCTAAAGCTATGCTATTTAAATGTAAAGAAAGTTTTATTCCGAGGGATTAAATTTAATTATCTTCGATAGTAAATTCTAAGATAAATGGGATGGTGGAATGGGAAGATAGAGACCCATAACCATGGGTTGGAAAACGCAATACTCAGAAGAGCGTTTCGTTTCTATTCTTTACCATAGTTATTGGTGGTACCAGCAGAAAGTACTATCTCTGGAACACATTGAAGGTAGAAGTGGACTGACGTTGTGCGAGACGTCATCATAAGAGGGTCTTATAGACAGACGCAGGACCAGCTTGGCTGTTACTCCTTGACGTTCTAGGAACGTGCGGCGCCTTTAACCTTGACCAGCGACGAGCGAGAGCAGTGTACACAGAACCCATTAGCGGGAGCAGAAATTACTATTGGCAGCTAAGTGAAAAATATACGCTGCCAATGTAAATTTTTCCCCATCATCTCTACTATAAATCAATGATGAAACTTTTCTTCTAAACTCAATTCATTTTCAAACTGTTAAAACCTAAAGTGATTATTAAATTTTGTTATTTGTAATGTTACAAATTTAACTTCGATTTAATCATTTTAAAGTTACTGCATGTTTGTCTCAGTCAATTTACTACACACACTCTAAACAGAGCTATACCAGCATAGTAAGAATTCCACTGAGCAAATCAGGGGTGAGGGCTTGAACGAGGTGAAATTAATAAGTGCTTAATTCCTTCACAAAAGTTGTCGGCAGATTCTAGAATTAACATGCTCAGCCAAAGCAGCATTGTTTTCGCTTATCTGAATATCTTGTGAAGACTCCCTTTGTAATACAAGTGTCATTATCCTTCTATCTACATCTCTGCCAAGAGTAATCTTGTGCGAAGGTAGATACCTTTGAAGCCCATATTAGATACTCTTGAGTTTTGGCCACTGTTGGACTACTACTGCAAAGCAGGGGAGGCAATACAGTCACACACATGAGGTTGAACCGGGTATCCCATGCGTAACACAAACATCAATTTTCCTATTCATGGACCAAAAATCAAACAGTCAAGGTCCATTAATTTCGATTAAATTTCAAGTAACAACGATATTCGTACGTTACTTACGGACCAGGCAAACTAGTTTCTGACCTGGGTGAATAACAGACGTACGTCTGTAGTCACTGACATGTAGGAACGTGTCATTACTTTTTAAGTCAACTTGTGCCCTCGTTCAAGGTCGCCTTGTGCAGAGACGAGATACCACGATATTGACCATTTTGTTTAGTTTGAATAGCTTGTTTTAGCAATTCAATGTTTTTTTTAAACTACACTTTAACTACACTATTAACAAGCTTTAGACATTATTAGGTAAAATAAACGTTATAAAGCATTATTTTCGCTGGCGTTTTATTAACAAATACTTACGTATATTTAATGGACGTGCAAAATCAAATTTACATACACAATCTGGATACGAACGCCCTTAAGAACGGAACTCGTTCGCAATCCAAGACCTTATTGTAAAGATGAACATCACCAAATGTTAATCACCAACTAATAATAAAGAAGAATCTATGAAAGAAGAATCTTATGCCAAACTTTAAAATATTATGGATAAAAAGAGAATGAAAATGAATTACAATCTTGATTCATGACCAATGCACAAAGGTAAGAAAAGACAATACCGATTTTGAAGAAAAAAGTGGACTTGAAATGAACAATAAACAAAAATGTAGAAATATTCGTACACGTCTGTGTTTCTGATGCACGTGCCGTATAGAAGAGTTTCCTAACCTTTCTTTTCTGCCATGGACCCCTTTGATTGTCCGATGTATGCTATAAACCTGTTCGATTGTCCGATGTATGCTATAAACCTGTTCGATTGTCCGATGTATGCTATAAACCTGTTCGATTGTCCGACAAATGCTTTGGACCCCTTTCTGGAAAAACATGTACATGAAAAAAAAACTTCACATTTTAAATTGTCGGTTTTTTAAGCCGAGTCCACTAGAATCGATTCACTGACCCCCAAGTTTTCCATGGGCTTTAGATTAAGAAGCCCTGCCATAGAGAAAGCATGTTTCCACACACAAGAACACATAAAGCAACATGGATATCACCAGGCCACAGGGCAGAAAATCAGTGTGATTATCAAAATATACTGACTATCGTACCGAAAAGTCTGTAAGTAACAATGAAAAAATCCCGGCTGCTATTCGGGAAAATTTTAATTGAACGCCAATTAAAAGAACGCGCATGCCTTGCAATCTTTTCATGATACATTTGCGGGAAAATACACAAACGACGCGCATTGTACCGTGAATGCTAAATAGAACACCCTATTAAAAAACATGCAGGTTTTTATTGTTTTAATTTCACGGTGCTTTGACCACTGACGACAAGTTATGATTCGTGTAATTACAAAGATCCAATGAAGCTGAAATGGAATAGAAATAAATGAAATAACCACAGGAGAATCAGTGACGTCATCAGGAGTTGCAGCAGAAAGAGCACAACATAGTTATTTCGCGTAATGTTTTGATGGACACAGCGGGCTGATCATCCGCTTGCCAGTCACTCTGATTACGGAAACAACAATTAATTTTCTGTTGTACTAATAAATGCCACTAGGCGTAACGGAACAACAGTTGATTTCTTGTTGCCCTAAGGCGCCACTAGGCGCACTGGCCACGAACTGCTTTGTCGGTCGGTGGCTAAGGATGGAAGAAGAAGAAGAAGAATGTTTTGATGGGTTACTTACTCGTATATCCATAACTGAGAAGTTTAGATCCTCATTACATGAAGCCACAGGATGTAGAGGAGCAGGTGTGGCTTTAGATCACCATCTTCTGTTAGCCAAAATAAAGATGAAACTCTGAAGATAAATAACAACACAAAGGTAAAGGATCCCGTTAAGCGCCCATTGAGGCATATTGGGAATATGGTGTTAGGCCCATATTTTCTTGACCATTGGCACACTAGGGGTGATGTGGTCAGCATCACGCCGGCAGCCTTTAATCTTCCCAGAGTTGCTCTGGTACCCAATTCATGAGGCTGGATCGATCCCACCTCAACTGGGGATTGAACCATGGATCACCGAGCTAGGAAGGAAGTGCACTAACCACTGCGCTACCGCGGCTCTAACAACACATAGAAACAACAGTTTAATATGGGGCATTTGAGACATCAAGATAAACAAAGTATCAAGTGCTCTATCAACATGAAGATGAAGCAAAAACATAAGATTACTAGCAACTGATTAAAAAAAAATTATGGAACGAAACATATGGGGATGTTATGGCAAAAAGATGTAAAGGTATATAAAGGAGCAGATGTGGCATCAGATCACCACCTTCTGATAGCCAAAGTAAAAATGAAACTCAAGTGATATGCAACAATGCAAAGTTATAGACAACAATTTAATGTAGGACATCTAAGAAATCAAGAGACAAATTTGCGGTCACAATATCTAACAAATTCCAAGTGCTCCAACAGCTGGAAGATGTAGTGAATACAGAAGACTATTGGCAGTAAATCAAAACTGTATGGAATGAGACATGCGAAGAAATACTGGGGAAAAGGGAACGACAACAAAATGTATGAATAACAACAGAAACCATCAATAAGATAAAAGACAGGAAAAACAAGAAAGCAGATTTAAACACAAGCGAAACCAGAAGTTCCAAAGCCAAGGCTCAAGAAGTGTACACAGAAGCAAACAAAGAAGTAAAAAGAAGTATCAAAAGAGACAAGAGGAAGTATACTGAGGAGTTGGCAAGAGAGGCAGAAGATGCTACAGCCAAAGGAAATATGAGAGAACTGTATAACAGCACAAAGAAGCTAACATGGAAATACAGTACAAACAAACAAGTTGCCTCCTAAAAGACAAGAATGGAAAACTGCTCAGCAATATAAAAGAGCAAATGAAGAGGTGGACGGAATATTTTGAGGACCTTCTCAATAGACCAGCTCCACATAACCCCCCAGACATCCAACCAGCAGAAGAAGAGCTACAAATTAACTGTGAAAGACCAACGAAGGAAGAAATAAAGAAAGCCATAAAGCTTCTAAGAGATGGAAAAGCGGCTGGACCAGATGGCATTCCAGCAGAGGCCATCAAAGCAGATATCGACACGGCTACAGAGATGTTATATAAATTACTTGGTAAAGTCTGGGAAAAGGAAGAGATACCAGCAGAATGGAAGGAAGGATATCTGGTTAAGTTGCCTAAGAATGGAAATTTACAAGAATGCACAAATTATAGAGGAATAATGTTACTATCAGTGCCAGGAACAGTATTAAACAGGATTATCCTCCAGAGATTAAAAGAGTCCATAGACAAGAAACTGAGAGATGAACAAGCAGGTTTTCGACAAAACAGATCCTGTACAGACCAGATAGCCACTTTGAGAATAATAGTTGAACAAAGTCTGGAATGGAATTCACCACTATACATTGGATTTGTGGACTACGAAAAGGCATTTGACAGTGTAGACAGAGAATCACTTTGGAAATAGATTCGGCATTACGGAGTTCCCCTGAAGATCATTAATTTAATAAATAAAACATATGAAGACATGACAAGCAGAATTCTTCATGAAGGACAGCTTGAACCGTTTGGGATAAGAATTGCGGGAGTGCGACAGGGATGCCTCTTGTCTCCATTTCTTTTCTTACTAGCAATAGACTGAGTTATGAGAACATCGACAACACACAACAGAAATGGAATCCAGTGGACTCTGACTAAGCAGTTGGATGATCTGGATTTTGCTGATGACTTGGCTCTTCTGTCCCTTAACCGTTATCAGATGCGGGACAAATTGAAAACACTCGATGAGAGGTCACAGCAATTGGGTCTGAAAAAACACAGGGAAAAGACAAAAATAATGAGAATAAATGCAAGTAATGATAACAGGGTTGAACTCGAAGAAACACCACTACAACATGTAGAATCGTACACATATCTTGGCAGCAATATAGACAAAGTTGGAGGGACAGACATTGATATAAAAATAAGAATACAAAAAGCAAGAGGAGCTTTCATTACATTGGGAAATATATGGAGATCAAGAGAAATCGGATACAACACGAAAATAAGAATCTTCAACTCAAATGTGAAGTCAGTCCTATTGTATGGCTCTGAGACATGGAGAACAACAAAGACAACAACCAAAAAGCTACAGACTTTCATAAATGGGTGTTCGCGTAGAATAGAAGGACTGAAATGGTATGACAAGGTTACCAATGTGGAACTAATGACAAGAACCAGACAAGTGCCAGTGGAACAAGAGATGAGAAGAAGATGATGGCGTTGGATAGCACACACACTGAGGAAACCTGTTGATAGCATTACAAGGCAGTCCTTGTTCTGGAACCCCCAGGGCAAGAGAGGCAGAGGTAGACCAAGAAGCACATAGAGAAGAGAGCTGGAAACTGGGTGAAAATGATGAAAACGTGGAAAGAACTTGCGATGATGGCACGTGACAGGAGGACTTGACATGTGTTTGTTGAAGGCCTATGCTCCTTTGGGAGTGGAGGGTTATGATGATGGCAAAAAGAGAATGCATAACACATAACAGAAACCATCAACAAGATAAACTTTAGCGAAAAAAAGAAATCAGATGTAAACAGAATCAAGACCAAACATTCCAGAAATAAGGCTCATCTACTATTTATAGAACCAAACAGAGAAGGAAGAAGAGATAGAGAAAACATACTGAGAACTTGGCAAGATATCTAGAGGCAACTGCAGTCAAATGTAAAATATGAAAGACATGTATAAAACAGAACAAAGAAACTAACAGGGAATATCAGCAATCAAATGGCTTATCAAGGACAAGAGTGTAAAATTGCTTAGCAGCGTGAAGAGCAAATTAAGAGATGGACCCACCACTTTGAAAAAGTTCCAAATAGACCAGCTCCACATGATCCCCCAGACAAATGGCATTCCAGCAAAGACCAACAAAGCAGATGTTGACACATATACGGACATATTACAAAAATCACTTGGTACAAAGACCAACAAAGCAGATACTTGCATATATACGGACATATTACAAAAATTTCTTAGTAGAGTCTGGGAGAACGAAAAAAATCTTAGCAGACTTGAAAAGAGAATATATGGTTAAGTTGCCAGAGAAGGGTGACTTTCAAGAGTTCACAAATTACAGAGGAACAATTTTAAGCAGGATTATACCTGAGATATGTCGTGAGAAATTCTAATCCACATATATAAATTAAAACGTAAATGTAAAGCCTAACAAATAAATGTAATAAAAGGAAAGAAGAATGGTAAAGAACAGTGCTGTCACAATGACTGTACTCGAAATCCCCCTTGTTTTCTAATTCGTCTGCAAATTGTAACGTTTCACGTTGATAGTAAAAGCCTACTGCTTCAATACCCACTTTCTACGATACAACGTGTACTGCCTTTCTAAGAAAAACCTTGAGATACGCAGCTGACCTAGATTTAAAATTCCATTCATGTCATTTTATACACTACGTTACCATAAACGAAAGACAGATGGACTAAAGATAGAAAGAAAGGGAGGGGCTGAAAGCCGGAACGCAGGCAATACTACCACAGTCGCGCGATACACAATTACTACCATCACGCGTGTAAGGCCACATGCACTAGCTTTTTTCAAATCGACAGTGATAAAACGAGAGTTAGGTTTTAAAAAACTTACAAAACGCTTATTAGGAAACATGACATTCTACTGTTTTATGTCTGAAATCCTGACATTAGTATGACAGTACAGCAGACACCATAAAGTTTGGAAGTGAGGAGGTGGCAACAGCACGACTATCCTAGAAGAAAATGCATATTTTGAACGCAGCCCCTTAGCCCCATTAAATTTATATATTTGGGTTCCTTAGGACTTGCTGACAAATAATATGTTAAACGTTACGCAAATAGTCTAGGAAATAACAAATTATAGCCAAAAGAAATAGTGAGGGATGTCAGACAACACCCAAATCAGAATCGCTCAGTGGCAGATTTTCACCCCACCATTGTACGGGAAATGGGTCTCAATGTTAAATCCGATTTGATTGGAGCGCAGTAAATGTAAGGCTAAACACGATTAGTCGGACTATAAATACTACTTCTTTGTTGTTAGGGGAAACGTGAGTAGGAGTACTTTTTTGAAAAGCTGTGTAAACATGGCTCGATTGGTTAGACCTGCCAATATAGTCAATCAGAGGCGTCAGGTCACCACCACATGTTCAAATAAACTTACTACAGAACCAGTGCGTTGAGCGCCAGTGCATATTTTTCTAAATAAAAGCCTGGGACATCGGCAGATCGAAATTGTGTTATATTCAGTGCCAGTCAACGTAATTCTGTATTATTTCCATGAATTGTGGTAAGCTTGAAATATTTGATATCTTTTTAATGAAAATTGAATGTAAATTGATAATTTATGTCTGTATATATGTGTGGTTCAGTAGCGAACATGAGGTAAAGCCTATATAGTGCTCCAGCCTGAACAGAAGGGGTCGGAGGAAAGTGAAACTAAATGGAATTGCCAAACAGTACACTGACACCTATTTTATTGACTAGAAAGAAATAATGCTGGAATTGCAGAGGCGTAGTAACCATTAGGGAGGAATATACTGGTGAAAATTGTTTCAGATGAAGATAGCAGTTGGCCTACCGCTCTGAACTCAGTGTTTGTTATGTATTGTGCTCAGTGTAGAAATAGAGTATAAATTAGTTCTGAAGTAGGAGGTACAACCTTCTTGTTTCAGGGACTGTGGTCCTAAAGTTATTGAGCAGCACCTGGTCAGAGCTTTGCTGAATCCAGAGGCGGACAGCATACTCCTTGGTCCATATAGCAAACAGTGAGGTGTCTCCAGAACACAGGGGAGCAATCGAGCAGAGGAGTCTTTTCCTGCCGCCATCACGAAAGATAAGCTATGTGGCCAGCGGAGCTCAACATTATGTAACCCCATCTTAAACTGACATTGTATAAAAATAAGAGGGGAAATTAATTGTTTTAATGAACGGAACTGAGAACATCTCCAATACTAGTTCCAACAGAAACAAACACTTGAAGTCATGATGACAAATAACAACATAGCTTGAAAAAACAAAACCAGTATTACCTCATATTACTACTACACAACTGACACACATAGGATAATATTAATAAAATATGTCACTACAAGATTCATATTGATAAATTCTGTACATATAACTTGTAATTAAAATTGATTGTGATTCCTGGTTCACTTTGTATTTGAATCAGGACACATATATATTAGTGACAGTAATTAATACATATTTATATTTGAAAATTTACCAGTGCCTCATTTAAGATAGTCTTATAGAGTGTTAAATGTGTGTGAGGGTCACAGTGTTGTCACGTGTGGTGGAATAAATTAAATTGTTTATCTGTCTGTTGTTGTTGTGACTTACACTTCATCATATACATACCCTAGACATTCAACGTAGTCATCACAATATTCCAGAATAATTCTGACTGAGGTATAAATATGTGGTAGCAAGTAAGGTCATCTGTAATACACTACCCTTATTAGATACAGATACCTTCACAGCTGATCTCAGTCAGTACACTAAGTCCCCTATAAATATTTATAATATCCCACTTTACCACAAGATATTAAAATAGGTTATTGACATAAACTGAACGAAGAACAAGCAGGTTTTTGGCAAAGCAGATCCTAATAAGCCAAACAGCCACACGGCACTTAATAGTTGAATAGAACTTAGAACTGAATTCGGCACTTGACATAAAATCTGTGGACTACAAAACAGCTTTCAACAATTTTGAGAATCACTCAGGAAACTGATAAGGCCGTGTGGAGTTTCCTTTATGTTTAATAACCTAATAGTAAATACATATGAAGACATGACATGCAGAATTCTTTATGAAGGTCAACTTAACAGAGCCATTTGAGATAAAAACGACAGCGCAGCAGGAATTCCTCTTATCATACTCTCTTTTCACTCTGGCTAAAGACTGGATATTAACAACAACATCAGCGAACAGAAATGGACTTCAGTGTACTCTGATAAAACGGTTTGACAATCTACATTTGCCGATGACCTGGCTCTTCTGTCCCACAACTGTAACCAGGTGCTAGACAACATGAGAATACTTGATGAGAGGTCACAGCAATGGGGTCTGAAAATACACAGAGCAGACAAAGATTATGAGAGTAATTATGGCAAATAATAGCCAAGCTGCACCTGGAGGGTACATCCCTACAAGATGTAGAATAATTCATATTTCTTGGCAGCAATGTAGACAAAGTTGCAGAAATAAACAATGATAAGCAATTAACAATATAAAAGGCAAGATGAAGTTTCATTGCATTGAGCAATATATATATATATATATATTGTATTGTATACATACAGACAAAGAAATCAAGAGAAGAATAAGAATTTTTGACTCAAATGTCATGACTGTCTAATTGTATGGCTCTGAAACATGGAGAATAAATAACAACATAAAAAGTACAAACAATTTTCATAAATGGGTGCATGAACTAATCAGCGAACCAGAGCTGGTCAAGACCGCACTCCACCTCCACGTGGTGGTCCTGGAAACAGTCTGCAGCTGTGCAGGCTGGCTGAGCGAGTGTGGATCGAAATGGGAAGGCAAACCCGGTCCTAAAAAATGCCGTGCAGAAGTCGGATGTGTCGACCGAAAGGTGCAGATATCACAGCTACGTTGTAAACAGACACAACGCAACCACCGTCCTTTTCAGGGCGAACGAAGAAGAAGAAGAAGAAGAAGAACTAATTAGAAGAATTAAAACGGTATGACAAGTTCACCAGTGTGGAACTGATAGAAAGAAACAAACAAATGCCAGTGAAACAAGAGATAAAGAGAAGATGATAGGATAAACATTGAGGAAACCAGTTGATATCATTTATCAGAAAGTCTTTTTTTTTTTCTGGAATTTTCATGATAAGAGAAATAGAGGGAGATCTAAAGATACATGGAGAAGGGAGATGGTGACAGACATGAAAGAGATTTAAAAAAAATAAGACATGGTAAGACTTTGAATGAATGGCACAGGTTAGGAAGACTTGGCATGAATTTGTTGAAGATCTGTGCTCCACAGGGTGCTGAATAGTAATTAATGAATGAACCACTGCATCATCATCAAAAGCACCACATTTGTCTATAAAGTTGGCAGCGGAAGTGCTATCACCACAGCTGCCATTGTTGGTATCATCATCATCATCACCAACACCACCACCATCATCATCATGATTAACATCACCACCATCATCATCATCATCATGACAATCGCCACCACCACCAAGATTATCATTATTATTACCATCATCAACAACAACTGCAACAGCTCTACCAACATTGTTGTCATCAGTAAATATTATCATTTATCACCCTTGCTATTGCCATTGCTCTTAAGATTAATAAGTATTAATTAATAACAACAAACAATTTACCAGTTTTCTTTATCATCATTATGAATTAAATGACTGATATTCCCTCACTGACTTCACTTTCATAGTAACAGTAATAAATAATATGTAAAGTTAAATATTCAAGTAGACATCTGAGAAGGTATGAACAAGAAGAAGAAACCATTTAAAGTTCATAAAATAAAAATACACCTCTGTTTTGACATCAGAGTTTAACACAGGATGACTGGTATTATTGTCTGGCTCTGCAGGACACTAGGCCCTACCTCAAGTCTATAGAGAACAAACTAAACCAGACAGAGGGAGTACAGGTCAAAGAAGTGGTCAAGCCAGACAAAGGACCTCAGAGCTATTGGTCTCAATACAACAGAACACACAACAAACTGGGACTTCTTAGGGGTCCTGGTGTGGGCAGGGAATACCCAGTCAGGCTGCAGTTTGACATTATCACAGGTGAGTCCAAATTTGAAGCCTGCATTAAAAAAATGTATGTACTCTTACAGTATTAGTTACTATGGCAACCTGTTTAACAAGATGGGGTCAATAGTTTCATTAGACAGTTCTTGTTCTGGAATCTCCATGGTTCTTCGTACACTCTCAGACGTCCACTATCAGATGTCCACTCTCAGACATCCACTCTCAGACGTCCACTCTCAGACGTACACTTGAATGTTCTCAAAGAAAGCAGCAGTCTGTTTGAGGCTATTTGAATCCTCTTAAAGCTTTTCCATGAATGGTACTGGTGTCAGCCATATGCCCTTTATCTGTACCGCATATAAAGGGCAACTTTGAAGCAGATGTTCAGCAGTCATTTTATCAGTTCCACAGTTACACTGATCAGTAGTTCCTATCTTTAGCTTGTTGAATAGATGGTATCTCAATCTGTTGTGGCCAGTGCGGAGTCTGAAGATTACCACTTGTTCTCTTCTGTTGAGCTGGTAGTAAGCATCATTCTGTGTGTGACCTGGATGTTCTACATTCCATTTGTTTCTGTATCTGATTCTGATAACACTCTTTGCCTACTCGAAAGTTATGCTTGCATCCATGGTTCAAGAAATAGAGGTAAGCTAACAACAAACTTCAGAAGGAGGCTAAAAACAAACAGAAAAGTGAATGAGACAAACTGATTAAAAAAAGGATAAAGAAGTTGGTTTGGTTTGGGTTTAAGGACCATCTTCATTGTACAAAGACAACTTCATCAGTGCTTCAATCGCCTCCCTTAGATCACACAAGGAGGATCGCAGCACAGTGCATGAACTCTGTAGCACCGGCGAGGGTCCCAATGTGTGTATACAGGAATCACACATTCTATAAATATTTTTGTGGTGGGTTGGTTTCCTAAATTAGGATAAAGAAGACACAGACCGACCTTTGAACTGATGGCACAAGACAGTAAAACTTGGAGTTAACTTGTTAAAGACCTATGATCCACAGGAAGCTGAAGATTAATGAATAATGAGGCAAATTTTACCCAAGTTTGCTAACCTTGCAGATTCTACATGCTCTAGTTGGGATATAAGTTGCAGCTTTTATTTTGACTTACCTTTGCATTTTCTGTCTCTCTGTAATCTTCATGTAATGTTATATTACTACTGGTGTCTTTAACAATGAGAATTACATCAAAGGTCAATGGTAATGTACATGAAGTTCAAGTGAAAGCATTTGTCCTATTTGTTTAACTTTTATTGACTCTCATAATCTTATTCGTTTGTTTACAAAGAGAATGTTTCTTAAAGGTCACCCACAGAAACCATTCATTCCTTATCTTTCAGCTTCTCAAGGATCATAGGCCATCAACAAATGTTTGCCAAGTCTGCCTGTTGTGTGCCACCAGCTCCAGATTTTGTCCATGTCTTTCTCATCATTTTCATTTCTGTTTCAAGTTTGGATCCTGTTTTGATGCTCATTCAACCTGTTTGGATTCTCATTCCACCTGTTTGGATTCTCATTCCACCTGTTTGGATTCTCATTCCACCTGTTAGGATTCTCATTCCACCTGTTTGGATTCTCATTCCACCTGTTTGGATTCTCATTCCACCTGTTAGCATGCTCATTCCACCTGTTAGCATGCTCATTCCACCTGTTAGCATGCTCATTCCACCTGTTAGCATACTCATTCCACCTGTTAGCATGCTCATTCCACTTGTTAGCATGCTCATTCCACCTGTTTGGATTCTCATTCCACCTGTTTGGATTCTCATTCCACCTGTTTGGATTCTCATTCCACCTGTTTGGATTCTCATTCCACCTGTTTGGATTCTCATTCCACCTGTTTGGATTCTCATTCCACCTGTTTGGATGCTCATTCCACCTGTTAGCATGCTCATTCCACCTGTTAGCATGCTCATTCCACCTGTTTGGATTCTCATTCCACCTGTTAGCATGCTCTTTCCACCTGTTTGGATTCTCATTCCACCTGTTAGCATGCTCATTCCACCTGTTAGCATGCTCATTCCACCTGTTAGCATGCTCATTCCACCTGTTAGCATGCTCATTCCACCTGTTTGGATTCTCATTCCACCTGTTAGCATGCTCATTCCACCTGCTAGCATGCTCATTCCACCTGTTAGCATGCTCATTCCAGCTGTTAGCACGCTCATTTCACCTGTTAGCATGCTCATTCCACCTGATTGGATTCTTATTCCACCTGTTAGCATGCTCATTCCACCTGATTGGATTCTCATTCCACCTGTTAGCATGCTCATTCCACCTGTTTGGATTCTCATTCCACCTGTTAGCATGCTCATTCCACCTGTTAGCATGCTCATTCCACCTGTTTGGATTCTCATTCCACCTGTTAGCATGCTCATTCCACCTGTTAGCATGCTCATTCCACCTGTTAGCATGCTCATTCCACCTGTGTGGATTCTCATTCCACCTGTTAGCATGCTCATTCCACCTGTTAGCATGCTCATTTCACCTGTTAGCATGCTCATTGCACCTGTTTGGATTCTCATTCCACCTGTTAGCATGCTCATTCCACCTGTTTGGATTATCATTCCACCTGTTAGCATGCTCATCCACCTGCTTGGATTCTCATTCCACCTGTTAGCATGCTCATTCCACCTGTTAGCATGCTCATTCCACCTGTTAGCATGCTCATTCCACCTGTTAGCATGCTCATTCCATCTTATTTTAATACTAGTGTTATATACAAAGTACCTGTAGATTTTATGTGACTTATAATTTTAAATTTGTTGTTTAGAAAAACAAAAAAAAGACATACAGTGACAACAAGGATAGTTGATGGAATGAGAGGTAGAGATCAACAAAGAGAGAAGATACTAATCAATCTAATAACATTCAACATCATTAAAATTACCTTTATAGCTCCTCTTGGAGCATGGAACAGCCACTGCAACTCCTTGTGGGAAGACTGCATCAAAGTAGATGTTCTGCAGCTGTGGTTATTGTGGTAATACTTTTTTGATGAGGTTGCCAGCCCTATGCACAACCTCACATTTTGTTATTTTTTTACAGCCTACCTGAGGAGGTAGTGGCCTTATTCTTTATTTGACTCCTCAGAGCACTCACCTGAAACTTCAGGGATGATAGCCTAACAGCATTGCACAGCCCAAAAGTCATGGAGACACAAGACCCTGTGTCAGCCACCATAAACTTGATAATAAACAAGACATATATATCATCATCTTTTAAAGTTTTCTTGTCGCTCCATGTAGAGCATGGAGGTACCACTACAGTTAGTTCAGAGGAAGCTTGTACTAAATTGTTTAACAACTCTTGCGGTGGTAGTTTACATGATGAGGTTGCCATCCCCATGCCCAGCCTCCTACCTCCACCTTTTACAACATATCTCAGAGAGCTCTATTCTTTTTTTCATCTCCTCATAGGCCCCCAGGAATTACACAGGGGATGTCTTGTCAGGGCCGGATTAAGCTAGTGCGGGGCCTGTAGCATATGTTAAGAAAGGGGCCCTATATTTAAAAAAAAAAAACAATAAAACAACACAAACATATTTGAACACATACATTTTTAATTTGCATAGTAATTATCATTATCAATTAATTCGTGCTTGTAATCCTATAAACTTGCCACTCATGTTGCTGGCGTTGTCATAACTTTGACCACGGCAGTCTTTAATATCAATGTCATTTGCCTTTAAAAAAAATTAAGTAGACTTTTAGTAAGCTGTTCAGCACTATGACCTTCCATATCTAAAAATGTCACAAATCTTTCAACTGGTCCAGATGGCAAAACATAGAGCAGAGTCAAAGTCAGCTGGTCCATATTAGATATATCTGGAGTAGAATCCAATGAAACGGAATAATACTTGTATTTCTTCACTTCACGGAGAATGTGATCCAGTATGCTGGATCCAATCAGATTGATGAATTCCTCACACGTTGTTTTAGATAGATATGATGTATGTCCAAATCCTTTGTTTGCATGAGTACTTATATGCTCTGCCAGAAAAGGGTCAAACTTGGCCAGTAATTCTAACAACCCTAAGTAATTCCCGTTATAAGGGTACCCAACAATTTCATCACTGCCACGAAATGAAAGGCCTCGTTCTGGTAAAAACTTCACAACTTCAATTATTCGCTCTAGAAGTTTGTGCCAATACTTTTCTTGAATGTCCATTTGTTTCACAAGATGGGAATCGACACGTTCACCTTTGTTTTTACGCATCAACAGTGAAATTAAAGCTTGTCTATGTGAGGGTCGGCGTCTGTGGCCTAATGGATATGAACGCAGTTTCATAATCCAGATATACCAGGTTCGAAACCTGCTGCAGGCGGTTTGGTAGAAGATCGCTTTGTGTGGATTTTTAACAATGGTATAAGCGCCGTACCGTTCAGAAAGCAATGGCAAACTACTGAATGAAAAAATTGCCTAGAAAAATCACAAACAGCCAATAAAAGCTGGGGTTGATTGCCACGTCCTGTAAAGGATAAGCAACTAACTATGTGAGGAGCTTCATGTCGACGCAATAGATTGCTTGCATTTTTCCAGTCATTAAACCCTTCCACAGTAAACTTTGATGAACATTCTGAACTCATAAGCTTGCATGGGAAACAGAATAGGCGCCCTTTACTTTCTGAATAGCATAACCATTTTCTTGCATGTTGCTTGTTTGTAAGTTTATGAATATGTGTAAAATAAGACTTCTGACAGTATCGAGTTTTCTTTTCAGTGTCATACAATCGCACGGATGAAGAGAAGGTACTATCGACATGTTGACATTTTTCATTTCCCTTGGATATGCAATATTCACGCTCACAGTCATCTATATTGTTCGGCCAGTCACCAATATCATTAGAGTACTTCTTCGTTTCACTTATTCTTTCACATTCAGACTCAGTGTATACTGGGTTTTGCTGTATGTTTTCTGCTGCACAGCCTGCACTAGTACTAGTTGTTCCTGTACTTCCAGCTTCAGCGGTAAGAGTACCACCACCATGAACATCAAAATATTCTGTCAGCTTACGTGTTTTTGATATCACAAGTTGATCTCTTCTTTCTTTTTCTTCCTTCGCTTTACGTTTTTCACTTCCAGAAGCATTATTACGTCCAATATCTCTGTCTCTACTGCTCATTTTTTGAGTTTTCTAACCTTACAAATCAAGAAATTTTAATCAAGATCGAAAGAGAGTGCGAGCACGCCGTATACCTCAATTAAAACAGGAAGTTTCCGTTTCCTAAATTCTAGTTTTTATTGTTAATGCAAATTCATTTCACAAAGAACGAAACAAAATTAGAGGGGCAGTCGCCTAGAGCCAAAAAAGTGGCTTCCGTCCAAACGTGACTAAATTTTCAACGCCACTAAAATGGCTTCCGTCCGCAAACAGTTAAGATTAAAATAATGAAGAGTCACACTAAGTCACCCTCTTATGCTCTTTCTCTCACAATTTCGTGACACCAAATGAAAAGGCGCTAAAGATGGCATAAATCACAAGATCATTGGTTTAACGCTCGTATTTTTTTTTCTTCTCTCTAACCAGCGGCACTCGAGCTTTCCAGCTCTTTTGGCCCAATGACATGTCATTGCGAGGCTGGGGGGTCAGTGGACTTTCCTTCCAACCCGGTCAGGAGCTTCGCTCCTTCCCATCAACGCTCGTATTAGAAGATGACCAAAAAATTATGTACATATTTATTGGCGCGGGGCCCCTAAAAGCGCGGGGCCCGTAGCATATGCTACTTGTGCTACTACGTTAATCCGGCTCTGTGTCTTGTTATACTGTAAGTAAAGTTGTTGGAACAAAAAGATAGAAAACAATAAGGAGAGAACATACTGGACAGTCTACTAATACTGCAGAGACCAAAAATTGTGGAGAGACATGATCTTCTGTGTCAACCCTTGTAGATATTGTTATACTGTAGGTAAAGTTGTTGGTAAGAAAGATAGAGAACAGCAAAGAGAGAAGATCCTCGGTGGTCTAATAATACTGCAGAGACCAAAGGTTGTGGAGAGACATGATCTCCTGTGTCAACCCTCGAAACAAGATAAAAAACAAAACATAAATATTAATTATCTTTATTAAGTTGTGAAAAAAAAATTATTATTTAATTCTTAGAATATCATGAAGATGACACATTTTTTGACTGACTTCTATCTTCCAGGTGAAGAGAAGTGTCCAGCATGGAAGCCTGATAATGCCAGAGTATCAGGAAACAGAGTGCTTCACAACCTGAGAAAGCAACTCAAGACTAAGCCTTTGATATTTTAGCTGGGCATATATGATCATATAAGTCTGTCATTGTGTTTTTCTGGATCTAACAAACATTGCATTGAAAAATCCAGCTTCAAGCAAGTGTGTCATTTGGTACCAAAGGAGCAACAGAAGATTTTTTTTTAAATTTCTTTATTTATTTAATATTTTTTGGACAAAAAAGTTATAATAATGTCTATAAAAGCTGTCAACTAACCAAATAATCTTAATAAAATGTTTTGACTTTTAAAATTTAACTTATGCAATGCTAGAACTGCTGTGTTCAAAGAACATTAACATCAAAAGTGATGCTCTTTTGTAGTACCATTACAGGTGTTCTTGTTGTGACAATATGTTAGTGTTTGGTTTTTTGGGGATATTGCGTTTTGTGTGGAAATTATTAGCAAGATTAATTACTTGTGTAAGCAAAAAGTATATAAAATTATAAGAAAAACTCTATAGGCTTTGACATTGTTTAACTAAAGCTGAGAACACTATTTCACTGTTGAAAGGAAGCTGACTAACTGCAGAGCTAATTAGCATACTCATAGGATATGTCTAATAGTTATACTCATAAAATATGTGTAACAGTCATAGGATATGTATATTTATTTATTACTTTTAAGTGTTGAATCATAACTTTTGTCATTATCATCATAACTATTGTTATTACCCATTGTTCTTTCTGTATAAAACTCAGTTTGACAAAATAGGTTTATTTAAAAATTATATATTTATTGACTTATGTTATTTACATATGTAAATCAGTGCAACAATGTTTGCTTGTACCTTTATATGTCTGATTTTGTGAATATATGTGCATGTATGTTTCATTGTGGAAGGTTTTCAACGAAGCAGTTACCAAATGATCAGACTGCACATAACAGGAGAAGAGAGCTTGGAATTTAATTCACCACTTTTCATTGGATTTGTAGACAATGAAAAGGGCTTCAATAATTTATACTAAGTATTATTTTGGAAAATGATGATACATTCTTGATATGACCATAATTTTATAAACCACATCAGGAGCATATCAAGACATGAAAGAAATGCAGAGTTAATCACGAAGGACAATTTAGAGAACTCTTTGAGATATGAACTTTAGTGCAGTAGGGATACCTCTTGCTTGCCACAATTTTTCATCCTATTGACAATATATCATGGATTATGACAACGAAAACACCAACCACAAGAAATGTAGGTGTGTGGACTCTAATGAAACAGCTTGATGATCTACATTTCCTCAAAAACCTTGCCCTTGTATTGCATAACTGAGATGATGCGTAAGATGAAATGAGGTGAAAGGTGAAATTATGTGTTAGATGAAATGAGGTGTAAGATGAGATGAGGTGTAAGATGAGATGAGGTGTGAGATGAAATACAGTGTAAGATGGGATGAGGTGTAAGATGGGATGAGGTGTAAGATGAGGTCTGGTGTAAGATGAAATGAAGTGTAAGATAAAATGAGGTGTAAGATGAGGATTATGAAAACGACAACAACAACCACAAGAAATGCAATTCAGTGGACTCTAATGAAACAGATTGATGATCGAGATTTCCCCAAAAACCTTGACTTGTATTGCATAACTGAGATGACGTGTAAGATAAAATGAGGTGTAAGATGAAATGTTGTGAAAGAAAAATGAAGTGTAAGATGAGATGAGGTGGAAGATGAAATGAGGTGGAAGGTGAGGTGAGGTATAAAATAAAATGAGATATACGATAAAATGAGGTCTAATAGGAGATGAGGTGTAAGATAAAATGAGGTGTAAGATAAAATGAGGTGTAAGATGAGATGAGATGAGGTGTAAGTTAAAATTAGGTGTAAGATGAGATGAGTGTAAGATAAAATGAGGTGTAAGATAAAATGAGGTGTATGATAAGATTAGTTGTAAGATAAAATGAGGTGTAAGATAAAATGAGGTGTAAGATGAAATGAGGTGTAAGATAAAATGAGGTGTATGATAAGATTAGTTGTAAGATGAAATGAGGTGTAAGATAAAATGAGGTGTAAGATGAAATGAGGTGTAAGATGAAGATGTAAGAGAAAATGAGGTGTAAGATGCGATGAGGTGTAAGATGTTGTTGTTGTTGTTTAACTAGGGCTACTGAGGTTCTTGCTCTTTATCAGCCAATACTAAGTTGAAGACTCTTTGATATTATCCACACTGTAGATCTAGGCTTTACCTGTGGCTTTTCTACCATTCCGGAACGTGTTGAGTTGAAGTCATGATCTCCAGTTTCTCCAGCTTGGCTTGCATTTAAGGATCGTCACATCTGGTCCCAAGCTAGGGGTAAGAAGTGCGTGGCATACTGTGCATTCTCCGCCATTCAAGGGGGCTCTCCAACTATGCAGAGCTAAAATACTGTACTCTGGTTCTGGGCTCTCCCAGGAATTGTCACGTCCTGCACAGAGCCACTTCTCAGCTTCCCCTGCCTATCACTGGGTCCATAGTGAGATCCTTCTGCATGCAGTCAACCAAGTCAAAGCCAAAGAATTACGCCTGGGGCGCAAGTAACTTCTCCAAGCATAGTGTGCAATGCTGGGTTTTCAACAAGTTTCACCACAGGGGGAATCTCTGAGAGTGTGTGGATGGTTTCAAGAGTCAATGAGGATGTTATTAGCCTCACAGACATAGGTTCACTTCCACGTACATAAATTGTAGCACTGTGCATAGCTGGTGGTCATACAAGGATGACTCCAGATATGTCTCCATGCAAGAGGTGTAAGATAAAATGAGGTGTAAGATGAGATGAGGTGTAAGATGAGATGAGGTGTAAGATGAGATGAGTTGTAAGATGAGATGAGGTGTAAAATGAGAAGAGGTGTAAGATTAAACGTGGTGTAAGATGAGATGAGGTGTAGGATTAAACGAGGTGTAAGATGAGATGAGGTGTAAGATGAAACGAGGGTCATCATCTGTCACGAGAGGGGAATTTAGTTTTAAAAGAAAGATATCCTGGACACAAAGTTGTATCAGGTGATACCAGGATAGTGTCAGATAAGAGACTTGTCTTATAAGCAATACCCCCTTCTCTGAAAAGAGTAAGGGTGTGTGGACATCAAAGGTAAGATCAAGCTGTATAAGTTCCTAGGTATAATGATAGTGTATTATCCTAGGTTCCTAAATGCTCCTCTCAAGATCCTCCTCTGTTTATAATGTTAAGCTCTGCTAGGGGTATTAAACTAAACTATCAACCAACAAGAACTGTAACTTAACTTAAATGATTCTAGTAAGTCTGTTGGTAAAATTTACAATTTAATTTGTACAAGTTTTCTTTTCTTTGTGAAAATTTTCACTGAACTCAAATTCATTATAAAACAAAATTAATAAAATCCTTTGTTAACTATTCACAACTAACTACAGTCTTTAACTTTAAATAAATAGTTATTCTTTTCCTGGCTGAAATCTGGTTGTAGACAGTCTTTATTTTAGGATCAATAATAGTTCACAGTTACTGAATTACAGTCAATCACTGGCTATGAATGCCCAATGGGCTGATCACCCGTTGGCTTGTCACACCGATTACGGAAACAACGGCAGATGGATCTATTTGTTGTTGCCCTAAAGACGCCGCTAGGCGTGATGGGAAACTACAACAGAGAAAATCAATCTGCTGTTGCCCTTAAGACGCCACAAGGCGTGATGGCCTCTG